>CAUYUJ010000633.1:99533-111264 GCA_963575745.1 Prorocentrum cordatum
TCCTTGGTGTACTCGAGTCTCGCGCTTAAAGGTGGCCTGCGCAGGAGAGGTCCTTAGCGCCTCTGGCCAAGAAACCGTTTCAAGAAACCTCTCTTGCGTACCACTTCGAACCATGTCGCTAGTCGACAACAGGAGATAGCAATTTCGATTCGCAACTTCCCATTGCGATAATCAAGTTCGGCCTCGCCGCCCCTCTCCACAATCACATCTGTCTGACCCGGGGATTATAACCATTCAGGGTTTCAGGGGAGGGGGTATACGTTTCTATCCGGGGTTAGGGGTTAGTTGATTCGTTCCGGGGCGAGGGGGCCGTGGTCCAGGACCCGTTTCTACCAGGACTTGTTTCCCCTTTGATGAAGAGGGGGGTAGGGAGAGGGGGGAAGGCTTCTCCGAAGCACCCTTTCTTCTCAGTTGGCGCGGCCTTGTCGTGTTCTAGTTTCAGTATTCACACACCCGCATGTGTAAATATGTGTATGTATACGTGTATACCGATATGTTGGGGATCTATGTATGTGTATGTGTATATTTGTGTGTACGTATACATATATATATATATATATATATATATATGTGTGTATCGACGTGGCGGTAAGGCCGACATCCTCCAAGAAGCGGCCTCCTTCTATGAGAAGTCTTCCCCCCTCCCCCTGCCCCCCCTGTGCGCGCCGCCAAGGTGCAGGGTGGAAAAATACAATGACACAAATGATTTCCGATCCCCAGGAGAAGGTGGGAAAATCTGGAACGTAAAGGAGGGACGGAACTCCAGAACATATATAAAAAGAGATCATGGGATATGTGTTTATTCAGTTGTGTGCCCCTGGGCCCCTGTCAGCGGTCGAAGAAGGAAACGGCATAAACATAAATTGTCGTAGTTCCCCGCGGATTTGTTGGACCCGCGCTGGAGCCCCCTGGCGGCGCCTCTAGCGCCGCCCCTGGCGAGCTCCGCGCGCCAGGGAGGAGGTTCCGGCGCAATTCCAAGAAATCCGCGCGGAGCGCCAAAAATTCTAGACGCTTCGCTCCAAGAAATGACCAAGCTGGCGTTCCTACAACCCCTCACTCCTATCAGCGTCCCGGGGGCGGTCTCGTTGTTGAAGCGGAAGATGCGGCCGAAATTGGGCGCCCCCCTGGCAAGAGCATCGTGGCGACAGTCGGGAATGCCGCTGAGGGCGCGCCTGCGCTCGGAGACCGGCCTGCTCCCGAAAGGAGGTCCACGACGCCCCCCCGAACGGATGATGGAGGATATCTCGGGCCTCCTCGCAGCATAGATAGTCAGGAGTTCACACCGGAACGTGCGGCCTTCAGCTGCAGTAGTCCCCTGGGAGAGCTACGAACCGAACAGGTGATCGTCAGCCACAGCGCGCCCTTGCCTTCCCGCCCAGGAGACAACCAAGCAGGCCTTCCCACAGCCCCTCACTCCTATCAGCGTCCCAGGGGCGGTCTCGTTGTTGAGGCTCAAGCGGTTGTGGCTCAAGCTGTTGCGCGAGCTCAAGCTATCACATTGTCAGTCGCCGGGGCTGTCGGCCACCTCCTCATATCCCATTGCTCCCCCCCTGGCAAATGTATCGTGGCGACAGGTGGGAGTGCTGCTGAGGGAGCACCCGCGGTCGGAGACCAGCCTCCTCCCGAGAAGAGTTCCACGACGCCTCCCCGAGCGGATGGTGGAGGATATCTCGAGCCTCCTCGCAACATCGAGGGCCAGGAGTTCACACTGGAACGTGCGCGCGTGCGGGCCACAGACGGGCGCGCGTTTGCGATCGGCACCGACCCTCCAGCCAGCGCCTCCGAGGCCATCCCCGTGGCCGACGGCCGACACGGAGCCCGCCACTTGCAAAGCCTGGGGCTGTCGATACATCTGGTTGGCGGCGAGACCCAACAACGCCCCGCTGCGACTCCGCCCGCCGCCGTCCCTGGTACTCTCGAAGACCCCTCGCTGGGGAACCACGAACACGCCTTGCAAAGGCAGGACATCGAGGCCATCCGCCAGCTTGTCGACAGAAGTCCCTTCGCGCCCATTCGCCTTCGTTCCCCTGTCAGCGAATCCGCCCGAACGGACAGCGAACCGCAGTCACTCCCTCCCGAAGGCCGGACCACGCTGAGGAAGGCGACTCCCGTCCTGGCGAAAGAAACGGTGTCTGACAACGTGCCTGGGCCAGGTGCGACCCGCAGCACTCCCACACATGGCGAAAGTCGCGCTGCGACAGACGGGGGCGCGCTCGTGGACGAGGGCGGGCGCGGGTCTGAAGGCCAGCGCCAACGGGAGGGGCCTGCCCCCGCTAACCACAGCGCAGCGTTCCTCTCCGCCCCAGCTGCTGGAGACGACTTGGCCTTTACCTGGCGGCCAACCGTGCGGCCCGCGCCAACCCGCAAGTCCCCGCCAACCCGTGCCCCAGTAGCCGCCGCGCTTCGCGAAGCCATAGACGATTCCGGCGGCGGGCCCAACCGGTCGGAACAGTCGCAGAGCAGCGAACGTGAGCAGCATGCGGAGCAGGAGCCGGAAGAGCCCGATGAGCAGGAGCTGCCGGCCGCCCACGGGGAGGGCGCGGAAGTAGCGCCAGCACAGGAATGGGAGCGTGGGTAAGAACAGGAACACGCAACCACCCACCGCCACACTCCTCTGGCTGACACTACTTGCCCTGGCCCCTCCCTCCCTGGCAATGGCGCGAACTCGAGCGCCGACGAGCATCGGCAGCGCGGCCGGAACGTTCCCCCAGCGCGTCTTCGTGGCAGCGGGTGGACGCCCTGCCTAGCCTCTGTGAGTGGCGACCCTCCAATCTCCCCGCCGCCCCTGGGCCGAAACCTGGCCCGTAGCGACGCCGACCGCGCCGGCGGGTCCGGTGGGCGGCAGACGGCAGGCGGCGGACGCAGCAGCAGCAGCCGCAGAAGCAACAGCGGGCGCCGCGCCGAGGACCAGCCGCTGACCACCCCGCCCCTGGTAGCGGGCCCCGCCGTGCGTCACTGTCCAGAACAGAACCTTTAAACCTAGACACGGTACAACAGCTATATAAAGCTAAAATCGGCGGCATCCAGTGGGACCCCCCCGGGGAGACACTTGGCGAGACGATAAAGCGGCTTCAGGTCACCCTGGGAGCGAGGTTCACAGGCGCCTGGCACGCGTTCGCCCAGCAGCACGCCTTGCCTGGCAGCAGTGGCGCGCTCGACCCGCGGCGGCACGACCAGCGAACGTACGTCAATTTCCTGTCCTCCTTCCGCAGCCATAACTGCGACGTGCGGGCCATGGACGACGCGCTGGACCTCGGCGTTGACTGGGCGCAGTTGCGGCTTCGGTACCTGGGTGGAAGTGGCGGCGCGGGCAGGGGGCGCCAGGCGGCGAAGGGCCACGCTGATCGCCGCGCACCCAGGAAGGACCAGAAACAGTGGAAGGTGGTCACCTGAGCCGCGGGCGCGCCCGCCCTTGCTTCACTCCTTACTCTGGCTTCTCCTGGGTGTGGCCGTGCCCCGGCCGCGGCGGGGCCGAGTGCGCCGCGGCGCCGCCGGCGCCGCGGGCGCTGCTGAAGCCGGCGCCGCGGGCGCTGCTGAAGCCGCGGCCGCCCCCGGCGCCCCCCCCCCCGGGCTCCCCCGCGCCGGCGGCCGACTGCGGCCGCCCCCGCGCCCCCCTGCGCTGCGGGCGCCGCGGGCGCCGCCAGCGCTTGCGGGGCTGCACTGGCGCCGCCGGCGCTGCGGGCGCTTTGGAAGCCGCGGCCGCCTCCCCCGGGTTCCCATGCGCCGCGGCGCCGTCGGCCGCCCGCCTGCGGCCGCGGCCGCCGGCTCCCTGCGCCGCGGCGGACGTTCAACGCCGCTTGGCGCCGATGGCCGCGACGCCGGCGCTGCGGGGGCGCTGCTGGTTGCCGGGCCCGCCGCATGCGGCCCCGAGCCCCGAAGACCCCTGGCCCCCGGGCCTGCGCACGGGCGCCTCGGCTGGACCCTCGGGCGCGTCTGGCGTCGCTGGCGCGCGGGCGCTGATGGTGACGCGGCCGCCGCCTGCGGCGGCCCCCCCCGGGCTCCCCTGCGCCGAGGGCGCTCGCGGCGCCGCGGGCGCCGCGGGAGCCGCCGCCTGCGGCCGCGGCCGCCGGGCTCCTGCGCCGCCGGCTCGCACGCGGGCGCCGCGGGCGCCCGCTGGCGACGCAGGCGCCGTGGGCGCAGCTGCGCCGCGGCCGCCGCTTGCGGCGCCCCCCACGGGGCCCCCTGCGCCTCGGGTTCCGCGGGCGCCGCGTGTGCCGGTGGCGACGGCCGGCGCAGCGGGAGCTGCTGGGGGCCGCGGCCGCCGCGTGCGGGCCGCCCCTTCCGAGTTCACCTGCGTCTCGGGCGCCGCGGGGGCCGCGGCCGCTGGCGCGACGGCCGCCGCGGGGCGCCGCTGGTGCCGCGGCGCTGTCTGCCGGCAGCCCCCCTTGGGTCCCTGGCCGCGGGCGCCGACGGCGCCGCGGGCGCCGCGAGGCCGCCGCGGGCGCCGCCGGCGCCGCTGGCGCCGCGGGCGCAGCGGGTGCCGCGGCCGCCGCCCGCGGCCCCTCCCCCGGGCTTCTCTGCGCCGCGGGCGCCGCTGGCGCCGATGGCACCGCCTGCTCCGCGGCCGCAGCTGGAGCCGCGGGCGCCGCCTGCGGCCGCCAGCCCCGCAGCCAGCCCGACAGCCCGCCCTCAGCAGCAGCAGCAGCAGCAGCAGCAGCAGCAGCAGCAGCAGCAGCAGCAGCAGCAGCAGCAGCAGCAGCAGCAGCAGCAGGGCATCCCTGGAAGCCGGCAGCAGCTGCTGCAGCGTTGCAGCTGCAACAGCAGCAGCAGCTGCAGCAGGTGCAGCAGCAGCCGCAACTGGCACCCAGGGGGCCGACGCAGCAGCAGGGCTGCAGCTGCAGCAACAGCAGCCTCGCACGTGCCAATACAGCTTGCAGCCTTTTGCTGCCTCCCTGGGTTTTACTGGGCGTTCCCTGGGTCTTCTCGGATACGATGGGGCCTTGGAACAACCAAGGTCCCACCCGTCGCTGGTCCTCGTGCCTGCCACACAGTGAGGACGGCCCGCCAGTCAGGCTGGGCTCTCGTGTCCTCCTTGCTCGGTGCTGTCCCTGGATGCGTTGGGCCTTCTTCAACGGTGGTTGGCGCTACCGGTGCGAGAGACAACTGGCAGAGTGGCTGGGGCTCTGGCTGGCACGACGACCGGTGGCAGTCAGGCGGCAAGCGTGGTGGCGGCAGGCCAGGCGATCGTGGCGAGAAGGGGCTACGGTGGGGCGACTGAGCCCTCTTCCCATCCCAAGAATTTCAGGTGCAGCGTCCGATTTCCACACTCTGTGCAGCCTTCAGCTGCCTCCCTGGGTTACGTTTCATATACTCGTGTGGCGGCCTTCTAAACACTATACTCGTGTGGCGGCCTTCCGCCGCCCTCCCTGGTACGTGCACTTCGCGCCTGTGGTCCCAGTGTGTGTACCAGCGATACCGTCTGCATGGCAACACTAGTACGTGCTGCGTGTAGTCATAGTGGCCCCCGGCCCCCGCTGTAGCTGGCTTCGCCTTGCCAGGCTCGCCCTGGCCCCGCGGTTCTGTGACCGACGCAAAAATGGCTTCGCTTCGTCACCCTCAGAACCGTGCTCTCGCTCCCTGGGTTTCCCCAAGATACTACGGCCTTCAGCCGCGCTTTTCCGCCTTCCCTGGGAGCGACCCTGGGCTTGGGCTTATCGTCAGTGGGTCTCAACGTTGCTCAGGCGGTCTCCGTGCGTTGTGGTACGCCCCGCTGCGTCGGCTGGAGTGCCCACCCGGAAGTCGCTGCGGCCGTACTCGGACTCTGGGTCGCAGGTGTGCTCCCGTGCATGACTTGCCACAGTCTGGCAGCGGTTGGCCCAGGCCGTGCCCACACCTGTGGCTAGTGGCGCACCGCTCGCCGCAAGGGTCCGTGCGCACTGACGTCACCCCATCGTCGCTCCCACGCTCAACCTTGTTGAAGGGTCACTTCCTGGGCTTCTTCGTGGCTACGGACGGTTGCTTGTGCTGCAGCGGGTATGCGTCAACGCAGCTTTCTCAAAGCGCTACTTCCACTCCTTTCTGGTCCGCCAGGGTATCCTGGAGAGTTGTACTTTGTTATGCCACTTGTTGCTTCTTGGTACACGCCCTGTCTTCGATTGGCCCTCGTGTCTCGCGCCGAGGTCGGGAACAGGTGTACCTTCCGCACTGCGTCACATCATGTCGTTGATCTTTCGCGTGCGAACGCATCCTTCCGCAGTTGTTTTGAGGGTCGACGTGCACCGGTTGGTCACTGACTTCAGCCGTGCCTTTACAGCCGCGTTGGTGCGTACTCTGAAGCTGCGACGGTTCGCTGGCGCCGTCAGAGTCCCTTTTTCCTGCGGGATGCCTGCGTCAGCTCTCTCGCCTACGGTCTCGCTCGTACCCGGCAGACACCCTGGGCTCTCTGACGCTCTTCTTGCACGGAGTCAAGATCCCCACTGCCCTGTGGTCGTCGGACCGGACACGACCCTTGACTGGGGACGTGCATCGCGCCATTTTGGCAGCGTAATTCCTGCTCCCTGGGTGCCAGTCTCCCTTCCGACTCCCAGGGCTGCAGCTTGCACCGCCGCCTGATCCGCGGCCCGCGCGCGCGCCCGGCTAATCTGTTACGGCCGCAGCCCGACCGTGACCTGCCGCCGCCGGCGCTTCCGCCTGCGGCTGTAAAAAAACATTAAATAATAATAGTAGTATTTTATATATATATATATATATATATATATATATATATGTGTGTGTGGGGGGAAAAAGGAAAAAAAAAAAAAAAAAAAAAAAAAAAAAAAAACCGTCCAGAAAAACGACGCCCAGGCGAGTAGAGGGTCGTCCTGAGGGTTTTTTTCTGCGTCTTGGGTGCCTCGGGGGGGCCTCTGTGGGCCGTTCGGGATCCTCTTTGGGGCCTCCTGGGGGCCTCTTGGGGCCTCTTCGGGCCATCTTGGGGCGTTTGGGGGGCCTCCTGGGCGTTTCTTGGGGCCTCCTGGGCGCTTCTTGGGTGCCTCTGGGGGGTCTCTTGGGGCCTCTTGGGGGTCTCTTGGGGGCCTCCTGGGGGCCTCTTGGGGGGCCTCTTGGGGCCAATTTGGGGCCATCCTGCGGATTTTGGAGGACATCGGCCAAGGAAGTAGGGCTCCTTAATTAGAGCCCCCCCCCAGGAACTCCAAAAATCGTCTCCTGTACCGCTCTGGGACCGCTCTTGGAGCGCTCTTCGGCGCTCTTGGCGCCGTCATGGGGCTTTCTTGGGCCCTTCTTGGAGCTATATTGAGCCATCTTGGAGCCATCTTGACGCCTCGGATGTGCATCGCAAACGAAAAAGTGAGAACACCAAAAACATTGATTTCCCTGAAGTTTGAAGCATTTTGGCCTCTTGGATGCATCCTAATGATGCTCTTGTGGGCACTTGGAACCGTCTTGGAGAGTTCTTGGAACGTCTTGGAACATCATGGGGACCATCTTGAGGCATCTTGCGCTATCTTGAGCCATCTTGGAGGGTATATTGGGCTCCCTGAGGCCCTCTTGGAGCCGTCTTGGGCCATCTTGGGCGCTCCAACGCGCCGCGGAACCCCCTGTCCAGGTCAGTGGGGAGGGGGTAGGGGGAGGGGTAAACCCCTCCGAGGGGTAAACCCCTCCCCGAAGGGGAAGAAGGAGGGGTGGAAGAGGAAACGCTCTAAACCACCGACGCCCAGAGGGCTGGTGGGATTATGTTTACCGCGTTGTTTCTTCTTCTGAAAGGTACGGCATCTCGCTCGAGTTCACCGACGACGCGTTCCGCGCCGTCGCCAAGCTGGCCTACAAGGAGGGCACGGGCGCGCGGGCCCTTGTGGGGGCCCCGGGCATCATCGCGCTGCGGGGGCACGGCGCTCCTCCACGAGCGCCTCGGCGGCTCCGTGCCTTCTCCCCTCCTCGGACTCCCCCCCAAACCCCTGCCCACCCCCCCACCCCCACGGACCCCCCCACCTCCTTCTTGATCACCCCTTCTCCGCCCTGCGACATGCTGCTGGGATGGGCTGCTCCATACCTGTTCCCTCCCTCCACCCCCCATCCCTCCTACGGCCTCCCCGTTCGCCCTCCCTGCCCGCCGTCCCCCCCCTCCCTCTCGTAGGAAGGGCGTGCGAGACTCCCCTGCCCCCCAGCTGCACCGAGCCCGAAGGGCAGCGCCTGCACCTCCCCCGTTCGTCCTCCAGCTCCTGCCCCACTCGCCGCCCTCGGTATCTCATTACTCCTCTTCCCCGCGTTTTTCTCCCTCCCCTCCTCTTCCTCCTTCCTCCTACTCTCCGCTCCTCCTCCTCCTCTTTCTCTTCCTCCTCCTCATCACGACTCATCCTCCTCACGCTCGTCCTCTGCTCCTCCTCTTCCTCCTCCTCCTCCTCTTCCTCCTCCTCCTCCTCCTCCTCCTCCTCAGCCTCGTCCTCATCCGCCTGCCCAGCCCTACACCTCGTCCCATTTGCCTCCCTGGCCCTCTATCCTTTTCGACACCGTTCTGTACAGGACCCATCCTCTTCGAACAGAAACAACCGTAAAGAGGCAGGATGACGTTCAAGAAGGTATGCAGCAATGTCCCCGGTTAGAAAGGGGTTGAACATTAGAGTGGGTCTCAAAGGAGAGCCCTATGTTGACAAGGAGTTTCCCTCCAGCTGTGTAATTGTCGCGTGGGCCGTACAAATTTGAGGAGGTCGCAAGCGAGAGCCGCATGTTGAACAAGATCCGCCATCCATCCTTGGCATTGTAATTCCACACGTCCTCAGTGGGTTTGTTGTTTCCTCTGGACACCCCGCGCAGGAACATGAACCTACCACCATCATCAGCATCATCATCATCAGAATCAGAATCATCATCATCATCATCATCATCATCATCATCATCATCATCATCATCATCATCATCATCATCATAAGCAGCAGCAACAGCAACATCATCATCAGCAGCATCAGCATCATCATAATCATCAGCGTCATCAGCATCACCATCATCACCATCAGCATCATCGTTATCATTAGCATCATCATCATCATCATCATCATCAGCAGCACGATCAGTATCATTATTGGCACCATCATCATTCTCATCATCAGACTTGTCGTCACCAGCCTCAGTAGCATAATCATCACCATCATCATTATCATCATCATCATCAGCATCATCATCATCATCATCCTCAGCATCATCACCATCATCATCGTCGTCAACAGCAGCATCATCAACATCAACCTCAACATCTGTCGCACAATCATCATTATCAGCAGCACCATCATCGTCATCGTCAGCATCATTACTATCATCAGCTTCACCATCATCATCAGCATCATCATAACCGTTGTCACGTGTGGGCTTCTCAGGCTTGGATATGGAGGGAGTGTCGGGCGGGGCCCTCGTCTGTGAGTGAATTGCGAGGACGTCTCAGGCGGGAGCCTCGTTTGGGAGCGGATTCTGAGGAACTCTCAGGCGGGAGCCTCCTCCCCAAGGAGCCCGCAGCTCATGTTTTTTTCTGTCCGAGAGGGTCTTCCTCAAACCTGTAGCTGTCGCCATTGTCGGGATCCACAGGCTTGAAATGGAGGGAGCATCGGGCGGGAGCCTCGACCGTGAGTGAATTGCGAGTAAGTTTCTGGAGCCTCGTTTGTGAGTGAATTGCGAGGAAGTCTCAGGCGGCAGCCTCCTCCCCATGGGGCTCGCAGTTCACGTTTTATTTTATCTGAGCGGGTCATCCTCAAGCCTGTAACTGTCGCCAGTTGCGCACCACTGGCCTGAATATAGAGGGAGTATCAGGCGGGAGCCTAGCCGGTGAGTGGTTATCGAGGATGTCTCAGGCGGGAGCCTCGTGTGGGAGCGAATGTGAGTAAGTCTCCGGCGGCAGCCTACTCCCTATGGGGCCCGCCGTTGTTTGTTTTTCTTACCCTACTACTTGTAAGTGTTGTCTCTTCGGGACACCTCAGGCCTGAATATGGAGGAAGCATCGGGCGGACGGCTCGTCTGTGAGTGAGTTGCGAGGAAGTCTCAGGCAGGAGCTCCCTCCCCATGGGGCCCGCAGCTCATGCTCCCCCACATCTTAAGTGGGGCGATTATATCCCACATCCTAAGTGGGGGTTTGGTTTTCTCTGCACCCCCCTCGCGCAGTCTCACCCCTCATCCTTTCTCCTTCAACGCAATCACTCACCCACTCATTCGCATTCACACACTCTTATCACTCATTCACCCACAGTCGGTCATCACTCACTCACTCACTCACCCCTAGCACACCATGGCCATCACCATAATCATCATCACCACCACCATGGTCACCCCGAAACGCAGCCGCTAAGGCCAGCCCACGCGCTCCTGTTCGGGGCGGTGCTGGACGCGCTGGCAACCAACCATTCCCGAGGTAGGCGGCACCAGCATGACAGTCATCAAGAAGCTCGTGGAGGATTTCAGCGCCTGCGAGAAGTCAAGGGACGCGGAGCAGCTGATCAGGGCTTGCAGGACCTCGGAGACGTCTCAGGACGGCCAGGTGAAGCTGATTCTGGGCATCCAGTCCCTGGGAGGCAGGCGGTTTCCACTGCTGGACGGGCTTCGCCAATTGGGAGGAGGGCGCCTACGTGGAGCGGCACCACCAGGCTACATGGATGAAGAACTTCAGGAATTGACGGGCTGGTTTGACGGGCATCTGCAGTGTTTGTTAGAGCGTTTGGGGACCGACCGCCCTTGGACCGCGAGGTCCTAAACTTGTTAGGTATTCGTTGCCACTGGATTCGCATGCGACGAATTTCGTCTTACTCCATGGCACGGGTTTGGGTTTTTTGTCTTATTCGAATAGGTGTTCGCTGCCGGGGATTCGCGACGCCATCGTCGACGCCTACGCTTGTAACGGAGTAATAGTGTTGGATATGTTGTTGATGTGCCGCGCTCGTTGCCAACAATTACGCGAAGCCCGCTGTGATAGTCATAGCCACTTCGACTCTTGAGGTTGCTGGCCCTGTGAAGTCCCCTAGCTCTGTTGATGACGAAGTTGTGTCGTCGACTTGGATGCTGCCTCCACTGCCCTTGTGGACGCAGCTCACACTTGGGACCATATCACAGCAGCCAACGGGGAGTCTGCCATTGCTGTGGATGTGAGTGTTCTTTCCGTCGGATTGCACACCTCTGCCTTCGCGGATATAGACCACGTTGTCGACAATGTGCTAATGGTACTGCCGTTTTCATCTCCACTTCGAATTTTGAGCGCGGGCTCTTTGTGAGGCGTGCGCTTGTTCGCCCTGTGGATGCGGACGCCGCGTGCTGCGCGACGAAGACGGGCGCCTTCGGGAAGATGGACACCCCGCCACTCGCGAGGCCTCGCCCTGGATTCGCCCGGATCCCGAACTCGCCGATTGTTGATCAGAGGAGGCGCGCCCCGCCGATCGCGCGGCGCGCGGAGTGGAGTGGCCCGCTCCTGCGCGTGCGCAAAGAGCACAGCGGCTCTAGAACGCGCTCGCTGCGGGCAGATGGCTCTCTCCGTGACCTTCGAACCGCTCCTCCCCGTGAGCCCCGACTCTGTTAAACAACCACCACCATCGTCACCAACAAAATCACCATCATCGACGTCATCTCACGCGCATTCACGCACCCACTCGTACTCCCCCCACGCACTCGCACGTCATATTGACGAGGCATCAATCGGGGGCCTCGCCTGTGGATGTGCAATGCGAGGCAGACTCTGGCGCCACCCCCTCCCTACGGAACCCGCTTCTCATGTTTTTTTTTTTTTTTTTTTTTTTTTTCAATCCGAAGCGGATCCACATTCACACATGTG
>CAUYUJ010000634.1:12500-30000 GCA_963575745.1 Prorocentrum cordatum
GCCCTCATAGCTTGACCAAGAAGGCGTATGCGCCGATTCTGGGCCAAGGCTGCGCGGTGTGCCTGGCCACCGATCCCTCCTCATCTCACTCCTCCTCCTCCTCCTCCTCCTCTTCCTCCTCCTACTCCTCCTCCTCCTCCTCCTCATCCTCCTCCTCCTCCTCCTCCTTCTCCTCCTCCTCCTCCTCCTACTCCTCCTCCTCCTTTCCTCCTCCTCCCAAACTCGCCATCGTCATCGTCCCTCGTTTTTCTCCCCGCCCTTCCTCTCCCTTCCTCCCTCCTCCCCTCCTCCTCCTCCTCCTCCCCTCCTCCGCCTCATCCTCCTCCTCTGTCTCCTCCTCCCCCTCCTCCTCCTCCTCGCCTGCTCCTCCTCCTCCTTCCCTCCTTCCTCCTCCTCCTAATCCTATCCTCCTCGTTCTCCTCTTCCTCCTCCTCTTCATCCTCCTCACCTACTCATCTTCTTCCTCCTCTCCTCCTCCCCTCCTCCTCCCTCCTCTCCTCCTCCCTCCCTCCTCCTCCTCATCCGCCTCCACACCTCCCTCCTCCTTTCCCCCTCTTTCCTGCCCCCACCCTCCTTCTCCTCCTCCTCCTCCTCCTCCTCCTCCTCCTCCCCATCCTACTCCCGCACCCTTCGCCTAGGTCATCGGACTTCGCACATCGCGCGGCGCGGCGCGCGTTGCGCGGTCCTCCTCGCGATCCTGCGCAGCCTCCCTGGAGAAGAGCAGCTCTGGCTCCGGACGCGAAGCGCGATGCGGGATTATATTTGCGCTCGTGCGGTGCGAGCGACCTAACCTCTCGCAGTCCACCACCACCCTCTCCTGGAGCACTCCAAGAGCGCCTGAGCGCCCCAAGACGCCCAGGATGGACCCTTGACCACCCAGGAGGCCTCCGAGCCCCCTCCAGAGGGCCCCGAGAGGACTCCAAGACGGCCCAGGAGGCCGGCCCAAAGGCAGCCTAAGAGGCCTTCCAGAGGGCCCCAAGACGGTCCAAGAGGGCCTCAAGACGGCCAAAGAGCCTCCCAAGACGGCCCAAAAAAGCTCCAAGAGAGGCTCAAAAAGAGGAAAACGGATATCAATTTCCAGCCCTCCGCCCCAAGACGACCCCCAGGACCACCAGCAAGCCCCCAAGAGACCCCCAAGAGGCCCCAACACACCCTAAAGAAACCCTCAGGCCCCCAGGAGGCCCCCAGGAAGCCCCAAGAGGGTCCCTCAGAAGGCTCCCGAGGGGCTCCCAAGAGGCCCCCAAGACAGGCCCCCAATATCACTCCAAAAGGGCCCCGAAAGGTATCCCAAGAGACCCTCACATGCACCCCAGAGGCCTCTGACCCACAATATGGTGGCGGGATGTACCGAGGGCGCGTTGCCCTCTATCTACCAAGCGACTGCTTTCGTCAACGCGAGCATCACACAACAACTTGTTGAAATGGCCACAAGCCAACAACGTCCAGATCCCCGCGAATACATGGGCAAGTCACAACATGCACAATGGGCTGGCGGACTGAGCGAGGCGCTTGCATCAGAAGGACGAAGTGGATGCGCGTGCGTGGTATGCGCACGCGGTCTGCGCACACGAGTGGGGGATATCTTTGCCAGTGGTGGTCGGGTCCTCCTCCTCAATCATCCGTCCTCGAAGATCGAGGGATATGTCTATAGACGTAACTAGACGCTGCTGGGTGCGTTTTCTTTTTTTTCTGGGTGGCCTTGTCCATTTCCTGCTCCGATGGTTCCTTCAACTCATCCTGCTCCTCCTCGTCCTCCTCCTCCTCCTTCTCCTCCTTCTCATCCTGCTCCTCCTCCTCGTCCTGCTCCTCCTCCTCCCCTTCTGGTCAGCGCACACGTGAAGACTGACAGCGTAATCAAATGCCGCAGGCCACCGGACTACGTCGCCTGCTCCCTACTCCCTCCTCCCTCCTCCCTCCGCCCTCCGCCCTCCTCCCCTCCTTCCTCCCTCCCTCCCTCCATCCCCCGGGGGCGGCCCGACGACTCCCTGGGCGCTGGGGCTGCGCTCCATCGCGCGCGCACGGCTCCAGGAGGAGAGAGCAGGCAGAGGAGCGGAAGACGGAGGAGACTGGGGTGCGGCCAGGGGGTCTGCCCACCCTCCTCCCTTCCACCCTCCCGCTGTCCTCCATCCCACCCTCCTCCCTCCTCCCTCCTCCCTCCCTGCTCCCTCTCTCCTCCCTCCCTCCTCCCTCCCTCCTCCCTAGCTGCCGCTGTGTTCGAGCAATGATAAGGCAGCCCACACACTCAGACCCTTGTACGTAGATGACCCGTCAGGGTAAATCATGCGTCTGCTGGTGATTTGGATGGCAGCGGGCGCATGCTTGCAGTTGAATCTAGAGATGTGCTCTCGAGAGTTCGGTGGAGGAGGAGGAGATCAGGATCAGCAGCAGTACCTTCCTCATGTATGGCGGTTTGGCCACTACAATCCTCTCTCCGCGTCCCGCCGCGAAGGGCAAGACGACCTCTGCATGTCCACCAGCAATTTCGACGCTGTGGGGTGGGTGGGCACCGGCGCTCGGGGTGATCTCAGAGTGCAGCAGCGACGCCTCGGCCCCCGCTGGCAGATAGAAGGAGGATGGTCTAGAGGCGTATATACCAATCGGACGGCAGGGATTATATTCAACTTCGGATGCAAAATCAAGCAACAACACCTCAGACAAGTATGGGCTCCTGGACAGGATCTAGCAGGAAGGGGCCTCGCAGTTCGGGTCAGTTCTAAGATATACGACTACACGTTCCTGGGATTATACTTTCCACCGCGTGTAAAAACTAAGAGCGACGCCCCAAATTATGATAGATGTGTACGTGCATTGCATGACTGGGCTGCGGGCATTCTAAGTAAAGTTCCAAGCAGAAGCATTCCTCTATTATGTATGGATCTAAACGATGGAATGGGCCGCACCGCAGACCCCGATCAGAAGTATATCGACACACCTGTGATCAGCCGTGTGGGCTCGAGGCCAGAACACCTTGCAGCCCAGCTTATGCGTGCTCTTCTCGAAGCACACTACCTGAATGCCGTTTCGGCGAAACATGGTCAGACTACATGGTACGGAAACAAAGGCCAGAGTTTGATCGACTATCTATGTGCGCCTGCCAGCCTAGCCGACGACGCCACATTGCAAGCAGGTACTCTGGCACATCTTTCAAGAAAGTTGCAGCTGATAAATACGAGAGCCAGGCGGGATCACATGTTTCTGCAAGTGAGGTTTCAGGTCCCCCCCCTGGCAAAATGTTCAGCATGCCAACAACATCACATTCAATATAATCGTGACGCGATGATGGAGGCTTTTCATGGATCATCGATCCGAGATGACTACATATTAGCAGTTGAAGCACGCCTTGAGGACGAAGAAGAGATACTGCAGGATTTCGCCCAGCGCACGCTCCCCGACAGTTACGGCTCCCAGCTCGAGGGTATCATGATTGAGGAGGCCCAACGTTTTTTTACTAAGGAGAATGCGCGTGATGAACGATACCAAGCACTTCAAGCACGACGACGAAAGCTCCTTCGGCAACGATATGCACTACGACTACGATTGGGCGAACTTGACGAAGTACATGCCTCACTGGTTGTACCCCATGATGTGTTCGAGCCTGGAGCGCTCACAACCGTACCGCACTCGGTCGACGACATGGACTATGTGAGAATGGCGGAGACGGCCGAGCTGACCAACGCCGTGGGCTATGAGACCGAGCAGGTGACCCAGGAGCTGCGCGCACTCTCCAGACATATGCGACGTGAGAGAATGCTGGAGTGGGAGGCGTTCCAGAACCGCACGGTGGACGAATTGTGGGAGGCTTGGCGCAAGCGGCATCTCCACGATGTTTATCGGCTTGCGCGACGGGCTGCTGGATCCAAGTACGGCACGAAAGACGACCCTTTCTGGCAGCACAAGTCGCTCCGCCCACTGAAGCTCAATGGCTGGCACAACTTGCACGACCTGGGTCGCAGGGTGGCATGTCCGCACAAAAAATGACTCGTGGATACAGTGGGCCCAGGCTAGAACTCTGACGCCACCTGAGGATACCAGTCCGCTCGATGAGGCCCTGCGTTTTAAGGCACAGAAAGATATTGTCCGACTGGAACGCTGGGCCTCGAAGGCTCCAAAAAGAAAAGCGGTTCCTTCCTGGGCGGCCCCAGTCGAACTTTTAGCTATTCTTTTGATCCCTCCTCCGGTGGCCTCATATCGGTTCCGAGGTTTGGGCGCGGATGAACCTGAGTTAGAGGCTCCCCTGTTCAGGAAACATTTGGAGGATATATGTTTAAGAATTCGCACAGGCTTGAGGACCCCTTTTTTGGGCACTCTAGTATGGGGGTCTCCTGGGCCAAGAAGGTCGACGGGACCACCTTTGGAGAGACGGCGTCAGGGCTCAGAACGATCCACCTCCTCTCCCCGCTCGGTAAGGGTTGGTACTCCACTCACTCCGAAGCCCCTGAGATGCCGCCCCAGTTGCACGGTGTCTTACCCCACCGCTGTAAAGAGAATGCGATCACAAACGCCCTTGTGATGATGTGGCGCGCACGGCGCGCAGGACGGTCGTGCATAATTCAGCTTCACGATCTCACTAACGCCTTTGCGAGCATTAATTGGCCAGGGATGCGCGCCGCTGCAGTGGAGCTGATGGAGGACGGCTTGGCCCGACTCGGCTGCCAACGGTTCTAGGAGGCAGCGGTAACCCTTCCCTGTGCTGAGGGCTGTTGTTTTTTTCAACCAGGCTGTGGAGGCTTTATGGTAGACCCCTATGGCGTGCGACAGTTAGTTGTGGCTTTCCAAACAGCCATTCGGGAGTGGGGGAAGCGGTTGGAGGCGTGGGGGGGTGGAAACCGAGGAACTTGTGGCCCAGCACCCGTTTCTTGATCGGGCTGTGGGCACGTCTTTAAGCATGTATGCTGACGACATTCTGAATTTGTTTTCCGGCGGGGCCCCACCAGGGACCCAACGAGCTGGCTGCGACCAGCGAGTGTGCGAACGATCTCCTGGATAAGGCCCTCGCCGAGATAGGGTGCAAGCAAAACATGACCAAACAAGAGATTCTACCTGTGCTTTCGGGCATGGGGGTGGGGCTCCAGGCACGAGCCTCGAGAACGGGAAAAGTTACCCTCCCCGCCCCCCCAAACCTAGTGCCCGCTATTTAGGTGCTCGAATAGGCGCAAATTGTAGCTATCCTATCGAATTCGATGTTCGAAAGAAGGCTGTTGCGACGGCCTAATATTCCCTCGGCACTTCTTGGTCCCTGAAACATACCCCGTACCGTGTCAAGCGTACAGTTTTAATTTGCTGTGTACAGAACACTGCCCTACATGGAAATGATTCCTACGTATGTTCGGAGAAGCAGTACCTAGAACTCGATCATATCGTCGCTCGTTATGCTCGTCGTGCAATGCAGGGCAAGGCGCATGAGATGACGGAGACCCCAGACGGCGCAGTGCAACATCGTTCCCTGAGTACGTCACAAGTCTTGGAGCATTGGTGCATGGCTCCCGCAAAGCTCGAGATGCGGGTGAGGCGCTTGAAGAGGATCCAAACCCTGGTCGCCTACCCGTGGAAATCCGGACAGATCCTCACCTCCCTCTTCGGTCACTTCCCCTTCGAGGAGGCTCCGACGATCGAAGATAGCGACTTGCGAAGCGATGCGAACCCCTGGGCCCTCCAGATGAAAGACGACATGCTGCAAGGAGTTGGAGGATTGGATGATGAGGGTGCTTGTCTAGGCAGTCAACTTCGTACGGGATGGTTAGATGTATTCACGGACGACGAGATCAAACATGAGTTTCTGATGCAAGATTTTACTGTACTGCGCCGAGGTTTCTACATGTGTGCTGTGCCGCCTCCTGGGTGGACCCCCGCTCAGCTCCCTTCTACTGAACCCGTCGCCGCCTCCAATTTCATCGATGGACACAAATGGCACTGTGGGTATCGGGAGGAGTCTGGGACAGTGAGTGTACATTCCCTACCTACAAAGGGGTAACACAGCACCGTATGGCCAAGCACAGCCTCAGAGATATATGGACCCGAGCCGTCACCACTAACGTCTGCCCCTTCTGCCTCGTCACTTTCAGTTGTGTTAAGACGGCCCAGAGGCACCTTCTCGCGACGGTGGCTCGGGGGGGCAGGCGTGTGGACCTCTCTCGATATTATGGTGGCCGGATGCACCCTGATCTACTCGAATGCCGTCTCTGTGATCATCAGGCCCGAACTTTTGAGCAGCTGCAGGAGCACATTCGCACTCACTTACCGCCGATCGACAGTCTTTTTGTGGACCTACAGCGACGGCCACGTGCTAGACACCATGTCGCTGAACTTGACGGCGCCGTCGTGGGGACTGAAGCGCAGCCAAGAGGGAGGCGGCGAACTCCAGGAGGCGAAGACGCGTCGGCTCGTCTCAGATTTGATGGGAGAGGGCGCAAAAGAGGTCAACACGGTGTCCAAGCTCCTCGTGGTGTTCACCAAGTTGTCGCTCATCAACGCCGCCGAGATTCGAGAGATCACAGGAATGTTGTGGACGACGGTTTTGATCAGCAGCAGTTCCCCCGCGGCCAAGCACATGTTGCAGCAGGGCAAAGCTTATACCACGAGGCCGCCAAGGCCGCCAAGGACGACCCGAAAGCGCAGGACGACCTCGCCTCCCGTTCATTCACGTATTCGCTGGACGTCTACCCGACCTGCAGCCCGCGGACGCGGACAAGCTGAAGGCCTATTACCTGGACAACGTGGGGGGAGCACTGCAAGGCGAAGGACCTGCTCGGGCAGGTGCTGTACTGCAGGTGCAAATTGACCAAGCAGACGGCGGGCAAGGAGGAGCTCGCCAAGACATCGCTGACCATGCACTCTTCGAGGTCGGAGGTGCAGAATACGATCGCGCGGATTCTCGTGGCGCACAAGGCTGCACTCAAGCACGGCCCTCCACCGCGCGGTCCTCTGGAGCGCGCAGCCCAGGAGCTTCTCGGGGTGCTCGAGGGCGGGTCCTCCAAGCCGAAGCCGAAGTCGAAGGCGAAGTAGATAGGCCGCGCACTGTCCGAGTGCGACTGGCACACACCCAGCGTGTTCAGATCGCCACGTTTAGCGAGAGATTGCTCACGCTTGTGGAGAGCGGACATGTGCCGCTCGAAGCGGCGTTGAGGCAGGCAGTAGCTTCAGCGACTGTGGTGCAGATGCCTCAGGTCCGCGCCAAGCCCAAGCGCCCTGTGCACGGAGGGGGGAGGGTGAACGATCCTGGGAGTGCTCCTTGCGAGAGCGGTACTCGTGATCACCCTCCACCCGACTCTTGAACTGTTTCAGCTCTTGCAGCCCCGCCTGCCCCCACGCCTTCGTCGCCCTTGTTGTTTGCCCTGTTTTCCTGTCGTGTCCTTTCGGGCCCTGTCGGTCGTTCGGCTTCGTGGGCCCCGCGCTCCTCGGTCTTGGGGGTGGGCTGTCTTTTCAAATCTTAGAGGCGGGGGATTTATCCCGCTGCCCTCCGAGTGCGAGGAGGCCTCTCAGCTCAGTCAGCACACGAGGTTGCCCCAGATCGCCCGTGCAGTATTCCTGCCAGCACGGCAGGATTGCAAAGTTCCCTGCTGGGTCCTCAGGGCGTAGTAGCAAGCAGATTGTTGAGTTATAAACTGGTCAAATTGACCAGGAGTGGCCCAGGCTTCTCACGAGGTGACGATCTGACTTAATGCCCCCAGAGCTCGATTCGATTCGGTTCCTCCCTCCCTCCTTTTCTCCTCCCTCCCTCTTCCCTCCCTCCTCCCTCCCTCCTCCCTCCCTCCTCCCTCCCTCCTGCTTCCCTCCTCCCTCCCTCCTCCCTCCCTCCCTCCTCCCTCCCTCCCTCCTCCTTCACCTTTTTTTCCCAACGCGCTGCGCCACATCCCAGCGAACGGCGGCCGATAATCATGCCGTTGCTAGAGGGGCAAAGCTGGCTCACGCGATGCCAACCTCGCCCTGACAGTGCTGCCGAGCAGCCGCCAGGGCGAAGGAAGGAAGGACGAGGAAGAAAGAAGGGAGGGGGGAGAAGGGAGGAAGGAGGGAGGAGGCAAGAGGGCGGAGGGAGAAGGGAGGGCGGAGGTCCCCCATCTTGTTTTGCAGGTGGGAGTAGGGAGGAGGGAGAGGAGGAGACCGTAAAGATGCCACAAACGTCAGCATTACAATCAGAATCGCCCCCATCGACGGCATCAGATCCACCATCATCATCATCATCATCATCATCATCATCATCATCAGCAGCAGCAGCAGCATCATCATCAACATCATCATCATCATCACCATCAACATCATCATCCTCATCATCATCATCATCATCATCATCATCATCATCATCATCGTCATCACCAGCATCATCATCATCATCATCATCATCATCATCATCATCATCATCATCATCATCATCATCATCACCAGCATCATCACCATCACCATCATCAGCATCAGCATCAGCATCAGCATCATCATCAGCATCATCAGCATCATCATCAGCATCATCATCATCATCATCATCATCATCATCATCATCATCATCATCATCATCATCCGCACCCACAGCCCTCACGGAGGAAGGAGGAACAGGAGGGAGGAGGGGGAGGAGAACGAGGAGAAGGAAGAGGAGGAAGATGGAGGTTCCGCTCCTGGGGGTAAGACGCTGGGGCAAGGGGTGAGACGTTTCAGGAGGAGTGCGGAGGTGTCTGGAGGAATGGGAGAATCCCAGAGGATTGGGAGGAGTGCGAAGGGTTGAGAGGAAATGGGACGGTTGTGGGAGGTGTGGAAGCAATGCGGAGGCGTGGGGAGGACTGGGAGCGTTGCTGAAGTTTCGGGGGGAGTGCGGATGGGTGGGGAAGAATGGGAGGGTGGAGGAAATCTCTTTCCGGAGGAGTGCGGAAGGGGTGGGGAGGAATGGGACGGTTGCAGAAGGTTTGGGAGGAGTGCGGAGGGATGTGGAAAGATAAAGGGGTTGCGAAGGTGTCGGGAGGAGAGCGGACGGGCGTGGAGGAATGGGAGGGTTGCGGAGGTCTCTTTCGGGAGGTGTGCGGAGGAGTGGGGAGGAATGGGACGGTTTCACAAGGTTTGGGAGGAGTGCGAAAGGATGTGAAGGCATGGGAGGGTTGCGAGAGTTTCGGGAGGAGTGCGGAGAGGTGTGGAGGAATGGGAGGTTTGCAGATGTCCTGGGAGGAATGCGGAGGAGTGGGGAGACATGGAAGGGCTCCGGAAGTTTCGGGAGGGGTGCGGAGGGATGTGGAGGCATGGGAGGGTTGCGGAGGTTTCGGGAGGAGTGCGGAGGGGTCTGGAGGAATGGGGGAGGTGCGGATGTTCGGGAGGAGTGCGGAGGGGTGCGGAATGATAAAAGGGTTGCGGAGGTTTCGGGGAAAAGTGCGGAGGGATGCGGAGGACTGGGAGGGTTGCGGAGGTTTCGGGAGGAGTGCGGAAGGATGTGGGGGAATGGGAGAATTGCGGATGTTCGGGAAGTGCGGAAGGGTGGAGAGAATGGCAGGATTGCGGAAGTTTCGGGAAGAGTTCGGAGGGGCGTGGAGGACTGGGACGGTTGTGGAAGGTTTTGGAGGAGTGCGCAGGGTGGGGCGCGGATGTTCGGGAGGGGTGCGGAAGGGGCGGGGAGAATTGGAAGGGCTCCGGAGGTCTCGGGAGGAGCGCAGAGGGATGTGGAGGAATGGGAGGGTTGCGGATGTTCGGGAAGAGCGCGGAGAGGTGGAAAGAATGGCCGGATTGCGGAGGTTCTGGGAAGAGTGCGGAGGGGTCTGGACGAACGGGACGGTTGCGGAATCTTCGGGGGGAGTGCGGAGGGGTGGGGGGGGGTGGGGCGGCTGCGGAGGCTTTGGGTGGAAAGCGGAAGGGTGTGGAGGAGTTGGAGGGTCGTGGAATTTTACCTAACAGCTTGTTCTGATAGGTTTCTAGTTACCTAACAGCTTGTTCTGATAGGTTTCTAGTAGGGTCAAAAGAGAGCAGAAGATGACTCCACAAGGGGGTCTGGGCGGGTGCCGGACAGGGTGCCGCAGAAGTTGTTTTAAGCCAACAGTCACACACTTCGTGATCTTCGACTTCCCAGAACTCCATTCCCGGGCCACATTCTGAATGCTCGTGGTCTTCGACTTCCCAGAACTCTATTCCCGGGCCACATTTTGAATGCCCGGAGCCAACTGTAAGCCACTTCGTGGTCTTCGAGTCCCCAGAACTCCATTCCCGGGCCACATTTTGAATGCCCGGAACCAATTGTACACCACTTCGTGCTCTTCGAGTTCCCAGAACTCCATTCCCGGGCCACATTTTGGATGCCCGGAGCCAACTGTAGGCCACTTCGTGGTCTTCGAGTTCCCAGAACTCCATTCCCGGGCCAGATTTTGGATGCCCGGAGCCAACTGTAGGCCACTTCGTGGTCTTCGAGTTCCCAGAACTCCATTCCTGGGCATGATTTTGAATGCCCGGAGCCAACTGTAGGCCACTTCGTGTTCTTCGAGTTCCCAGAACTCCATTCCCGGGCCACATTTTGAATGCTGAGGCAGGCTGAGGCTGAGGCTGAGGCAGGCTGATGCTGAGGCAGGCTGAGGCTGAGGCTGAAGCTGATGCAGGCTGAGGCTGAGGCAGCCTGAAGCTGACGCCGAGGCTGAAGGCAGACTGAGGCTGAGGCTGAAGCAGGCTGAGGCTGAGGCTGAGGCAGGCTGAGGCTGAGGCAGGCTGAGGCTGAGGCTGAGGCAGGCTGAGGCTGAGGCTGTGTCTGTGACTGCCGCTGCCACTGCGACTGTCATCGCGAATGCGACTACGACTGCGAGAACAGCACAATTCTACAACTGGATTATCATCTGAATCTTAACGGGAATGCTTCCAGATATGCTCCTACACATCGCTGTTAGGTTGCTTTGCCGGGATAATAGGGTCAAAAAAGAGCAGCAGATGACTCCACAGGGGGGTCTGGGCGGGTGCCGGACAGGGTGCCGCAGAAGTCGTTTTAAGCCAACAGTCACAAACTTCGTGCTCTTCGACCTCCCAGAACTCCATTCCCGGGCCACATTCTGAATGCCCGGAGCCAACTATAGGCTAGGCCACTTCGTGGTCTTCGACTTCCCTGAACTCCATTCCCGGGCCACATTTTGAATGCCCGGAGCCAACTATAGGCCATTTGTGGTCTTCGAGTCCCCAGAACTCCATTCCCGGGCCACATTTTGAATGCCCGGAGCCAACTGTAGGCCACTTCGTGGTCTTCGAGTCCCCAGAACTCCATTCCCGGGCCACATTTTGAATGCCCGGAACCAATTGTACACCACTTCGTGCTCTTCGAGTTCCCAGAACTCCACTCCCGGGCCACATTTTGGATGCCCGGAGCCAACTGTAGGCCACTTCGTGGTCTTCGAGTTCCCAGAACTCCATTCCCGGGCCACATTTTGGATGCCCGGAGCCAACTGTAGGCCACTTCGTGGTCTTCGAGTTCCCAGAACTCCATTCCTGGGCATGATTTTGAATGCCCGGAGCCAACTGTAGGCCACTTCGTGTTCTTCGAGTTCCCAGAACTCCATTCCCGGGCCACATTTTGAATGCTGAGGCAGGCTGAGGCTGAGGCTGAGGCTGAGGCAGGCCTGAGGCCGAGGCTGAAGGCAGGCTGAGGCTGAGGCTGATGAAGGCAGACTGAGGCTGAGGCTGAGGCAGGCTGAGGCTGAGGCTGAGGCTGAGGCTGAGGCTGAGGCAGGGTGAGGCTGAGGCTGTGACTGCGACTGCCGTTGCCGCTGCGACTGTCATCGCGAATGCGACTACGACTGCGAGAACAGCAGATTTCTACAACTGGATTTTCATCTGAATCTTGAGGGGAATGCTTTCAGATATGGTTCTACACATCGCTGTTAGGCTGCTTTGCCGGGATAATTGGGAAGAGCGCGGAGGGGCGTGGAGGAATGATAGGTTTCGGAGCTTTTATGGCGGAGTGCGGTGGGGCGCGGACGACTGCAGGGGAATGGCGAGGACTGGGAAGGAGTGGGGCGGCGCGCGGAGGAGTTGGGAGGGAATGGAATCGAATGGAATGCAACGGGGGGCCTCCGGCGTAGACCTCGCCCGAAAGGGCCTCCAGGGAGGCCTTGCGAAGATCCACGGGAGCTCCAAAACGACCCCCAAAAAAGCTCCACGCGGACTGACGGACGGACCCAGAGGCGACAGCACTGGCAGCGTCGACGAGGACGGTCGTAGTCGTGCCGGGCCAGAAGCACGACGTGCCCGTGGCGGCCGCGCAACGCTCGAGAGGTTTGCCGAAATTGTCGGGGCGCGGCGCGCGGACTCAGCCATCGGGGCCTTGCGTGGAGCTCTCGATGGGGCAACGAGGTGTGGCAACGACGATAACGGCGACGGCGACGATGGCGATGGCGGACGGCGGTGATGTCTGCGCGCAGCGACCCCAATCGCACGCGGCAGGACTACTCGGGCTTGAACTTCAGAGCCTCGCTTGCGACGAGGGTCGAGAAACAGCGCGGGCGCGGCGCTAGCTTCGGGGCCGGCGGCTTGGGAGTCGGCGCAGTGAATAAGTATAGCTTCAGCCGCCGGAGCAGCGCGCCAGCCTGCCCTTGCGGGCGCCGCGAAGACTCGGACAAGAGGCCTGCCAACGCCGTCTCAGAGCAGGTGACAAAAATCGGCGCGGACCCCATGTGCACCTTGTGCCCGACGCGCCGGTTCTGGGGCATAGTGATGGGCACGGGCTTGCCCTCCAGCCACAGGAGCTGGATGGACAAGGGGAGGTCCTCGTCGATGAACATCCACTCGTCCAGCACCGCGGCCTTGGCCTCGTCCGGGCCGCGGAGGCAAAACTGCCCCCCACCCGGCCTCTCCTGCGCGTGCTCACCGCCGATCAGCGGCCGGGCCGCCGAGAAAAGAAGAGACTTCCCTCTCCGCCGAAGCGCCCAGCCAAGGTGACCACCGGGGCCGCCTCGGACCGACCGTGCCTCAGGGACATCAAAATGCTGCTGCACAGGTCGGGAACGTCGATGCGATTCATCGACAGGCTCTCGCGGACGCGGTGCAACCAGCGGCCGCCGCAAACGCAAGGCGTCCGCAAGGCCTCCTTAAACTGTTGCATGGCGGGTTTCGTCGCGTCTTCGAGGAAGCTGCCCACGTTCTCCCACGCCCAGGCCTTGTCGATGATCTTCTCCAGCGCGCGCTCGTTCTCGAACACCCAGGCAACCACCTTGTGCGGGCAAGACGTCTTAGCGCACGCCATCAACTTGCGCACTGCGCGGGGGTCGCCCAGAGAATTCCGGAACCCAAACCTGACCAGTATCGGCCACAGGTCCGCTTCCTCGACGCGAGGCTCTGGCTTCCCCTGCTCGCCCTCGACCTGCTCCTGCGCGGTCCTGCGTTTCTCCAAAACGCGGGCGGTCATCGGCTCCCTCTTCGCCGCGGACAACGGCGGGTGCTCCGCGGGCCAAGCCAAGTAGTCAACGTCCAGGGAGCTCCGCGGCTTCGTGGGCGTCGCGTTCGCGCAGTACCCGTCGCGGCTGCAGGACCAGGGTCGTGCGCCCGCCGGACGCCTGCCACTGGCGCGTGGTATTCTTTGAATACCACCAGCTTCTTGACCCCGACGGGCGCGGCCCCCTGCCCGCAGTGGCTGGCGAGCCACGCGGGGTCGGCGTCCGGGGCGCCGCAGCAGTCCAGGAAAGCGTCGCGCACCTCCTGCCGCGAGAAAGCCGCTGGCTCTTGGAGACCCTCCTTCTCCGTGCGCGGCAGAGTCACCAAGTAGACCTCCCGCGAGGCGTTCCTGTTCTACTCGCCGACGACCTGCTCGAGGAGCGCCGTCAGCTGGCTCTGCTTCCCCCCGAGCCTGCGGCGTTTCTCTGGCCTGTCCACCGAGAGCGCCATCCCCGGGCGCGACCCGGCCAGGGCCAGCCCCCGCCCCGCTGAGCCGACAGGCTACAGAGAATAACGCAATGCGGACCGTCGGGGTCTTCGGGGGCATCGTAAACCACAGCCTGGCTGCTCAATCGGAGAGCTCGTTGCACCTGGCGTCGTCTGCGCACCTGTCGCACTTGGGCGCGCCTCGTTCACCTGGCGCACGTGGCCCACCTGTCGCGCGCCGCGCACCTGTCGCACGCGGCGCACTTGGCGCGCCTGGCGCACCCCCTGCACCTCTGGGCGGGGTCGGCGGATCCTGGCCATGGATGCCATTCGCGCGGCGTTGCTGGGCATGTGCAAACGTGCGTGAAAACCGCACTGAACCTACAGTGAACCATCAGTGAACCAACAGTGAACCAACAGTGACACATGGCAAATTACATAGTTCCATACTGTTTAAATCGAATTCGAGGTTCTCCATGGTTTTTACGAAGCTTCACTGTTGGTTCACTGTTGGTTCACTATGTTTTTCCCAACCATCCTGTGGTGTTGGGTCCTCGTTTTGAAGAGACAGCGCCCCGCGTCCTCCCTCCTCCTCCTCCTCCTCCTCCTCCTCCTCCTCCTCCTCCTCCTCCCCTCCTCCTCCTCCTCCCCCTCTCACCCGTCATCATCACCATCATCGTCATCATCATCGCCGCCATCAGCACCATCACCCCTCACACGCTTCGTGGCCCCATAGGTAGCCCCACCGAAGGCCCCAATGCCGCTGGCCGCATGCGTCCCGCATACCCAATTCGGCATCACCCCTCACACGTTTCGTGGCCCCATAGGGAGCTCCACCGAAGGCCCCAATGCTGCCGATCGCGCGCGTCCCGCACACCCAATTCGGCACACCTGGGGCACGTGCCACGAGGAGGCGCCACGCCCACTGCCGCACTGCCGCATGAGAAGCGCGGCCGCCACGCCCTGGCACCGCGGGCAACTGCCGCGGACCCTCGGGCAGAGAGCGGAGCGTTGAGGGCAGTCGCCAAGTGCAAGCCCACGAGGCTTGACATCGCCAGCGCTGGCGGTCCACGTCCACCCAAACCACCTGTCCATTCAGCACGCTGGCGACACGGACGCCACCGCGCTCCGCAAGAGGACCAGCGTGGCCGCTCGGGCAGAGAACGCAGCGTTGATGACGGTCGTCAGGTGAGCGACGAAACGCAAAAGGGGTCTGACACACGATAGCACAACGACCGCGCGCACTGCTTTGGCGCGGGCCGCCAGCGTGGCACACCGCGCGGGGAAGGAGGGCGCTCGTGCGCGACATTACGCGGGAAGCTGACGCGCGGATGTCCGCGCGGACTGACCCCGCTCTCTTCGGGTATCTACTGAGACTTGTCAATCCAAACCCTGGGCCCGTCGGGCCTTGCAAGATCCCGCAGGATCCTGCAGGATCCTGCACGCTAGCCCGGGTCAATGCACCCCTGGCCCTGCAGGATCCTGCGAGACCCAGCGCTCTGGCTGACCTCCGCTTGCATTGACCCCCGTCTCAAGCCGTTGCCTGGCGCCCTGGCACCTGCAATCCCCGAGGGGGAGGGGGTGCGCCGGCCGATGCCTCGAGACTCCCCTACATTGAGAGCGCCGCGAGAACCGCGAGGACGGTGCAGCAGCGCTTCCCGCCGCCCAGCGCCCGGGTTCGCGGCGACTTCGGGCGCAGGTGGGCAGCCGCAGGGCTCGCCATCGCCGGCCCTGCGCATCCAGGCAACCGCCGCGGCGGCGGAGCCCCGCGGCCGCACCACGCCGCGGCGAAGCGCGGGGCGGTCCGCGGATCCCCCCCTCGGGCGGAGGGCGAGGCGGTGAGCTCTCCCTGCGAGCACCCACCCGGGGGGACGGATGCAAGGGCCTTGGACGCCCCTTTCGGAGCTTCTCAAGCGGGGCGCGGCCAACGAAAGTGACCAAGGATGGGCCGAGGGGGCAAGGATGCGAGGGTACCCTTCGGAAGGATGCCCATGCTTATCATGCGGGTTGACTGTAACCCTGGCAAGGAGAGGAGTGGAGAAGAACGGAGGAGCAGGAGGATGAGGAAAAAGGGGAGAAGAAGGACGAGAAGGCTCCTCCCTCTCCTCCTTCTCCTCCTCCTCCTCTTCTCCTCCTCCGCTTCCTCTTCCTCCTCCTTCTCCTCCTCCTCCTCATCTTCCTCCTCCTCATCCTGCTCCTCACCCTCCTCCTCTCCCCATGAAGGCCTCGAGGATGCGAGCATCTCGAGGGCCCTCGGAGGCCTTGGGAGGGCATCGGGGAGACCCTCGGGGAGATCCCCCCGAGGGCCGTCGTCGCCGCCGACGCCGACGAGGAGGGCGCCCGGCGCCGCGCCTGCAGCCGCCCGATCTCGCGCTCCTGGTCCCTGCCCCTGGCGCCAGCGGCTGCCAGCTCGGCGCCGAGGCGGGCGAGTTCCGCCTAGCGCGGGGCCTCCTCGATTCCTTCTCCTACTAGATAAATCCTCCCCGTCGCACCCCGAGGCCCGTCGAAAGGGCGGGCCGGGCGTTTCCTTACCAATCGTGGCCCTGAAGCTTAAACATTGACAACAGCTTCACAGATTGAGGGCGGTTGGTTTTCAAAATGTGGCTCTCGCCTTAGCGCCGCGCGCATTCTTTCTTACTGATTGCCAGAGTTTCACGGATTGAGGGCAAGCCGTTTAGAAAAAAATGGTTCTCGCCTTAGCGCCGCGCTCATCTTTTTTTGAAGATTTCTATTTCCTTTCACGGATGGAGGGCGGGAGGTTTTCGAAACGTGGCTCTCGCCTCAACACCGCGCACACTCGTCCTTACCACTCGTGACCCTGAAGCTTACACATTGACAATAGCTTCACATGTTGAGGGCGTGTGGTTTTCAAAATGTGGCTCTCGCATTAGCGCCGCGCACATTCGATCTTACTTGTTGCAGAATTCCATGGATTGAGGGCGGGCCGGTTTCAAAATGCGGCTCTCGCCTTAGCGCCTCGCACGTTCGTTCTGAAAAAAATGCAAAGGTCTCACGCATGGAAGGCGGGTGGTTTTCGAAATGTGGCTCTCGCCAGTCGTCTTGAATATTGCAAGATGTATCCACCGTGGATAACGTACGGGAAACGATGTTTTGGAACGACTCAGGAACGCCAGGGCGCAACAGTTACGCTGGTTCGCGGCGTTGGAGTCCCAAGCATGGTGTTATGGCACGGTTCAAGATCGTCAAGACGCAACAGTCCAGTACATTCGTGGCGTTGCAGTCTCGAGAACGCTGTTTTGGTGCGCTTCAGGGTCTTCAAACGGTTATCTCCGAAAGAAACACTTCCTTCAGAGGAAATGAACCCTTATCGAGGCCTATGGAGAAGGAGCCTGGGGGAGGGCTTCTTACAACATCGTTGATGCGTCATCGGTTTACATCGGTCACCCTCCTCTTCCGCCTCCACCTCCTCCTCCTCCACCTCCTCCACCTCCTCCTACTCCTCCTCCTCCTCCCCACCTCCACCTCCACCTCCACATCCACCTCCTCCTCCTCCTCCCTTATCCTCTTCCTCCTCCTCCTCCTTCTCCTCCTGATCCTCCTCCTCATCTTCTTCTGCTTAAAATCATGATTCCTCTGATTGGTGTTAGTATTATTCGTGTTAGTATTGAGCCGTTATTGGTGTTATTACTATTCGCATTCGTATTCGTATTCTTCTTAGTAGTATACAGATTAGCCTTATGATTAGTGT
>CAUYUJ010000634.1:31749-47612 GCA_963575745.1 Prorocentrum cordatum
CGATGGCTCTGTCTCCCCTTCCCAGTGGCGAATCCGGTTGCATAAAAATACACAAGAGCACACTCTCGCGCGTTCATGGGGTCAGAATCCTAGGCCGAACACCGTGATGTTTTGCAAGCGATTTCAACATAAGAAACAATCAGCATAATACAACACTAATGCTTTTTTCACAAAAATGCTTTGGGGTGTCCTGTCAGACCGTCGGGCTTCCTCCGGCCACCTCTGGCTTCCTGCGGTGTACCGGGCCATTCTCGACTCGTCTGGCAATGCGTGCGCGGCATTCAACACGCGCTCGCCAGTTCCCGTCGGCAACCGCCATCGCGGCCGCATCAGCTGTACCAAACCGGCTGGCCGGTGTGACTTCGTCCCCCAGTTGTGCCAGCTTTGCTTCTTATGTTGTGGGAGGGCGGGTGGGACTGGGCATGCCATGCTTGACTCGCTCGAGCTGGCTAGCTTGACTCCTACTCCTACTCCTACTCTAATCCTTATTCCTTATTAGAATATACTCCTACTCCCCCCTCAGGCCGGCCATTAAGGGCCGCATCCGGGGGGTCCCATCCTAACCTGTAAAAAACAATACAAAATCAACATTTTTCTTATTTTTTCCTCTCGACATGGACGTCCTGTCGTCCACGGCGATAATCCATTGCAAAACATACCACAAAGAGCACACGCGCGCGTTCATGTCAGAATCCTACCGAACACCGTGCGTTTGCAAACATTTCAACATAACAACATCAAAAACCCAATGCTTTTTTTTTCACAAAAATTGTACAACTTTCCCGCCCGGGCTGTCTTGCTGAAATCATAGGAAACCATGGGAATCTTAAGAATTCTGTCAACTCCAACGATTTCACGTCATCGCGCGGTGCACTCGCGATGCTCTGTCATGCACCCAGGCCGCGAATCCTGTGCAAAAAATACAACAAAGAGCACACTCGCGCGTTCATGTCAGAATCCTACCGAACACCGTGTGTTTGCAAGCATTTCAACATAAAAACATCAAAAGCCCAATGCTTTTTCACAAAATGCTTTGGGGTGTCCTGTCAGACCGTCGGGCTTCCTCCGGCCACCTCTGGCTTCCTGCGGTGTACCGGGCCATTCTCGACTCGTCTGGCAATGCGTGCGCGGCATTCAACACGCGCTCGCCAGTTCCCGTCGGCAACCGCCATCGCTGCCGCATCAGCTGTACCAAACCGGCTGGCCGGTGTGACTTCGGCCCCCAGTTGTGCCAACTTTGCTTCTTATGTTGTGGGAGGGCGGGTGGGACTGGGCATGCCATGCTTGACTCGCTCGAGCTGGCTAGCTTGACTCCTACTCCTACTCCTACTCCTACTCCTACTCCTATCCTTATTCCTTATTAGAATATACTCCTACTCCCCCCTCAGGCCGGCAGATAGGGGCCGCATCCGGGTGGTCCCATCATAACCTGTAAAAAACAATACAAAATCAACATTTTCTTATTTTTTCCTCTCGACATGGACGTCCTGTCGTCCACGGCGATAATCCATTGCAAAAAAAAACCACAAAGAGCACACGCGCGCGTTCATGTCATAATCCTACCGAACACCGTGTGTTTGCAAGCATTTCAACATAAAAACATCAAAAACCCAATGCTTTTTTTTCACAAAAATTCTACAATTTTCCTGCCCGGCTCTCTTGCTGAAATCATAGGAAAACCATAGGAATCTTAAGAATTCGGTCAAATCCAGCGATTTCACGTCATCGCGCGGTGCACTCGCGATGCTCTGTCATGCACCCAGGCCGCGAATCCTGTGCAAAAAAAAAACCACGCGGGCGACATGCGCGCGCGTCGCCGCGAGCGCATGCTCAAATCCTTCTAGAGTCGTCGCCGTCATTGGCACCGTCGCATGGACGTCCTGTCGTCCACGTCGCAAAATGCATGGCGGGAATGGGACGCGGCGCACACCCCGCGCCCGCCCATCCAATCCGTCCCATTCTAATCTGCATAAGACAATACACAGTTTTTGTTTGTCTTGAAGGGGTGACATGTCGCTCTCGCCTCGGCGCCGCGCACCAACGTTTTTCCTCTCAGCATGGACGTCCTGTCGTCCACGTCGCAAAATGCTTGGCAGGAATGGGATGCGGCGCACACCCCGCGCCCGCCCATCCAAACCCCCCCGTTACAAAAAAAAATACAAGTTGGGGCCTTCTGGACGCCTCCTAATGCAATCCCATGAATCGTATGGGCGCATGGGGTCCCTTGGGGCCTCCTGGGGCCTTCTCGTGAGGCCTCTCTGTGTTTGCAAGCATTTCGACATAAAAACATCAAAACCATACGCTTTTTGCGCAACAAATCTACAAATTTCCTGCCCGGGCTGTCTTGTTGAAATCATAGGAAAGCCATAGGAATCTTAAGACATCTGTCGAATCCAGCGATTTCACGTCACCGCGCGGTGCACTCGCGATGCTCTGTCATGCACCCAGGCCGCGAATCCTGTGCAAAAAACACCACGCGGGCGACATGCGCGCGCGTCGCCGCGAGCGCATGCTCAAATCCTTCTAGAGTCGTCGCCGTCATTGGCACCGTCGCATGGACGTCCTGTCGTCCACGTCGCAAAATGCGTGGCAGGAATGGGACGCGGCGCACACCCCGCGCGAAGGGGTGACATGTCGCTCTCGCCTCGGCGCCGCGCACCAACGTTTTTCCTCTCAGCATGGACGTCTTGTCGTCCACGTCGCAAAATGCTTGGCAGGAATGGGATGCGGCGCGCACCCTCCTCCTCCTCCTGACAGACCGTCGGGATGATCGGCCCCCTTGGGGTGTCCTGTCAGACCGTCGGGCTTCCTCCGGCCACCTCTGGCTTCCTGCGGTGTACCGGGCCATTCTCGACTCGTCCGGCAATGCGTGCGCGGCATTCAACACGCGCTCGCCAGTTCCCGTCGGCAACCGCCATCGCGGCCGCATCAGCTGTACCAAACCGGCTGGCCGGTGTGACTTCGGCCCCCAGTTGTGCCAGCTTTGCTTCTTATGTTGTGGAGGGCGGGTGGGACTGGGCATGCCATGCTTGACTCGCTCGAGCTGGCTAGCTTGACTCCTACTCCTATCCTTATTCCTTATTAGAATATACTCCTACTCCCCCTCAGGCCGGCAGATAGCGGGCGCATCCGGGTGGTCCCATCCTAACCTGTAAAAAACAATACAAAATCAACATGTTTCTTATTTTTTCCTCTCGACATGGACGTCCTGTCGTCCACGGCGATAATCCATTGCAAAAATACCACAAAGAGCACACGCACGCGTTCATGTCAGAATCCTACCGAACACCGTGTGTTTGCAAGCATTTCAACCTAAAAACATCAAAAACCCAATGCTTTTTCACAAAAATTCTACAAATTTCCTGCCCGGGCTCTCTTGCTGAAATCATAGGAAAACCATAGGAATCTTAAGAATTCTGTCAAATCCAGCGATTTCACGTCATCGCGCGGTGCACTCGCGATGCTCTGTCATGCACCCAGGCCGCGAATCCTGTGCAAAAAAATACCACGCGGGCGACATGCGCGCGCGTCGCCGCGAGCGCATGCTCAAATCCTTCTAGAGTCGTCGCCGTCATTGGCACCGTCGCATGGACGTCCTGTCGTCCACGTCGCAAAATGCATGGCAGGAACGGGACGCGGCGCACACCCCGCGCCCGCCCATCCAATCCGTACCATTCTAATCTGCAAAAGACAATACACAGGTCGTCTGGCAATGCGTGCGCGGCATTCAACACGCGCTCGCCAGTTCCCGTCGGCAACCGCCATCGCGGCCGCATCAGCTGTACCAAACCGGCTGGCCGGTGTGACTTCGGCCCCCAGTTGTGCCAGCTTTGCTTCTTATGTTGTGGGAGGGCGGGTGGGACTGGGCATGCCATGCTTGACTCGCTCGAGCTGGCTAGCTTGACTCCTACTCCTACTCCTACTTCTCCTCCTGCTCCTGCTCCTGCTCCTCCTCCTCCTCCTCCTCCTCCTCCTCCTCCTCCTCCTCCTCCTCCCTCCTCCATCCCCCCCCCTCCGCCCTCCCCCCCTCCTCCCTCCTCCCTCCTCCCTCCTCCCTCCTCCCCTCCTCTCCTCCTCCTCCTCCTCCTCCTTCCTCCTCCTCCTCCTCCTCCTCCTCCTCTCCTCCTCCTCCTCCTCCTCCTCCTCACTCCCATCCCCCCCCCTCCGCCCTCCCCCCCCTCCTCCCTCCTCCCTCCTCCCTCCTCCCTCCTCCGCACTCCTCCTCCTCCTCCTCTCCTCTCATCCTCCTCCTCCTCCTCCTCCTCCTCCTCCTCCTCCTCTCTACCCTCATCATCCTCCTCCCATCCTCATCCTCATCCTTATCCTCGTCGTCCACACCCCCATCCAGCCCTCCCTCCCGTCCGCCATCCCTCCCTCCCTCCCTCCCTCCCTCCCTCTGCACCTCCGTCGCATCCGCTCCCTTTCCTCCCTCCGTTTCCACCGCCCCCCCCACCACCACCCCCATATGCGCCCAGGGGGCCGGTCCGGCCTGCTGCTGCCTCTCTTTCTCGGCAGTCCTCTCCACCGCCTGCTTCAGCTCGCCCTCCTTCCGCCTCAAGGCACGCACCTTAGGAGGGAAAAAGGTGAGGAGTGAGGAGGAAGGATGTAAGCAAATTCATGTCGTGACGACCCCAACGTTTGTTTCTGACACCGAGTGAACCGCTCAATATTGAACGATCAGCTGCTTTGCGATCGACAGATCGTTTCATATTGGCCGATTCTGGGCAACTGGCGGCGTTCAACCTTGAACGCCCACGCTTGGGTCGCCACCGCGTCAACACGGCACGAACCTATCATATCAAGCTAGGTGTAGGTTTAAAGAATACTAGAGCTATGTTTAGTGATGGGGCGGCCGTCAAAACTGTACTGGATCCGCCACCGTGTCGCGAGATACTGACTGAAGTGTCCTCAGGTCCTTCTAGTTATCTGTATTGGGTATCGAAGACGCCCACGGTGAATCACCGCCGCCCCCTGCCGTCTGGAAGCGCATGTGTGGCCCAACGTTGTGGCCAGAACTCGGCCACACTATCGGACTGTGTGCTCCCCCAGCCGTTGTGGGAACCCTTCGGGGAACACTTGGGGGAGGAAGAGGAAGAGGACGAGAGGGAGGAAAAAGAAGGAGAAGGAGGCCTCTTGGGAGCTTTGGGTGCCTCCTGGTGGCCTTTTGGAGGCCTCGTGGAGGCCTCTGTGGGCCTCTTGGGGCTGGGAGGTGTGCAATTTCCGCTTGTCTTGGGCGTTCCTGGCCCGTCTGACGCCGTCGAAAGCCGTCTTGCAGGCCTGGGCCGGCTTCAGGGCAGTCTTGAAGGCCATCTTGGGCGTCTTGACGGTCTCATGGGCCTTCTTGGGGCCTCCTGGGGCCGTCTTGGGGGCCCCGTGGGCCGTCAAGGAGCCATCTTAGAGGCCTCTTGGGAACTCTTCGGCCAATTTGGTGGCCTTCTGGGCCGTCTTGGGCAGCCGGAAAGCCGAGCATGCGCAAACGCCAACATCCTTCAAACATAAAAGAAATCAATTACGCTGGCCTCTTCGGGCCGTCCTGGAGACCTCTCGGGCCGTCTTAGATGCCTCTTGGGCCGTCTTGGGCCGTTTCGGGTCATCTTGGGCCATCTTGGGGGCATCTTGGACCGTCTTGGAAACATTTTGGCGTCATCTCGGGCTCTCTTGGAGCCATGTTAGCTGTGTTGGGCGAACGTGGAGACCATCTTAGGCCATGTTGGCAGTCTTGGAGGCGGGCGTTGTGCAATTTCCAGTCGTGTTGGGCACGGTGGCGCGAACGGCCGAGGCCCCAATGTTAAAAAGAACCTAAACAACCTAGCCTCTGGCACGCCATGCACCCCTGTGGCAAGCCACAGGGGGCGGCGGATCTCTTGGCCTTCAGCCCATCCCGTCGCCGCGCCTGGGTTCCAGGTCAGAGAAATTGGGGAGGCGGAGGAGGAGAAGAACGGGAGTCGCGGTGCTGCGCACTCAGAACGAGGGCGCAGAAGGGTTGAGAATGAAAGGCTGTCAAAAACCTCCCTCCATCCCCACCCCCTCATCCTCCTCCTCTCCCTCCTCCTCCCCCTCCTCCCCCATCCTCCTGCTCCTCCTGCTGCTCCTCCTCCTCCTCCTCCTCCTCTCCCCTCCTCCTCCTCCCCCTCCTCCCCCTCCTCCTCCTCCTCCTCCTCCTCCTCCTCTTCCTCCCCTCCTCCTCCTCCTCCTCCTCCTCCTCCTTCCTCCTCTTCCTCCTCCTCCTCCTCCTCCTCCTCCTCCTCCTCCTCCTCCTCTTCATATTATTCATCTTACTCGTATATATATATATATATATATAAAAACACTAGAAGTATTGCGCTGTTTCGAAGTATTACTAATAGTGTGCTTCGCCTTATTAATGCTCGTAGTATTAGTATTGCTATTCGCATCCGTCTTACTATGGGTGTTATTAATGTTACTGTTAGGCGTCGCAGCCCTCTTATTACTATGTTAGTAGTACCATGATTATTCTCTTAGTAATATGTGTATCATGATTCTGCGCATTATGAATAATCTATTTAGTGTGATGCTTCTTCTTACTGTTAGTATTGGCATCGTGATTATCAGTCATCAGCGTGAGGTGGCCGAACGGTCATTCATTGTCCCTGGGTGCGTGGCTGATGTGGGAATACATGGCGAGGATTATGCTTGTTGCGGTGTTGTTTGTTTGTTTGTGTGTTTGTTTGTTTGTTTGTTTGTTTAATGTGTTGTCGTCGTCCCACCTGCGACCCACGACCCACCCCGCGACCCACCCCGCGAACCACCCGCGACCCAACCCGCGACCCACCCCGCGACCCAACCGCGACCCACCCGCCACCCACCCCGCGACCCACCTGCAACACATCCGCGACCCACACCGCGACTCGGGCCGCGACCCACCCGCGGCCCACTCGCGACCCACCCACATTGATTTAACAAAAAAATCGGCGCCTGCGGCGGGCTCGTTGTATAATGTGTGAAAAGTTGGCACCTGCGGCGGGCTCTCCAGAATCTCACAAACTGCCGACGTCCCCACCACCCTCTCACTCTTATCCGCATCTGCGAGGTACTACGGATAGTTCTATTTTGACTATTATTGTTCCTCCTTCTCCTCCTCCTCCTCCTTCTCCTCCTCCTCCTCCTCCTCGCTCTCCTCTCTCTCGCTCTTTCTCCCTCCTCCTCCTTCTCCTCCTCCTTTCATCCTCCTCCTTTTCCTCCCTCCTGCCCTTTTTTGCTGTGTTGGCCTTGTACCTACACCCGCGACGCCGTTCCTCAGTGTCGTATCCTCCTCCTCCTCCTCCTCCTCCTCCTCCTCCTCATCCGTCTCCTCCAAAGTCCCATCCTACAAGGTCCGAGGAAGCCTCCAGAGGCTGGAGCAAAGGAGGCAAAGAGAAAACACACACACACACACAACACACACACAAACACACACACACACACACACACACGCACACGCACACGCACACACACACACACATACACACACACACACACACACACACACACACGCACGCACGCACGCACGCACGCACGCACACATACACACACACATAAGCACACACACACAACACACACACACACAACACAGACAACACACAACACACACACACACAACACACAACACACACAACATACACACAACGCACACATTTGTTTTGCGTCGCGGCCACGCGAGCGGCGGCGCGGTGGAGGGCAACACACACACACAGACAGACAGACAGACAGACAGACAGACAGACAGACAGACAGACAGACAGACAGACAGAGACAGACAGACAGAAACAAACAATCAAAAATAGCCTCCATCCCTCCCATCCCCTCCACCCTCCAAATCGTGCTCTGGCTGATGGACAAAATCCTGCACCCTTGGTGCTGCTTTCGCGAACACTCCCCGCGCCCCGAACTTCCTGTTGCCAAGCTGCGCCACGATGTGTCGATGCGTCGACTGGCCGAAGTCCTGCGCCCCGCTGGCGACCAGCACTGAATCGGTGGCAGGGGGTGCGTTCAAGCTTGCGCAGGCACCCCAGTCGCGCGGGCGGCGCCGGACTCTGTCCATCAGCCGTCCGCCGCCGCTGGTACGGCGGGGGGGGCGCTGCGGACCTCGCGCTGGAAGCGGGCCCACGCGTGCGTCAGGTCCAGGGGCGTCGGCTGCACTCCTCCCGGCCGCCCGTCGGCGCCGTGGTCGGCGTCGGCGGCGTCGGCGTCGTCGTCGATGTCGTGGACGTCGTCGTCGCTGCCAAAGAGGGTGTCGGCGTCGTCGACGTCGTCGTCGTTGTCCGAGAGAGAGAGAGAGAGAGCGAGGATGAGGAGGTGATGAGGAGAAGGAAGAGGAGGATGGGGAGGTCATGTTCAAGCCATCATCACGGGAGTCGCTCAGGCAGAGGAACATATGACATGAGTGCACCTCCTCCTCCTCCTCCTCCTCCTCCTCCTCCTCTTCAGTGGGCGCATGCCTGCTGTGGCCATGCTGAAGGGACGAGTCTCGGTGACGGCGCAAGGGCCGTGGCTCTGGGAGCGTTGCCTGGCAGAACCGAGCGACGCCGAGAAGCCTGGCGCGCACCACGTCTGTGCACTGCGGTCGGGATTCGCTGCTGCCGACCGCAGGCGCGAGGTGCCCGTGGGCTCGCTCGCCATGTCGGCACACTTCGGGAGACAACGCGCTGGAAAAACTCAACTCTGGCCCAGATGAGCGGGGGAAAAAATGGCGCGGACCTCGGACCAGTCGGGCCCGAAAACATCGGAATCGCTCGGACAGGATAAGACAGATGGAGGGGAGGCCCAGAATATAATCCGCCGACCCCTTGTGGGTTTCTAGGCGTGTGAGATTCTTACCCCCCCCATAAGCCCCCCCCCCCTGGGACCCCAAACCAGAAATTTGACCACCCCCCTTTGACCGCGCACGACCCCTGGCCGAACTCACCAGGGGCGGTCTGGCCTTCCCCAGGCTCGCTTTGGAGCTCCAAGACAAGCCCTGGAGCCTTCTAACAGGTCCCCAACACGGGCCAACAGGGCCCATCGTCGCCGAAAAGTCGTTCAAAGACGCCCACGATGGCCTCCAGACGGCCCAAGATGGCCTCCAGACGGCCCGAAATGGCCTCTAGAGGTTTTCCAAGAGGGCCCCCAGAAACAAAAAATCGCCCTACTCCCTGCGGAAAACGTGCACTTCAAGCACATCCGCCTCTTGGGTGTTCGGTACGCCCAAAACGGCCCAAAGGGCCCCCAGGAGGGCTCCAAGACGGCCCAAGAAGGCCCCTGGACTATCAAAAAAGAAATCCCAGACGGCCCAAGAGGCCCCAGGACAGCCCCCAAAAAAGGGCCCAGAGGGAGAACCGGCACGGAAATTTACAGCCTTCCGCTCCAAGACGATCCTGCACTCCGACAATCAATCCGTCTTGTGACTCACATTTTTGCAAATTCAAACCTCGAAGACCAATCGAAACGGCATTTCAAATTTCACCCTCTGCCCTCCACCCGAAGAAAATGCTCGGCTCTCGTCCCATATGAGAAGAAGAAGAAGAAGAAGAAGAAACCACATGAGCATAAATTTTTGGCGCTCCGCGCGGATTTCTTGGATTCGCACTGGGCCCCCCTCCCTGGCGCGCGGAGCGCGCCAGGGGCGGCGCCGGAGGCGTCGCCATGGGGGCCCAGCGCGGATCTAAGAAATCCGCGCGGGGCGCCCACATTTTATGTTTATGTGGTTTTTGTTTTTCTCCGACAGATGTTCCCGCGGGCCTCCGCCGGAGTGTGCTGCGGAAAGGTTCGGCGGGCCTGCCAATCCCGCCGAGGACTGCAGCGCCAGCGCGGCTTTTTGCCTCACCGCACCTGTTGGTGGCCCGAGCGGAGGAAGCGCCTGGGCTTAGGTCGGGCGTGTCCCCCTGAAAGCGGATTTTGGACGACAGTAATTAAAAAATGAAACACTACCCCCGAATGGTCAAACAAACTCACAAAAATAATGTTAAAAAAAAACAGCCCACAAATAGTCAACAAATAATCAACAAATACCCCCGAATGGTCAAAAATACAAACAAACAAAAATCGTCCCCAGACTATGTCTGGACAATTTTTTGATATCCCCCGTGTAGAGGGACAGGCCCGACTTGAGCCTGCGTCTGCGCGGGCCCGCCGGCGCTCGAAGCCACACATATGGATGGCCGCACATGGGCGCCCAGATGCCCGTGGTGCCAGGGCGCAGCGACGCATGCGCAGGGGTGCGCGAAAGCAGCATCGATCCCTCCTCCTCCTCCTCCTCCTCCTCCTCCTCCTCCTCCTCCATTTCCTCCTCCTCCTCCTCCTCCTCCTCCTCCTCCTCCTAGTCCTCCTCCTACTCCACTTCCTCCTCCTCCTGAAAAGTCGCCCCCTGGCCCGGTCCGACCAGACATGCCGAAAAGACATATCAAAACTTCGACCCCAGATGAGGGTGGATGATGATGATGATGATGATGATGATGATGATGATGATGATGCTGATGATGATGATGATGATGATGATGATGGTGGTGGTGATGATGATGATGATGATACTTAATATTATGATGATGACGACGACGATGATGATGCTGATGATGTGGATGCTGATGATGATGCTGATGATGATGCTGCTGATGATGATGATGATGATTATGATGCTGATGCTGTTGCTGATGATAATGCTGCTGATGATGACGACGGTGACGATTATGATGATGATGATGATGATGATGACGACGATGATGATGATGCTGCTCATGCTGATGATGGTGATGGTGATGATGACGATGACGATGACGAGGATGATGATGACGATGGTGATGATTCTGATAATGATGATGATGCTGCTGATGATGATGATGATGGTGGTGGTGATGAAGAGGAGGAAGAGGCCCACAGAAGCCACCAGATGCATCCAGAGGCCCTCGAGAAGTTCAAAAACAGTTCAAGACATAAGAAAATTATGTCCTGGAACCTCGATCCTCCTCCCCCTCTTTTCTTCCCCTCCTCTCTGCCTCCCTCCCTCCTCCTCCTCGAGGAGGTCTGGAACCCACCAGGTCACCTCCAAACATAGACCCCCGACGTCATATTTCTTTCGCTACGTAGGCCCTTGAAATCTCGCCACACTTCCAGAGACCACTGTTCCATCCCGAAAGCGTTTTTGACGGTCCCGCCAGCGTCGTGAAAACGAATAAGAATCAAACACATCCCGTCTACAGTCAACCTGTATAATAGGGGCGCACGGTAATGATAAGCGGCAGAGGATGGGCCGAAGTGGAAGGCTGCAGGGGCAACCTTTGACAGTTGCTCATCCTTGCTATGCGAGTCGACTGCAGCTGTTTCCCCAAAGCAAGCAGCGCAAAGGTTCTGATCGGTGCCTGGCCGTGCGCGCTGTGCGGGACCCCCGCGCGCAGCCTGGGATTTGTGGGTTCTTTGCCCTGTGCCAAGCCGTGGGCGCCTCATAGAAGCCACACAAATTGCGCCACATAGCTTGCACCACACAGCTTGCACCAAATAGCTTGCATCACACAGCCTACACAGCATAGCTTGCACCACTTGATTCTCCATTCTAAAAAGAGAATAGGTTCTACCACCCTCCCACCCCCCTGGTTAAAGACCCCCCGGGAACCGATGCAAAACTCACAAGATTCTGACGCAATGCCCATCCTACCTGTGAGTTCATACTATCCCAGCCAGGCCGGCATCGACCCCCTGCCATCCTCTGCAAAAAAGCCACGCGCGCAAACTCGTTTATCAAAAAACCACAAGATTTCAAAAATCACTCAACACAAATACGACGAAGTGCACACGCGCGCGTCGTCGCGCGCGCGCATGCCGAAATCCTTCAAAAACCTTCGGTTTCGGAAGGATGTCAGAAGCAAGTCTCCAAAAAGCATACACAAGCACAGGGTTTCGCAACACTGATGTGCTTAAAAAGCTTACGCACGCGCTCTTGAGTGGGAGCTGCTGGACTCGGTCACCGCGCTGCGCGCCAAAGACAGCAAGACGCAGTCCTTCACGATGCTACCGCACCAGTGTGACAACCACCACCTGCAGAGCAAGAAGATGAAATGCCTCGGAATCGACTTCACGACGCAATGCACGACGCTCACGACCAGAGAGCGAGGCAAGCTCGAAGAGGCAATTGCCCGCATGAAGCGGATTGCGCGCCTGCCCCTGAGCACGCGGCTACGCACGACCGCGGTGAGCACCATCGCGCTGCCGGTGTCGAACTGGGCACTAGTGGTGACGCCACCGACAAAAGGAGCTATCCAGAACCATCTACGACAAGCACGAAAGGCTGTGACCTTGCGGAAATGGCCCTGGGCAGCTCCCGAACTACTTCGACTGGTAGTAATGGGGCATAGCACCGACCTACGGCACCACTTGTGCCAGCGAGCACTACAACTTCTGAGCAGCAGACTACGTCGACAGGGGCCTGGAGCACTTGCGCTTTGGGACAAGATCACGATCAAGACCGACACGCGGGGGCCACTCCACGCCTACCGAACACACTTGGCATCGCTTGGAGCAGAGCGCAGCGACGACGGCTTCTGGAGAGGCCCGGTGGGAGAGCTTCGACTTACCGACAGAACAGACCGACAGCTCCACGAGCTACGACTCATACTCCGATCCCACGGATGGGCAATCCTACAGGGCCGGAACCGGCGGGAGAGCCCCATGGCGGCCGGAGTGCCCTTCCCAGCTGCTGCCGTGCGCGCGGCACAGGAAGCACGGAAAGCTAACCCAATCCTCGCCTCACACATCGCCGCCGTCCTCTGCGGCTGCGTGGTCTCGGACGCCCCCTTCAGTCCAACCAAGGCGAGGAGGTCTCGACCACCTGCGACCACTGCGGTGAGCAGCACGTCCCGACGCTCGACCACATGTACTGGGTGTGCACAGCCAACGCCGACCTCCGGCAGGGTATCGCGGTACCAACGGCTGACCTCACCCGCCGGCTGGGCTGGCCGAAAGAGGACCTCACCAGGAGGACCACGACCACTTGGACAAAAAAGGTGTTGGTTATGGCAAGCATGCGGCAGCGTGCGCTGGACCACCGACACAAGAAACCACAGGCACCCAATTCCTCCGACCATGGTTTACAACCGTTCTCAATGGTTACTATTTGGATCACATGCGTCATCAATTGGTTTATGTTGGCGGGCGTGGTCTCGCAAGCCCGGCTGGGCCACCACATTTTGTTCGCTACTTCAAGAAAGAAACAGTCTCCCTCTCTCTCTCTTTCGCTCTCTCTGTCTCTGTCTCTGTCTCTGTCTCTGTCTCCGTCTCTGGCTCTGGCTCTCTCTCTCTCTCTCTCTCTTTCTCTCTCTCTCTCTCTCTCTCTCTCTCTCTCTCCCTCTCTCTTTTTGTCTCTCTCTCTTTCTCTCTTTCTCTTTCTCTCTTTTCTCTCTCTCTTTCTCTATTTCTCTCTCTCTCTCCTCTCTCTCTCTCCCCCTCTTTTTTTTCTCTCTCTCTCTCTCTCTCTCTCTCTCTCTCTGCTGCCGTCTGGAGGCTATCTTGGGCGATTGGCCACTCGGGTTCCTCTCTATTTTTTTTCTCCCTCTCTCTCTGTCTCTCTCTCTCTTTCTCTCTCTCTCTCTCTCTCTCTCTCTCTCTCTCTCTCTCTCTCTCTCTCTCTCTCTCTCTCTCCCTCTCTATTTCTCGCGCTCTCTCTCGCTCGCTCTCTCTCTCTCTCTCTCTCTCTCTCTCTCTCTATCTCTCTCTCTCTCTCTCTCTCTTTTTTCTCTCTCTCTCTCTCTCTCTCTCTCTCTCTCTCTCTCTCTCTCTCTCTCTCTCTCTCTCTCTCTCTCTCTGGTCGCGCAGGCGGGGTGCAGTGGGGGGTTGGGTGCCAGTGAAGCAGCGGCAGCGGCGGCGGCGGCGGTGGGCCTGGCTGGCAATGACAGAGGCAGCGGCAGGGGTGGCGGCGGTGGCGGCGGCTCTCGCAGTAGTGGCAGTGGCAGCGGCAGCCGCGGCGGCCGTGCTTATGGGGGCTCGAGGCTTTGGAGGCACAACAGAGGGTCGCAAATGGGGATTTCTTGGCTCTGCGCAGGGCGTCCCCTACACGGCGCTCATGTGCCTAAATTCCACGTTCCCGGCGTGTGCAAAGCCCCAATCTAGGTTAAACCGCTTTACTTGCACAGGATGTTTTCTACAGTGATTTCCGTTTCAGTGGCAATATCGCTACATTTGGGGAATCTCATGGGTGTTTGCTGGCTCCATTCTTGGGATCCCCCACAGTTTCACCGAAGCCCTGCCGAGGCAGTGTCGGGGGCTGCGCGGCGTAGCGCGCTGGGCCCTGGAGGTGCAGCGGACAGCCACGTCCGCGGTTGAGGAAAAACATTCATTCCTTGGGGTGGGGGGGGGGCGCACCATTGCACTCGCCACAGCCACCGCCCGCCGCCCCTATTTTCCACCGCCCCAGCTACGCTGCCGCCATCGCCGCCTGTGCTTCATGGCTGCCCCCCCAGCCCCGCTGCTGCCACTTCCACTGCAACTGCGACTGACCACTGTGGCACCCCCACACTGATGGCCGCGTTCCGCCCCACACCAGCACTGCCACCGCCTCCACCGCGCCCCTAATCCCACATTGGCTACACACGCAGTAGCGACAACCACTACCAACATCATCTGGAGATAACCAATGCTACAGCTACCCGCATCCATCTGTGCTCCCGCCACTTTTCGGCACCATTACCGGTCTGCTGCCGTTCGATAGACACTGTAGTTCGACACCTGTGCAAGTAACGCGGTTTCAGTGCAGTGAATGGCCTCAAGTAGTGGGAATTGATTTCCAAGAGAGAGCTCAAGGGAGAGCTCAAGCGAAAGAGAGAGAGAGAGAGAGCGATGGGGCGAGCGAATGCGAGCGGGATAGAGAGAGAAAGAGAGACAGAGAGAGACAAGAGAGAGAGAGAGAGAGAGAGAGTAAGAGAGAGACAGCGAGATACAGAGAGAAAGAGAGAGAGAGAGAGAACAAAGAACAAGAGAGAGAGAGAGAGATAGAGAAGCGCCCGCTTCCGCCACTACCACCACACACGCCGCCACGCCTGCCCTGCGCCGCGCCACAGCCACTACCACCGCCGCGACCAGCGCCCGTCGCCCCAACTACCATGCCCACCCTACCACCATCGTCGCTGCCGCCCCGACTTCACCGCTGCCGCGGCCACGGTCCCCACTACCCGCCCCATGCGCCGCCGCCACCAACACCACTGCCGCCCCCAGTGCCACTGGCTGCCCTGCTGCCACGGGCCTTGCCGCCGCCGCTGCCACTAGTTCGAGGCACCCAGCGCCCCAGCGCCCGCACCGCCAACGCCGCGGCCCCCAGAACCTCTTCAACCCCAACGGCGGCCGCGCTCCCCGCCGCCGCCGCTGCCGCCAACACCACCACCGCCAACGCCGCCGCCAATGCGGCACCCCTACCAACAACGCGGCGAAGACAATCGCCGCCCCCACCACTGCTGCCACCACCGCTGCCACCACTGCTGCCGCCACACACGCCACAAAGCCACCACCACCACCACCGCCACCACCACCACCACCACGACGACGACGACGACGACGACGGCGACGACCACGACGACGCCCACTACCACTACCAACACTACTGCCACCACCACCACCACGCTTTCGACTGCTACGACGACAACCACCACCACTGCCACTTCTTCTTTTACTACTACCACTACTACTACTACTACTACTACTACTACCACTACCACTACTACTACTACTACTACTACTACTACTACTACTACTACTACTACCACTACATACCACTATACTACTACTACTGAACTACTATGCTACTACTACTACTACTATACTACTACTACCACTACTACTCTACGACTGCCACTACTAACTACTACTACTACTATACTACTACTAACTACTACTACTGACCAACGCTACTA
>CAUYUJ010000634.1:52712-107712 GCA_963575745.1 Prorocentrum cordatum
GTGGGATGTTTGCACGAGCAGTGGAGAGGACGGCTGCAAGTTGAGCAAATTTGCTCCACACAAACTACACCACCTGATTTGCACCACGTGACTTGCAAATCTGAAGTGCGGGGGACCAACGCCTGGGTGCCAATCTGCAATCTGGCATCCATGATACAAAGCGGCGCGAGAAAGAGGCCAGACGCCTCCCGCGAACGATACTGGGCGGCCCCTCCCCATAAGAATAGAACAAAAACGACATGTAAATTTAAAACTGCGCAGGTCCGCGCGGAACTCCGCATTTTTATGTTTTTGCCAATGTTTCGGTGGCGATTCACGGGGGCATCCCGTACCACCTTGTCGGCTCTTGCGAACCGACGCTGGCCGACGCTGACTCCTCGACGCTAATCGACGCTGATTGACGCTTACCGACACTAAATCGGCGCTATCTCATCGAGTCCCAGCCCCACGCTCCGGAAACTCGCACCGGCAGGCCTCGGAGAGTAGGCCGTGGACAACGAGGCGAAGCGACGCGCTTGGCTACGGTTGAGGGAAAATTAAGCAACACTTCCCCGGCCCCCCCGCAATCCAAAGCTGGCACGTATACGCAATTTGAAGGGGCTTGGAAGGCCCAACCGCATACTTCGCCTAAGATGAAGCCCGTATCCATCTCTGTTATACTGTAGTAGCGATAGGGAGCGACGAGCCATGTCAAGCGAATACGTTTTCGGTCTCGATGGCGACTAGTGTGCCTCGCGATGAGGCGCAGTCATATTTTGGCGGCCGGCCGCTTGAGAACAAACAGCCGCGGACAAACGCTCGCTACCTCTCGCTTTTGCCCAGCCTCCTCTAGAGTCGGGGGGGGGGGACGAAGCGTGAGTCCGCCGCCAGCTATACAACAAAACACTATAATACACAAGGTAGGCAGTTGCAGGCGGGCTCAACAAGGCGGGCTGGCCCGCGTGCATGTTGACTTGCACGCAAGGTACCTCGCAGGCAAGTTGCCCTGCAGATAGCTACTCCTCAGGCGGCTCAGACGATCTCATTTGGCCAGCCCTGTGTGGAGTGTGTCGTTTTAGGTCATGCTTGAAGGATTGCGTTCCTCCCATGACTTGTAGGAGCATGTCTCTGTCGATGCTCCCTTTGGTGTGGCCGTCCGCAGTCATATCGCGAGTGTCACACCACTGCACAATGCACGATACTTCGCTCCATCATTTGTCGTATCCAACTGATGTGTCCCAAAAGTGCACACTCAGTCGGTGTCTTCAGGTCTTTGCTTAACAAAAACTTGAAAACCGATTCTGCATCGATGGTCAGAGTGACCGCGCTGCTCAGGCCGCCCATCTCAAGTGCATCCTTCAATTGGGCGGGTGTCAGCGGCCCTGCGTGGAGTCCGCGCAGAGCGACGATTGTGGAATAGCAGTCCTCCAAGTTGTGGGCCGCTGCAAGATTTTCCGCTGAGTAGCTCGAGCGAACCTGCAAGCGATGAGACTTGCAGTGCGCGTCGACGAGATGGACGACGGGCTTGCCAGCATGGGTGTGTCCACGCCCTAGCAGGTTTGCCCCGCGGATACCATGGCCTTTGACTTCGCCATCGGCATATATCGGCATCTCCATTCAGACGCAGGTAGGCGGGGTCACTGTGCAGGTCGACATCGCCCGTTGGAGTCATCGCTTGATAAGCGACCTTTTTGGGGCAGGCCTACAACTTCCTAGCAATCGCGCTCAGTCGTCGCACTTGCATATTGGTCGGCTCTTGGAGGCGCTGTAGTGACACAACAAATATCATTACCCGCACTGGTGTGATAAGGGCGCATGCCAAAGCGCCTCTGAGGCTGACAAACATGTCGGCAACCATATTCGACGCCGCGGCCTCAGCATCTGCGCCCGAGAGTTCATGATGATGGATGGGACGGAGCTGTTTGATGTATTCGTCTTGATCACATGTAACATGACCGTCGCCGTCCGTTGCGTCAATCACGGCACAATTGGTGCATGTGCGTTTGTTGAACTTACATGCGCCAAACCGTATCCTCAACGCACTTGGAACACTTGTCGATCGCGTCCTCAGTGCCAGACATGTTGATGTCATCAACATGGTTGGCCGTAAGAAGGTCAGAGCTTGTCTTGAACTCCTCGTCGTGGGACTTGGTTTAAGACCTGACCCTCTTGCGGTTCTCCTGAGATTCACTGAGAAGGCTCTTGGTGCATCCTTGGCGCCAGTACCTGGTTTGAGGCGCTGTAAAGTGTTTCGACTCATCGTGATGTTCGAATCCTGGCAGGGATCCGAGCACAAATGCTGACCCAGGTGGCAATGGTTCCTTTTCACCGGTTGCTTCAGCAAGTTCCTGATAAGTGACCCCCCTTCAGGAAAACCAAGTTGATACCGAGGGAAGCAATGATCCACTGCTTCCTGCGCGCTGCCGCGCTGGCGAGTAGTCGCTGACTTGACCGCCGCGCCGTTCCTGATAACATCTCCACATCGAAGGCTTCGAGGCCCATGAACATCCGAAGTACCTAGCTCCGATGGCGCGCCACATCTCCCCCTTCTCGTTCTTGACGAACTTACATGTTTATACGTATCTCGATTTCATGATGCGTGACGCTTTGGGTATGTCTTGTCTGTTGAAGAATTTGGTGTCCAACCATGTCTTGAATCCGCTATAGAGGGCCTTCGACACCTTGACTGGATTCGCATGGGTATCAGGCTCCGTGAGAAGGTCGCCCTCCTTGACGACTACAGGTAGTTTAGCTGCAGCGGCCACGTATACTCGCGTAGTGGTCACGCGGTCGAAGTAGAATACCCTGTGCTGTTGTTCGGATAGGACTTCCTTTGACATGTCTGCCACGAAGCAGAGTTCTACGCATTGTCCATGCTCGTCAGAGTCCAATCCGTAGCTGTCATCTTCGTCCGTGGAGCACAATGGGACATGAGATGTCTCAGTTGCGTCTGTGTCCTGTGGGTCACCCCACGCAGGCAGGCACCCCCGCTGTTCTTCAGCTACTGTGACCAGCGCGCTGTTGTCAGTGATCATATGTGCGGATACAGTATAGAGCTCGTCTATTGGAGTTGCCTCCGGCAGTTCCCTTTCGTCTTGTAGTTCAGTGCGTCACACATCCATAATGTGTGCCTCGAGGTCCGCCTCTGATTCCTCATAAATGGTGTGAAGCCGTCCGTCTTCCTGTGGTGGTTCGATTTCTGGGGCCTCCATGGCGTCGTTGCCTTATGTAGGCATGTCGGCCAGTTCTTCGAACTTCGTCATGTCTTCATCGAAGCCCGCTTGAGGTTTGGTGGACTTCAGGCACTGGATGATCCTTGAATGTGCTTATCCAGTTATGTCTTGCATGTTTAGAGGCAGCACCGGAAGCTTCGTAATAGTGGAAAACTGGACTCACGTCGTTGTCATAGTGCACCGATGCATAACTGTCAGCATACGTCACAGGCGGTAACTTGTGTATACACTTAGCCAACCAGACAGAAACTACGCTTTCAATGCGAAAGAAGTTTCTGATGAGGTACTGAAGAGCTGTGTACCTTAGGAGATAGTCGGCTCGCAGTCGTCATCTGGAGTACTCCCTTGTTGGTCGGAAGGTGTGAAATTGTGATACCAAGTCGCCCCGCAGGTAGACTGCATATAAATGCCAACACAGTCCGTCATGCTGCGTTGTCCGAGCCAATCTCTCGGGCGATCCTAGCTTGTATAGCGAATGTCGTGCGTCACCGCGCTGGACTTGCACATCGCGGTTCCCCGCTCTTATGATGATCTGACCCCTGTCGGGATCATTCCGCACGACTGGGAAAGGTCCATTCCAGCCACCCCAGTCGTCTTTCGAAGTGGCGGGGCGATGATAGTCAACCAGATCGCCTTCGTCATAGTAATGCTGACCAGTGATAGTAGTCAAGGTCCGTAGTGCACGGTTTGTCTTCGCTAACGCAGTGGCTTGGGTGATAGCCTCAATGCTTACCCGGCGGATAGTCTGTTCTCAAGTATGATCAGACGTTTCTGTCTGCTGTTCGTGGTCCAGAACAGGCAAGCCGGGATGCATCGCTGGTTGTCGGCCGAACAGTGCGTTGAATGGAGATACCTCATTGTAGAAGGTAAACGCGCCGGCGGCAAACAAGGCTTCATGCAGTAGACGGGTAAACTGGTATGTCTAACCTGTTGAGTTCAGCCTCCACGACGTGAAGTAGGTGTCGTAGTAACCACTTCTGGGTTCAACGGTCGTAGCGAATTGTCCACGCGCACATACCCTCTGCTCAGTACCTTTAGCCTTAAGGATTGCCTTCGCGGCGTTGTCATTCAGTGCACCTTCCCAGTCAGAGTGAAGTACTTCAGTTCCGAGTTGCATCCAGCACTGATCGTACGCGTCTAAGATGCTGGTCATGGTTTTGTCGGGCATCCCGATTCCAGCACCGCACCGAATGCAGCGATATATTATATTAAATATTTGGGTATTCCTGTTTGTCGACCATCCGTTCGCAGTCGACATCGTCGTTGAACTTGCCAGGTAGCGCAGTAGACGGCACGACTGCATGTCCAGGCTTTTCCCAAGACTTGCGCTCCCGGCATGTGTCACAGACGCATTTTATCAAGCTTGGCCTTGCGCTGCCTAGACCAGCCTTGGTTAAGACGCGTCTCAGCTTAGGCTATTTTGCGTGGAACCACCGCGGGCGTAGTTTCCGTAGCTCGCACGCTACCACGCTTGGGCCAAGGCTACGCAAGCTCTGCAGACTCATTTGCACGTCAAACCTTGACCAGCCTTGGACGAGCGGCAGGGTTACCCGCAGGTGGTGGTGGAGGTGGCTCCCCTCCTTGCTGTCGTCCTCGTCTGGCTACTATTTGTGGCAGTCGTCTGTGGTCGTCCGAGCTGCCTGCTCCACTCGCAGCAGGTTGCCCCGCAGCCGGTTCAGCAGCATGTCCACCTACTGATGTCGTGGCTGCTGGCGCCTGCTGTCGGTCCAGCTCTGGAACCAGGCCTCGGAGCTCGTAGCCTCGCAGTTTATTTGGCGGCTGGTGCCTCGGAAGCAACTGCCGCCGCAGGTGGTGGTGCGTCGGGGGCAGCTGCCGCCGCAGGTGGTGGGGCTGCCGGTTCGGCAGGGGCCGGGGGCCCCTGTCCACGGTTGTCAGGCAGCTTCCACGGCTGGGCAAACTTACATTTGCCAGGTGCACGTAGGTGATCAGGTTTGGCCTGACCATAATATTTCTTTTGCAGCTTGGGCATTCCCAGTAGTCATCCTCTCTGTCGCACCACCAATAATGTTTCGGGCCTCTGTCGCGCGATGGGGAGCGCGCGTTGACGTTGCCCACGCATGCTGGACACCGTCATCCCCCCGATGGTGGCCCCATGATGGATCCGTCAGGATGTCGAAAGATAGTTGGATCATCCAAATCGAATCCGCGTGTGTTCGTAACAAGAACAGATGATGCATGAGGATGCTCATGAAAAGGACCACGATGTACGCTGAACATGCCATGTGCAATCTGAACTGCTTCAACCAAGGAATTGCATCTTCGGAGTACATTGGGCTGCCCTGGCCAGTTCCCCGTTGCAAACCGAGGAATGTTGATGATGGCCCGCGCTCCGTCTGCTGTCGAAGGGCGTTAGCAATAGGCGGCGGTTGACCATTATCTCAATAGGTTTTCGTACTAATACACCATGGGGTCACGAAGACCCGCGGTGCATTGGTCCATGTTGACCTTGCAAGTGCCCTCGCGTTTGGCTAGTGCCGTCCATGGTGGTATTTCGTCCACCCAAGCATCCACTGGTTGTTCTCACAGGTAGAACCGTCGGATGTCGTCTCGGCGCACGACAACCCTTCCACACAACTTGATGTGTGGAAGGTCTTCCTTGTGATGTTCGTACCACGTGTCATAGTTGACCATTGAATTGAAGTAGGAAGGTAATACAGTCGTTCTGCAGTTGGGTTGTAATATAACAACATTCACATAACGTACGTCCAAGTAGTGCAGTACTGCATCCTGGACTTCCTTGTTTCCAAGATCAACGTAAGAACGTTTGTCGAAGTTGCCCCCTGAAGATAAACCTCGGCTGAAGGCTAAATGCGACATTCACCCGTTGCCTCCGCACAGTTCCAGCATTTCGACCTCGTTGTTCCGTCCGTAACACAAGGTTGGGATTATGGAAACCACATCAGCATGTGTATCCGCAGGTAACCTAGCTGGTAGCGTAATGAAAATTTATCGTCTTTATCGCTGTCGGAGTCCAGAGGAACGTCAGTGGTGCGCTCCACACCCGAGGCCCTTCAGGTCCTCGCCGCAGTCGTTGTTGCCGTCTTCGACCGACTTGGGTATCTTGCGTGGTTTGATGCAGGCTTCTTTGTCAGCTTTCTGTTTGTCTTTCTGCTCTATCCCGGCATCAGTAGGTAAAGCTGTCTGTTGTTGTTCATTGTCGGGTCAAGTAAGTGTCGGAAATTTGGGAATGGGGGGTAGCGCGCGGCCACGCTCAATCGAGGGGGGAGGAAGACGATCGTCATCGACGGTCGCAACTCGCCTTGGGCGCGATCGCTGCCCCTCGTTTCCGAGTAGGACTGGTGCCGGAGGCGCCCAGCACAGTCGAGTACGAATGTTCGTTACACCGCTTGGCAACGGTGCATTGTAGTTGTACCCGATTGGTTGGTCCTGAACCTTGCTGTCCTACATGATAGTATTGTCGTCGAGGTTCATCGTCACCTGGCGTACCACATGGCCCCAATGAGGCCACTTTTGGGTGACGGGCCGTAAGTCCGAACTTCTTTGGCCACTTGAGTGTGTGCGATGAGGTGCACAGCACTTGTATGATTTCTCTGTGTTTGTGATGATCTATCTGGTCAACCAGCCTCGCAGTCATGATCGCGATCGTTTTGTTTCACCTTTCCACCGTCTGGGCGCCTTGGCCGTGCCAGTCACATTCATGCTCTGTTTGTTGAGCAGGCCCCCCCGCGACTTGGCACGCGCAATTCCATGGATTGGCGGGACAGCGCGCGCAAGTGGTTGCCACCTGCAAGTACGAACCGCTTGGTAAACGACTCGAACGACCGAAAGTCACACCAAAGTGTGACAACAACGCAGTCACATGACTTGCAAGCCTCAATCTTCAATAGTATCACGCATGGGCCCCGTTCTCCAGGAGTAACCTGGAGGTCCCATCAGCACAATAGACACGCATCAAACCCGAGCCTTGACCATCAGATTTTGGATACGTTGGCAATGGAGCCCCGCCCGCTTACCAGGCAGCCACACGCGCCAATCAGCGGGCGTTGCCACCCAAAGCAATTGGTAATCTCCTGAGAGTAAAGCGCCTAAGTACTGTGTACCAGTAGAGGTCATCACCTCTGCGTGTGTGATACGGTCGCACATGTATCCTCGAGCTCGGAGTTCAGAGCAAGCTGTTCGCATATCCTCAATGACAAGGGCACACGAGTGATATAAACAAGATGGGCGATCCTTTTCTGCGGCGGCCGCGCAGCCAGGTCCGCCGCTGTCCCTGGCGCGCACAGCCGGCGCTGGGGAAAAGCATGCAGGTGCCCCCGCGCCTGAAGACAGCACCTCAATTCTCGGCCTGTCTGGGCAAGCGCGAGTGGCCGTGGTACGCGCCTGCCCCCGCCACTCATTTTCAAGCGATGGGGGCGTCCAAATGCCCGCGCCAGGGGCCCCTGAACCACTGATCGATGCATGTCACACTTCTCGGAAGCGTCGCTCGACGCAGCGGGTTGCCCCGCAGTAGCAGGCTGCCCCGCATGGCTGCTGGGTGGCACCCACCTGCTGCCCTCTTCGCAGTTGGCCTGATATACCTTCGCCTGCAGGTTCCTCACGGCGAAGTCCTGATCAGCGGGCGTGGGCTTGCCACTGCACAGCGTATTCCTTCGCCGCCAAGTCTTGAGGGCGTTGTCCACCATGGATTGAATCGCGCATGCAGGCGTCTCCTCATTGATGGAGTGGTTGGTGCCCCCAGTGTCCTGGGACACCATATATGCGTGGACGTCAATAGGGGCAGGAGACCCCGCGCTGCTTGAAGCAGGTCGCCCTGCAATCGGCTCCATGTCTGCGGTCTCCACGATGAGCGCGGGCGCCCCCTCGCACGGAGGGCCGGCCGCGACGGTGAAAGCCGTCGATCCATCGGCCTCCGAGGAGCCCGTGCATGTCTGCACCTGGGGTGACCATCTTTTCATATCAATTTTCAAGGATCAGGATGGCCCGCGCGTTCGCCTTGCTCCTCAGTCCCAGGATTGCGGGCAGATTCTCGCCAGCCCCCTCTGCCGCATTGGCTGCATATGCGTCTAGCCTCGCGATAGCGGGTGTCCCCGCAGAGTCGCCCGTGCATTGGCAGGCGATTTTGCAAGCATTGACGCCCTGCAAACTGCGGCCCCATTGCCCACTCCAGTCGCGCACAATATCTTCTTCAGGTCCAGCTTGTTGATGCCGTGACCATGTGAGCGTGAAGCTCGCGCAAATGCCAGCACAGTTTTCAAACCAATGATGTTTATATTGCTACCGATGTCCAGCAATATAGACAGCATTCCATCAACCACGGTTCCACTATACGCTGCTAGGGATAGCTCAAGTCGTTCGCCGAATATGCCCGGTGCAGCGGACAGCGCTGTGCCATGCATGCCCTTACAGCGCCGTGGGCCCAATGCCCACTGATCCCTTGTCATAGAAGTAAAGACGTTCATGTACCCCCTGGCCTCCTCTTCTGTAATAGGACACTGCTGGAGAATCCATTCAGAGGCCTATTCGTCATATCGAATGGTATGCTGCTGCGTACGTGGCATACTCTCAAAGGTGTCTTCATCGGCGCGCACAGCGTTCTGGCCATCCGCGTTGACCATCAGCACCGCGTGCAACATGTCGCGCTCAGATATGGCGCTGGCACCGCTGCGCACACTTACTGGGCTCCAAGTTCTGCACGAGCGTAGCGGGTTCCCCTGCGCTCTGCCATATGGCGCGGTGCATCTCTCCATGCGTCTCAGCCACGCATCATTCGCAGGTAGCCCCGCAGGCGCCGTTGCAGCAGGTGCCCCTGCGATGGCCGCTGAATCGGCCGCCAGCGGCATCTGCATGTCTGCAGTTGGCGTCGTTGTCGTAGGGTTTGGCCACAAGTATGGAGGTACGGCAGGTTGCCCCGCAGAAGCAGAAGGTGCACCTGCAGTGGCCGTGGAGCCTGCCATCATGGCTGTGATACGGTTCAGTTATTCACGAAGGTCTCTGAGTTTATGTGCCACGCCACGCGGAGTACTTCTTCATGCCGATCCGCTGCACTCTCTCCTGCAAGGGCGTAACGAAACCAGCTGCGATGAGGCCTACACCTCTGCAGTTGGCACATGGTGCCTCGCTTGGGGCACCTTCCAGCTGTCGTTCCACGCGTGCGCGTGCTACACGGCCGCAACAATGCGCAGGGAAGATATGGCCACATTGGAGCCTCCACACCTTATCGCGGCATGCAAACTCTTCGAGGCATATGGCAGACTTCGCGAAATCACCGTCAATGATGACGGGTGGCGTTGCTGATGGCCTTATGCGCGCTTGCCGCTCAAGTATAATTTCTCCCATTTCGCAACGGCTGGGCGGAACTGCAGGTGCCGCAGGTGGCCCCACAGGTATTGTCCCGTAGCAAGCATTGCTGAAAGACCCATAGCGCGTTGCCCCGCAACTGGAGGAGCAGCGGGCGCCCCCGCGCGATTCATCATGCGGCGTGCCTGCCGCGCCTGATTACGCTGCTGGCGAGCAAGTAGCAATTCGGGAGCGGCCAAGAGGGGGGTGCAAATCATGACCGGCGGCGCGTGCGCGGCCCAGCGGGGGGGCCAGGGACGTAATTAAATAAGAAGAGGCGCCATGAAATCTGGGGAAGTATCATGGCCCCCGCCATGATATCCCCCCCCCCCTTGTCATCACCCCCCTCTTTGACGCCCCCGAGCATTGAGAGATTGGCCTGCTGCGCCTCATGGATGGCCAGTACTCCAGGATGCAGCTCTCCCATTGATACAGGTTCGACCAACTCTGGGCCGCGTGGACTCACTTGGTTCATGGGGGCTGCCAGGTACCCGTAGTGGGGCACCTGGGCGGGGATACCAGCCTCGTATCCCGCTCCCCTTGTGAGCTGGGACCTATAAAAAAACGTCAACTGTCGCCCTGGCGCATGGGTTTTCGGGTTGGCTTCCGACCCGAGGAACCCCTGTCGTCTGCGCATAGTAGTCAGGGAGCATGGCCGAATCCATCTGCGGTGCCACTGGCCTTTCTGCAGCTGTCGGATCACAGGTCGGGTGGCTAAAGATCGCCGGCGTGTGTATATATAAGTGTATATATACATACATGCATGCATGCATGCATGCATACAGACAGACAGACAGACATACAGACATACATACATACACACATATGTCCATACCTGTTCGGATGGTTCGGCGACGGATTCGCATCGGGCACATACTCCCAAGGTGGAGTCCAATTTGCACTTGGCAGGTCTATTCCATCCCGCCTCATGCTCTCCATGGCCTCCTGCATCTGTCTGTGCATCCACTGCTGCTTCCCAGCAGACTGTCGGCCCTCTGGGCAGCCTCCGTCGTGGGCCTCATGTTGCCGCACTGGTCCATGATCACTGGCTGCCACGTCGGCGCAGTTTGTGGCGCTACAGGCACGCGGAGATGCAATGGGCGATGTGGCCTGCAAGGCCTGGTAGAGCTGTGGATCCACCCTCAGACCTTGGAGTCTGGCCTGCAAACTGTTTGTGCCCCCAGCACTCTGTGGAGTGCCAAACGCAGTTGCGGCCCTGCTCATGGGCGCAAATGCAGCGGATTGCCCCGCAGGTATAGGCAGCCGTTGTGCCTGGTCGCGCCACGGGTCGTTCGCGTAGAGCCCGTCGTTTGGCGCAACTCCACTGGATGTGGTACCAGATGCTTCGGCACTCTGGGCTTGGATCCAGGATCCATCAGAACCGTCTGCAGGTGCCCCCGCTTGATTCGCTTCTCGTATCATGAATATCGAGGCATGATGCACCTCTGCTGTGGGTGAGGTCAGCGTGGGCACGCGCAGGTTGAAAGGAGTGTCTGGTACAATCAATTCCGTCAATGTGGAAGGGTCGAACGGTTTCTCGCGCCATTCCATGGGTGCGCAATGAAACTTTGGCCTGCGACCCCGCTGAGTCTGAGTGTCACTATACAGGTCATTGACCCGTACCTGCCAAACTCGGGCGCACGTACATTGGTCCATGTTGTGCTTGGTGCCGATAGGAGCTGGACCAGGGAACTCACCGGGATACGGCCGTCGACCCCCGAAGTCTTAAGAATGTCATTAGCGGACCACCATAATGGAATGTTGCCACGAATCAAGTTCTTGAGGCTTACTAAAATCAGAACCTCGGAATCATTCCGTAGGCCTGACTGGATGCGCCCATCGCCAAGTGAATACGGGCATCCATGAATCATCTGTCTGCCTGAGTTTCTCCCAGGATTATCTTGGCTTCGGCATGACAGACCGACGTTCAACACACTCGGGATGCTTGCCCATTTGGCCCCGTGCACGAAGTAGCGAGATAGTACTCATAGTCCTTTGGTGGCCAATTTTCCAGCAAGTCACTGAAGGCCACCCAATCGTCGAACGCGTCGAACGAAGTCACGAACTCTGTGAACCGAGGCGAGACAGCATCTGTGTATAATGGTTTATGCCGAGTGGTTGTGGTGAGCCACTCCGAGCACTTGCGCTGGTGTGCTTGGTAGCGACGTATCCACTTTCGCCTCGTTTAAAATCTGCGACAGGAACCTGCACTCACCATCGTAAGTGAGTGCTTCTCCTGTCGCAGCTGATTGCGGACGCGCTGGCGTTCGACAGCCCTCTGTCGTGCGCGTTGCAGCACATGCTGTTGGAAACTGCACTGCTCTGTAGCAGCTCGAACCATCGTCAGCATTGGGCCGATATGCTGGATTGACCACCATCTGTTGAAGGGTGCCTGGGGTCTTCCAGCAGCGCCTGCTTCCCTCATGTATTTCAGGGATATTAGCAGGTTGCCCCGCACATGCAGATGACGATGCCGCGGGTGTCCCCGCGGAAACCGAAGCAGCAGCTGGCGCTGCGGATGAGGTTGTGCTGCCAGATGATATTTGATGCTCTTCTCGGATATCGAAGTACTTGCATTCGGTGATCTTCGGAGCTGCCCCTGATGCCTTGGACGTAGTCTGGAGTGCCGTTTTGCCCGCGTCAGGCTGCAAGGCGCACGCCCTAGATGCACCGTCTAACGATGGCACCCAGTCAGCTCCCCCGCAGGCCCTGCCAGGCGCGGGGCCGCGTAGTGCGACGGGCACCTTCGGCTGCGGTGCGCTGCCGCCCTGGGGCGCAGATGCCGCGGCCGCCGCGGCTGGCTTCCCGCGGGGTGTTCCACGGGCAGGTTCCCCCGCAGATCTTTGTGCTCTCTTACATCCAGGGCCGGCCTCTGCTGGGCCGGTTCTCTTCTTCGACTTGGGCGACGTCGGAGTGAGACCTTGACGCGCGTGATGATGGAGAAGGGTCCATTTCCTTCTCAGATAGCATCTTCCTCTCGGATCGCTTCGGGGGCTTCGGGGGCCATCTGCCTTCTTAGCGGGTGCCCCCGCGCTAGCAGATGCAGCAAGTCCCCCCGCGTCTGTGGATGGGGATTATCTGGAGTAGGATTCCTTTTAGGCCTGTGAATTGACATGTTCTCGATGTTGGCCCTGCCTTTTGCAATCCAACTTGTATACTCCATCGAGCAGCTTGCCCAGCACCTCGGCGCCTACCCGTCCAATTTCTTCGAAATAATGCGACAATATCGCACCCAGTGCCAGGTTCATGTCCTCCGCCACTGCATAAGTGACGTCCAAATCCGCTCTTGTTGATGCGCTGCTGTAAGTCTCGCAAGAGGATTCCGACCCGGGCGCGGGTCCAGTAGGATCAACAGCCGGAGTGGAGACAGGAACAGAATCCTTTTCATCAGCCTTGGACTTGCCAGCACCATCGCGCGCGGAAGAAGCGGGTTGCCCCGCGGAGGAAGCTGCTTGCGCTTCACGCGCGGTCGCATGGCACCCTCGATTGCACAGGTTCAATCGGCGATTCTCATCGAGTTCCTTCCAATCTTGCTCAGCGCGCTGTGCCTCGCGAGCCCTTAGCGGCTGATAATCGTCCTTGGTCAAAAGTGCCCCCCTAGGTTTGCGGGTCGGATATGCCCTGCGCCATTGGCCGCCTCCGCGGGGCCAGACCCACGGGGCCTGCTCGAACTTGGAGCCCCTCGACGGCCGCCCCATCGGACAGTTTGTTCTGTGATCCGCAAGATGCTCGCAGCCAAAGACTTGTTCTCGACGCTCTCTCCGACCCCTAATGATGGCTATTTTCGCGCCCTCCCCTTCCAACGCGGCGACGGACTTAGTGCTGCTTTTTCCAATTGGAACGGGCGATTTTGCCTCGGCCATCCCGCGCCGCATTCAGCAACGACCACCAGAGGCGGATGGCGTGCTCGGCGCGCCCATTTGTCAACCAATATTCCATGTCTTCCTTTGATATATGTATATATATAAATATATACCTATACGACCACCCTGCGGGTGATAAGGAGGTGAGGGGGGAGGGGGAACCAACGTCTCACTCAATCGATCTCGCTATCGATCTCACATTCGGTCTCACATTCGGTGTCACATTCGGTGTCACATTCGGTCTCACATCGGGACACCATCATCATCATCGACATCATCATCAACGTTATCATCATCATCATCGGGACACCATCATCATCAACATCATCATCATCATCACGATCATCAACATCATCATCAACATCCTCGTCGTCGGGACACCATCTTCATCAACATCATCAACGTCATCATCATCATCACCATCATCATCACCATCATCACCATCATCACCATCATCACCAACATCATCTTACAATCGACCTGGCTATCGATCTCACAATCGATCTCACTATCGATCTCACAATCGATCTCACATTCGCTCTCACTACCGATATCACAATCGATCTCGCAATCGACGTCATCATCATCATCATCAACATCAGCATCATCAACAGCATCATCACCATCATCGCCATCATCAACATCATCACCATTACCATCATCATCATCACCATCATCATCATCATAATCATCATCATCATCATCATCATCATCAACAACATCCTGATCGGGACACCGACGGGGCACCGACGGGACACCGGCGGGACACCGGCGGGACACCGCGCGCCACCGGCCGCCTGGTGGAGAATCATTTGGCCCGGCCGCGCCTCAGCCACAGAGGACGCCACCAGGACGCCGGCGGGACACCGCGCGCCACCGGCCGCCCGGTGGAGAATCATTTGGTCCGGCCGCGCCTCAGCCACAGGAGACTGTCCTCTCGCCCGCCCACGCAGCTTCGCCTCGCCCGCGCGCACGGCACGCGCGAACACGAAACCAAAATCGATTTCCCGGTAGGGGGGCTCTCCGTTCCACTTCGATCTCGCCTCCTCACCTCCGATATATGGATTGGCATTGGCGAGCAAGCCCGTCGATATCTTCACTGACAAGTCTGCGTTGGCGTGGGTCATCGGGCTCGCCTGGGCGCTCGTTGCCCCGAGGCGCCCCCCCCCCCCCCCCCGCGAACGCCCCCTTGCTGGGCGGAGTTCTTGACGCCGTGCGCCGCTGGAGCGGGCGCGCGAATGCCTGCGCGAATGGCTCCGCCCATGACGATGTGGCGGATGTCGTCGTCATCATCCATTCGATGCACTCGTCTCCAAAGCAGGCGGCTTGTAGACCCGTCGCGCACTGCAAACGTTATGTGAGAACCTTCACTGCATCCGAGTTCGCATAGAATGCGCTCAGAAAGGTCGCCAGCGTCACGCGGACTACCCCGCAGAGGATCGCCATCGCAGCTTCCCCTGCACACGGGGTCCCCAATCACCTGCGGTATTAGCGCCAAGCGGAGCTCCTCCTCCGCAGCTGGCATCGTAGCATCGGAGTCCGCAGGTGCCCCCGCCATCTCGTGGACCGAGTCGGCGGGCGCGCGGCAGTCCTCGATGAACTCGATTTGCGCAGGCTGCCCCGCGATAGGCGTGCCCAGCCAGCCTGCCAGGTCGATCTCACCATGGCCAACGTAGATATCCTCGAAGAGGTCGTCGGCGCACCTCTCGAAAGACACGCTGGCGTTTAGATGCCTCGCAGCCGTGAAATGAACAGCGGCGGCGGGATCGCTATCGGATTCGGCGAGAAAAGCCCCCCAATCGACGCACTGAATGTCGGAATCGGCCCGAGCCAAATGCATCGACGGACCCCTGCCTCTCCCATCGCCTAGGGGGCACTCGCGACGAAAATGTTGAGTACTATGGCGGATCTCACATTCCATGTATTTCCCGTTGGCATCTTTCGGGCTGCCCCGACGTCCCTTACCCTTTCCCCGATGCGCGCCTGCGGCCTCTACCTGATCCCAGGAACATGTCTTCATGCTGTGGTCCCGTAAGGGATGCCAAGAATACCAGCATGCCTCTGTCCTGTAACCTCCGTCGTTTACCCTTGCCTCTACCATTACCCTTTGACCTACGCGCCCGTCGGACCGCACGTCGTCACGTCGTACCTTTCGAACTGGTTTCTTCATGAAGCGTCTCCATCGGCGTTTGCGTTCCTGGTTTCCCAGGAGTAACCGAAGCACCTGCTGATCTTCAGTGAGATACACAGGCATGTCAGAGTAATCCTGGTTACCATTTCCCTCATCCGATGCGGCGTCAGTGCCGGTGTCAGAATCAAACTCGGACTCAGCGGGATGCCCCACAGAGCCTACGAGGGCACTGGCTTGGGTAGGGGCCGCCGTTGCCGACGGTCCAGGAGTCTTGCGACCCCGTAGGCTGGCCACCCTGTTGGCTAAATCTAAAGTGGTGGCCTCGGTTGGTTGTGGATCGTCATTCCAGACGTTGTTAGCAGGTTGCCCTGCATGAGTGTCGGCATGAAAGGCATCAGCACGATGACCGTGGCTAAATATACCACCGATGTTGGCAGGAGTCCGCTCAGCAATATGGGCGCAAGACCTCACGCGCTCTAATACAGCGTCAGACTGCTGCTGGGTCCTAATGTCTGCGCGCGCGCTGCACGAGCACCCAGAGATCTGAACAGTATAACTGCTCGGATCTGGAAATTGGGGATGTTGAAGCCTGCGGTCTCGGCTTCAAAACATTATATCTTCAAGCATGCTGACGTCTGGTCGATCCGTTTTCCGCATGGACGCGAAAGTCGATGAGAGCTGTTCCCGATTTGAATTGGCGTTCCTCTTCCAGGTTTCGAACTTCGTGCTGAGGAGGAACATGATGTAGGTGACGCCATCGGTGTGGCGACCACCAATATTAACATCGAGGTTAATCACTGCGGGGTGAGATCGCATGGCCATGGCCCTTGCTAGCCCTCCCAGGCCACGCTGTAGAACCGCGGCCTGTTGGGAGGGGGACCTAATGCCTGTGGCCACGTTGATCCAGGCATGCGCCTCGCGAGCGAATTCGCGAAATGGCACGTTACCGGAAGGGTCGCAGTGGGGGCCGGTAGTGCGTGCGTCGTCTCCACCACGCTGCATATGTCCAACAGCACATCCGATAGCGACCCATAGAAACCAATTATGGTAATACCAATCCAACGGCCTCGTAGGTCGTAGTTGGTTATTTGTGGCTGTGATTTATGAGGTGACGTCGTCGCTAGTTTCTTCGAAGAAAACACCAAGTGGAGCAGGAGGGTGGAGTTCAGGAGTGTAGTAGCGCAGACAGGCTGGACTCATGCAGGGGACCTCCGCATGAGCAGAGGTAGCACTGCAAGTGTCCTTGCGATTGTGTGTATAGCTGTGCCTCCCTCCGCGCAGAGCCACTGCACCCTGATGTTCCACCATATCGGTAGTCCACCATTTAGTGCCGCGGATGGTGAGGAGTAGAGCTAGAACTGACCACCATAGGCCAGCTCCGCTACCAAGTTCGAAGGGAGGCCCAACCAGATGCTTCGCCTAAGGCGAAGTCCATATCCAACTCTGTTATACCGTAGAAGCGATAGTCCTAAGAGCAGGAGTGAATCGCGGGAGCCACGAGCCATGTAAGCGAAGACGTGTTCGGTCTCGTTAGCGAGTGGTGTGCCTGGCGATGAGGCACAATCATATCTTAGCGGACGGCCGCTTGAGAACAAACGGCCGCGGACAAACGCTCGCTACCTCTCGCCTTTGCCAAGCCTCCTTTAGAGTTACGCATCTCTGCCCCGACACTCAAACTTGGGAGATATCCGAGAGGACTCCAGGACGGCCCCGAGAGGACTCCAAGACGGCCCAGGAGGCCCGCAAGATGGCCCAAAGACAGCCTAAGAGGCCTCCCAGAGGGCCCTAAGACGGTCCAAGAGGGCCTCAAGACGGCCAGAGAGCCTCCCAAAACGGCCCACAAGGGCTCCAAGAGAGGCTCAAGATGGGGAAAACGGATGTAGATTCCAAACCCTCCGCCCCAAGACGACCCCCAGGACCGCAAGCAGGCCCCCGAGAAACCCCCAAGAGGCCCCAAGACGCCCTAAAGAAACCCTCAGGAGACCCCCAGGAGGCCCCTGAGAGGCCCCAAGAGGGTTCCTCAGAAGCTTCCCGAGGGGCTCCCAAGAGGCCCCCAAGACAGGCCCAAAATATCCCTCCAAAAGGCCCCCGAAAGGCATCCCAAGAGACCCTCACGTGCACCCAAGAGGCCTCTGACCCACAATACGGTGGCGGGATGTACCGAGGGCGCGTCGCCCTCTATCTACCAAGCGACTGATTTCGTCAACGCGAGCATCACACGACAACTTGTTGAAATGACCACAAACCAACAACGTCCAGATCCCCGCCCCCGCGAAGACATGGGCAAGTCAGAAAATGCACAATGTGCTGGCGGACTGAGCGAGGCGCTTGCATCATAATAACGAAGTGGATGCGCGTGCGCGGTATGCGCACGCGGTCTGCGCACACGAGTCGGGGTCCTCCTCCTCAATCATCGGTCCTCGAATATCGAGGGATATGTCTATAGATGTAGTTGGACGCTGCTTGGTGTGTTTTCTTGGCTTCTGGGTGGCCTTGTCCTTTTCCTGCTCCGATGGTTCCTTCAACTCATCCTCCTCCTCCTGCTCCTGCTCCTGTTTCTGCTCCTGCTCCTGCTCCTGCTCCTGCTCCTGCTCCTGCTCCTGCTCCGCCTCCTCCTCCTCCTCCTCCTCCTCCTCCCAGACACCCAGAAGCACTTCAAAACGCCCCAAAGACTACTGCTCGTCAACCTCTGGTCAACGCACACGTGAAGACTGACAGCGTAATCAAATGCCGCAGGCCACCGGACTACTTCGCCTGCTCCCTACTCCCTCCTCCCTCCTCCCTCCGCCCTCCTCCCTCCTCCCATCCCTCCTCCCTCCCTCCCTCCATCCCCCGGGGGCGGCCGGCGACTCCCCGGGCGCTGGGGCTGCGCTCCACCGCGCGCGCACGGCTCCAGGAGGAAAGAGCAGTCAGAGGAGCGGAAGACTGAGGAGACTGGGGCGCGGCCGGGGGGTCTGAGTCTACCTCCCTCCCTCCCGCCCTCCTCCCTCCCACTCTCCCGCGTCCTCCATCCCACCCTCCTCCCTCCCCCCTCCTCCCTCCCTCCCCCCTCTCCTCCCTCCCTCCTCCCACCTCCCTCCCTCCTCCGTTCCTCCCTCCCTCTTCCCTCCCTCTTCCCTCCCTCCTCCCTCCCTCCTCCCTCCCTCCTCCCTTCCTCCCCCCTCCCTCCTGCCTCCCTCCTCCCTCCCTCCCCCCCCCTCCCTCCTTCACCTTTTTTCCCAGCGCGCGGCGCCACATCCCAGCGAACGGCGGCCGATAAGCATGCCGTTGCTACAGGGGCAAAGCTGGCGCACGCGATACCAACCTCGCCCTGGCAGCGCTGCCGAGCAGCCGCCAGGGCGAAGGAAGGAGGGACGAGGGAGAAAGGAGGGAGGAGGGAGAAGGGAGGGAGGAGGCAGGAGGGAGGAGGGAGAAGGGAAGGCGGAGGAGGGAGAGAAGGAGGAAGGGAGGGAAGGAGGGAGGGAAAGAGAGAGAGGAGGAGGGGGGAGGTGGACGAGGAGGAGGAGGAGGAGGAGGAGGAGGAGGAGGAGGAGGAGGAGGAGGAGGAGGAGGAGGAGGAGGAGGAGGAGGAGGAGGAGTGCACAGCCCCAGGGGACGACCGACGACGGCGGGACGACGGCTCCCTCCATGGCTCAGCCTGCAGCAGCAAATACAGCAGAGAAAAGAGGCGGGGCCCGCCTGCGCAGTTGGCGGATGCGCGCCACGCCGAAGTTGAGAAGCCGAGCCCGCTCACCGAGCGGGCTCGTCCGAGGCCAGTGTTTTAATTCATGATACGCTGTGCAACAGGTATCAAGGTACAAGGCGACAGAGAGGAGCTGCAAATCACAGAGAGGTAAAAGGCTGAACACCGACGCACGCGCACCCGCTGTATGAGTACGGAAGTCGGGGGGGAGATTAGGAAGCAGGGACAGGACATGGGACGTGCACGCACAAACTAAAGTGTGGAGCATACTATCTGCACTGGCTTGGTGGCAGAATCGACACGGCTCGGTGGCACCTCGAAATCGGCGGGTGGTGCACCAGGCATTACATATAGTGCGGACGACACTGCTGGACACACAAGTGGGAGCTAGACGAGAGACGCGCTTCAAAGCAACAGACAAGAGGCCAAGCTGGTCGGGAGTGGGAATCGCGCCAAATTTGCTCAGACGATCGCAAAGGACAGAGCGGAGGGGGAAGGGAGAAAGGGCTCTCAGGGCGGACTCAGATCGACTCTGGAATCTGGAAACTCCGAAGACAGGCATGGTCGGGATCTGAGACAGGGTGTTGTAGTTGGATATGAGATGGAAGATGGAGGACTCCTGATACACAGTATTCCGCTGCCAACACAATAGACAATCATCATCGTCGCTCTCGATGACTGTTTTGGCGTGGTCGAACGCCGCGGACACGACTGCAGTGCGATGCATGGCTGCACGCGCAGCTGGCGCCAGAGCTCCGGCCTGCATTGGGAATCCCCACTCTCTGAGATTCTGGGGGATTCCCTGGGACAGGCTATTGTTCGGGGCGTTCGTCAGACTCTGCTGGGCTTTTCTCACGGCCGTGAACGCAGCTTTCGGAGGCGGGCAAAACTGCATCACATGCGAGAGGACCGAGAAGGAGAGAAGGTTAATACACACGATGGACTTGCAGAGGCCGAGGCCGAGACGTTTAACATCCTGAGCCATCGAAATGCACTTGCTGGATGGGGCGAGCCAAGAGAGATTCCACCCACCGCTCCCAAGGAATATCCCTAAGTACTTCCCAAGACGCTCGAAATTGAGGTTACCTGGGCAAACTCCGATTTCGCGCATGAGCTGCTGGCATTCGGCGACGCTGAGGCTGCCGAGGGTCACGAGAATCGTCTTAGAGAGATGTATACGCAGACCAGCAGCAGCGCCAGCGAGATGCCAGCACGGAACCAGAGCTTTAAAGGTCCTGATGATGTTCGCGGCAGCGACGCCGACGTCGTCTGCAAATGCGGTCAACCAAGACAGGCCACTAGGGATCCTCGCAAACATGTAGCGTACAATCGGATCGAAGACGATGCAAAAGATAGTTCCTGAAAGAGGGCAGCCCTGCTTGATCCCACGAGAAGCCAGGCAGGAGTGCCCGTGGAGCCCGCAGAAATTGATTTCGATGGTGACGTCCGTGTACAGGGCCTGAATACACCTAAAGATGTTAGACGGGAGTCCCATACAGGTTAAGACCCAAAATATCATATCATGCAAGAGGCTGGGGAAAGCGGACAGCACGTCATAGTATAGCATACCAGCATGCGCGTGCCCAGTCTTAGCATGCCACATAACTGCCCGACTCTCGAGGTCGATGATGTTTTCATTCATGTATCTCCCAGGAATAACCCCCCGCTGGTTAGCAAGTACAGTTTGGGGGGCAATCTGGGAAAGAGATCTATTGATGGCAAGGGAGATGCCCTTGTTGTCAGAGTTGGAGAGGGTAATAGGTCTAGTAGTTTCAGGCTTACGTATGATCTGGGAGGAGGTGTCATCTGGGCCGCTGCCCTTGGCAAGGAAAACGGCCATGCCCCTATTAAACTTCGGCGGAAGGTAGCCCTGCTCGAGCAGGACGGAGTAAAGAGCGTGCAAGGAGTCGACAACTGCTGCACCCCCTCTTGCATAGCAGGCATATGGTATGCTGTCGGGCCCAGGACACGAATCCCCAGCACGAGAAATCAACTCCCCAAATTCCAGACGCCCCAGCTTCCAGAAGATGTTTGGGGGGGGGGCAGGTCTGGACAAACTCCTGCAGCTGTTGTCGGTCCTCGACAGATCCAGGAATACCTTGATGAACCTTGCCCCAGTGGTCGGCAAGATGCATCGCTACCTGCTCTGGCTCGGTTGTGGCCTTGCCAGTCGGGTCGGACACGCCAGCAAGAGAAATCCTGCGGTGCTTCCACCCCCACGCCGACTGATATCTGTAAAGTTTTATCTTGGCTTCTTGCTTGCGCTGATCGGAAATCGGCTGCTGCTCAACATCACTCATCTGCTTCTGGATGTACTCATTCTTGAGATCAGTCAGGTGAGAGTGAAACGCTCGCATATCTATCCAAAGGCCAGACTGCGGGCAGAGAAACTTGGCGAGCAGCGGGCGCGCTCGCAGGGCCTTGCCGACTAGCCACAAAAGACCTCGCAGAGTGCCTCGCAGGGCTGCGAGAGACCAAGCAATCTTTTCCTCGACGGAATTGTTGGCCTGCTCGATGCAATGATGGAGGACGTTCTTACTCGCCTGAACTAGGATATCCTTCATCTGAGTGCGGTGCATGGTGGGGTCGATGTCGAGCGGGCCAACAGCGTCGAGCAGTTCCTGAACGCAAATCGGGAAGTGCGCGTGCTTGGGGGCCCATGCAGGAACTCTGAAGCCCATCTTGCCGCCCGGGGATAATGTGAGACACACCGGTGCGCGATCAGAAAGCTGACCTACTTTCGGGATCGGCACGAGGGTGAGAGACTTGGGGTGGAGCTCGAGGAGGATAGCGCTGAATATGTCTGTGTATATTCTGTCGATACGGCTCATGCTCACGATCTTCTGAACACCCTCGACCTCCTGAGTGGCCCTGTGCGTGAAGGGCGTCTGTTCGACTTCACACAAGTCACCGTTGTGCTGGGAGAAGAAAGCAGCAGCATCATTGCTGGAATAGTTGACAACACCACTGACGTGAAACGAGCCTTCGCCTTGACTGGGGAAATTGAAGTCCCCGAGCACAAAACTTGCAGCAGCTTGGGCGGGAAGGAGAGTACGACGAAGAACCATGAGATGACGTTTCTGTTCGCTGAGAGGGAGAGCAGGATCAAGATGGATGTTAGAGATTTGGAGAGTGCCTCTGGGACCAGCAAGAGTGAGAGAATGGATGCGACCCTGGACTAATTCGGCGTATCGGCAGTACTTGAACTCGTCGCGGAGCGACGGATGCATAAAAATAATTACGCCTCCAGCAGCCCTGTCCTCGAAGAACGACCCAATACCCCGTGAGTCGTAAACTTCTGAGCAGACTCTCTGAAGGTCAAGAAAAGAGCCCCTGGCCTCCTGGATGCACACGACATGGTATTTCTGGATGTAGGTTACGGGGCGTGACATTTTCCTTCTGACGGTATCCAGACATGTAGTGAGCCCCCCGAAGAGCGACCGAGCGTTCCAGGATACAAAACTGATATGTGCCTTGACTATGTATGGTGAGTGTGTCCAGGATCCAGGAATAGGGCGGAAACGGAAAGACTCAGGCCCAGCCGAAGACGGGAACCTCAAGGGCCCAGACGGCGCGGAAGACCAGGACGAGGAGGAGGAAGAGCCAGAAGACGCGGAAGAGGAAGAGCTCGACACAAAAGTGGAAATGCATGGCTGGTATGGAACCCTCATACCAGGCGCCCCTGACGAATACGTAGACCCTGATCGAAACGGCGTGGGACACCCCTAGCCGGCACGCGCTGTCGCTATGATGGAGCCCGCCTGCTCAGGCGAGATGTTGAACTGGGCGGTGCCGTCGGGGGAGTGAATAATCTCGTACTGGCCGTAGTCCCCCTCTTTGACCGTGAACAACTCATGCACGACCTCACCGACGGCGATGAAGAGGATGCCCCTGAAGCCGTTGACTCCGAATTTGAAACGCTGCTCGTTCCATGTGCCTGCTTGTCGCAGGTGGGTGTTGACTGCCTGCCAAATCTTGCCTAGGACTTGGTTCTTCTGCCTGACCGAGCTTGGTGCGTCCTTCCTGCAGGGGAAGGGGGATGTGGGAGCCAAACGCGCTGTCCTGCCACAGGATGCCGTGGGCCCTGCCGTGGTCGACGAACGAGGAGGCGTCGAGCGAGCTGTTGAACGTGATAGAGTAGCTCTTGGCGAGGTTGTGGGCTTCGATGCTCACGCCAGCCTGTCGGGTGTGTGACGGAAGATGACCGAGTAGTGTGCGACCGTGCGCCTCCATGGTGGTCGCCAGCATTGGTCGCGTGAAGCCGCCAATCCACACCTTGCACGGACCATGCTCATCTCCCACACGCGAATTAACATGACTCGGTGGTGCCGACAACCTCCGACGCGAAACGGGTGGACCTAACGAGGAATCCCCTGCTGAGCTCTGCGTCGATGATGTCTCAATAGCAGCAATGCGGCTCTCAAGATCGGTGCGAAGGGCAGCGAGAGCACCAGCCTCAGACGAAGCACGCATGTTCGCCTCGAGCACACCGATGCGCTTGTTGATGCCTTGCATGGCGGACTCCTGGGCTGAGAGCGAGACGCGAAGCTCGTGGATGCCAGGGAGCGCGGATTCGATGCTGGTCAATCGTCCTGTGATCCCTCCGAGCTGCTCGAGGATCTGCGCGATACCCTCGCCAACTTCAGGCATTGCGGCGAGCGGTGAGGGAAGGCCGACGGCTCGGGCACGAGCACGCCAGCGGGGGAAGTGTCCGCCTGGATTTGACTCCAGGATGGCCTCGGATAAGAGGCTGCCTCACTCAAATGGGGCCTGTCCCCACCTTGAGCCAAAATGGCAACGGAAGGAGGAGGAGGAGGAGGAGGAGGAGGAGGAGGAGGAGGAGGAGGAGGAGGAGAGGGAGGAGGACGAGGAGGGGCAGCCGCTTCCGGGCCGGGCAGCCGCTGCGAGGACCGCTTGAATGGATCTGGGGATTAGGTGGCAGCTCCTGAGAAGTGCTCGTGGGCGAGACTGGGCCGGGTGCGACCGGGTTGACGGGCGATTGGGCTGGATCACTCCCAGATAGGACCCGCATGCACAGGGATCCAAGCTAGACGAAGCCGGATTAGGCCGTATTCGGCTGTATCTCGACCGAGGATATACCCGCGCCGATGCTGAATTCAAGCTCCCAACAGTTGCAACCTCATCCAGGGCGAGCGAGCACAGGGCGCGCGAACAGGAGGGGGACGGGCCGACTGGCGGCACATTGCCGCCCGCCGCGGCTACCAGGGCCGGCCCATGGAGGAGTGGAATCATGGCGTTTGGAGAAGGTTCGCTGGCACGAAATCGAAGATGAGGTTGTCCAACTTCTGTTTGAGCTTCTCCTCCTCGCAGGTGCCCTGTCCTAGCCGGATGTTGCGATTCCCCTTGTCGACATAGACACAGCGCCTGTCCGCTGCAGTCTCCATGTGGAATTCCCCCTGGCCGAAGCCTGTGGGAACAATGTCGATGTACACGCTGTCCTCGTCATCGTCGGACCTGGCAGAGCCGACACTGTAAGACCAAGAGGCCACACCAGTGAGCACGTCGTCGAACGCCCGATCCATGGTCATGGCGGACTCGTTCGTGCTCCCAGCGTTATCGCATCCAAATTCGGCCAGAAAGGCGTCGCAAGTGCTGCGTTGCGGGATCCAAACCTCCTTCAGCGCGCGGGCCAGCTGGCTGCTACGGCTTTTCGCGGCGACGTCGGTCTTGACCATCCTCGCCGAGCGCTCCCCCGAGGTGGTGTCCAGGATATCGATCCATCCTTCGAAAGGCTCGCGCACGAACCCGCGCAGGAGCTTGTGCTTCTTCGAGCCAATCGTCTGAAGCATCGTCACGTTCACTACGGAGCCCGCGTGAAGAGCGCGCACCTTCTGCGAGCCTGGCTTGAGCTTTCTCTCCAGGGGCGAGTTGCGCAGCATAATGTATGGCGTGCCAGATGTGCTAGCCTGGTCGTCAACGCTCCCAAGCCAGTCGCCCAAAAAGAGGCGGTCACGCTTGGCCCTAGACGCGACGCTGCGCCCGAGCCTCTTGCTGACGAGGAGGAAGCTGGCATTGGCAGAAAGGTTCCCATCCGCCGACCTCGGGATGAGGCTGAGCGCAAGGTTGGTATTGTCGACGCAGTCTCCAGTCGCCTCCAGCTCGCTCCAGTCTCCGCCCCAAGCCCGCTTGTACCAGGATGGATCGACCGATGCCCGCACGCATGCGCCGCCCGGCTTCCAGCGCAGGAAGAAGCCCTCCGAGGCTACGCTTTGCAGAACGTCCTCCACGTGGTTTATCTGGAGCTCGAGCCTCTCCGCCAGCTCGGTAAACACGCGGCCGCAGCGGTACAGCTCGCTGTCCGAGGTGTGCGCCAGCACCAAAGCACCCTTCACCTGCAACGTCATCATTTGAAACCAGTAGGACCAGGCCAGATCTGCGAGGCTCTCCCGGTTCATGCGCGACTGCACCGCCTGCCTGAGCACCCTCTCGGTCAGATCAACTGTTCGGACCCGAACTGCTCCACTGAACTCGCCCCTCAGCATCTTGTCCAGGCGTAGCATGGCCGTGGCGATCTGCTTCCGCGTCTGTGCGTCCACAATGCCCGACGGGGCGCAATAAGGGGGCAGCGTGCACACCCCGTCTGGGGTCGACATTTTTAAGCCCTGGCAGTAATCGATGGAACTCCACGCGAGGTCGATCTGCTCCACGGCGTCGTTGAGCGGCGTGAACTGCATCATGTCGGTCTGCTCCCCGAGAAGCTTCTTGATGTCGCCGAGCTCCTTAGTCATCGCCTGCATCCCCTTCTCGATGGCGTCCTGGACGTTCTGCAGGCCACGCCCCATGACCTTGGAATGCTTGGAGCCTTGGACTGCCTTCGGGGAGACGTAGAGCGCGTTTCTTGATGTTCGGCGATGACGGGCGTCATGGGGGGGGGGCGGGGGGGGGCGGTGGGGGGTATGACGTAACGCCCCCCCCCCCCCCCCGTGTGGCTTCTGCCGCGCCCGCGCGCACGACGCGACGAGCGACGAGCGACGAGCGACGACGACGACGACGACGACGACGACGACGACGACGACGACGCATGTAGGTGGCGATCTGCCCCACTGCGCTTTCGTACACCACAACGCTCGGGTGCACCACAGCGCGCATGTACACCACGACGCCTTCGTACACCGCAACAACCGTGGGCAACGCAGCGCCTGTGTACACCACAGTGCTTGCGTACACTACAGCGCCGGTGTACATGTGCACACCGCAACAATCATGTGCAAAACAATGCTTCTGTACACCATAATGCTTGCGTGTACCGCAGCGCCTGTGCACGCCACAGCGCTTGTCTACACCACAGCATCCGCGTGCAAGCAACGCTGGTGTACACCACAGTCAATGGGTGCACAGGACAAGTCCAAGGAGCATGTACGTGAGGATCTGCTGCAGACAACTAAACGCCACGCCAGAAAAATGATGATAATCAAATGCGACGTTTTTCCCTCCTCCCTCCTTCTCCACCTCTACCTCCTCCTCCTCCTCCTTACCTCCTGTCGTGCAGCTCGGCGCTACAGCGCACGTGCGCATCTCAGCGTGCACCGCAAAATGGTTGTTTGAACCGGTCCACTTGGTTCTCGGACGGCCAATTTAACTGGAGCCTCCTGGACGCAAATGGGATGAGTTAGGGTGATGCGGACGGACTCGGGAAGACTCGTAGATTCCAGCGGCGTTCCTTTGTGCTGTTTTGACTATAAGGCTTCCTTTCTATTGTCCTCTGTGAAATTCACAAGCGCCCCATGTTGTCACACATATTCCTTCTCTAACATTATATACAACAGTGGTGCTGTGTTGCACACGGTTGCTGTGGTGCACACGGGCGCCGTGGTGTACACAGGCATTGCAATGCACGCAGGCATTGTGGTGTACACTGGTGCTGCGTTGCACACGGCTGATGTGGTGTACGCAGGCGACGTGGTGTAGACAAGAGCTGTTGTGCCCGCAGGCACGGTGGCACAAACTGACGACGTGTTGCACGTTGCTGCTGTGGTGTACATAGGCGGTGTGGTGTACACAGGCGCTGTGGTGCACGCAGGTACTGTGGTGTACACAGGCGTTGTGGTGCAGATCGCCACCTACATGCCGGTGCTACCCGTCGTCCTTCATACTTAGGCATTTCCAAACGCCGCCGCCGCGAAACGTGACGTCATCAACCCCCTCCACCCCCCCCAGATGATTGCCGTCATCGGCCCGGAATAAAATACAGGCTCCAGCCGCGTCCGCGCGCACGGCGATGAGCGACAAGCCACGAGCGACGACGACGACGACGACGACGACGACGACGACGACGACGACGACGACGAGGACGACGACGACGACGACGACGACGACGACGACGACGACTGCGGACCAGACTCCTACGCGGATTCCTGCGCGGACACCTACGCGGATCCCAATGCGCACGGCGGCAGTGCCCGGAGCGCACTGGGGGGGGGGAGCGTTACGTCATAGGGAGGTGGGGGAGCGGGGGCCATGACGCCCGTCATGCCTCAAGCAATAAAGAAACAGGCTCCAAGACTCGGGTGCGGGGGGCTTGGGTTGGCCTGACGGGGCCAAAATAAAAAATGACGAGACCAAATCCGAAATTTGACGCGAGCTCTCGCTGCGAACATCCCACGAAAACTGAACCGTCAAAAACCAGGGCGCGCTCGGCAAAAAGCATGGGCAAACCCGAGTTCCGGCTTGCTCGAGTCTTACGGTTCCCCGGTGCCTTCACGCACTTGAAGACGGCGTAGACGACGAGGCTTGCCACCATCACGTGCGGAATAAACTGGAGGAGGGCCGTCGCGGCCACCAGCATGGGCTGCGCCGCCGCGGCGAGCGGAGCGACGGTCCCCGTCAGCGTGCCCAGGCTTGCCGAGACGGAGCCCATGCTGGCCGCGAGTGGAGCGAACGCGGCTTCCATGCCACCACCCGCGAGCGGAAGCAGCGCCGCGGTCAGATCCGCGAGCTGGCCCGAACCTCTCGGAGAGACGTAGGACTCGGGTGCGGGGGATTTCGGGTTGGCCTGACGAGGCCATCACAAAAATGACAAGACACAATCTGAAATTTGACGCGAGCTCCCGCTGCAAATATCCCTCGGAAACTGGACCGTCAAAATCCAGGACGCGCTCGTCAAAAAACGATGGCAAACCCGAGTTCCGCCTTACTCGAGTCTTACGTTTCCCCGAACCTTGGGCATCTGTCGCGCCAGTCCTTGCTGCTGCGCCCGAGAGTCGTCCGGCTTCGTCCACGTGATCTCGCAGCTCCGTCTCGATAATGCTCGCCGCGCCGCCAAGCTGCACCTGCACAGCAGCCCGCTCTGCGCTGCAGAGGGGGGCCCATCTAGCCGCCAGGAGGGCGAAGATGAATAACGCTCCAGTCGTGCTTCTCTTCATCCGCTTGAGCTCGAGAGCGGAGGGCCAGCTCGTGCGAATGATGTGCTCGGCAGACAACACAAAACCAATGCTCGAGCTCGAGACTCGGGCCAACTTCATTGCGGGAGGGTGGACAGGAGACTGAGGAAGGCGACGAGGAGGACAAGGAAGCAAAAACGATGAAGAAGAGATGTTTCAGCAAAATCGTGGAGTAAAGCTTGCGCTTGAGATGTTGACTCAAATGACTAGCAAATGGCAGTGATATCGAAATGAACATGTTCGGCATGCATCTCTTACTGTTTGAGTCAAGCTGCTCCCTACGCTGAGGGGAACGTCAATGCGCTCCCGTTGGGGTGCCCAGGCTTGATCTGGAGATCGCTGCCATCTTTGGGAAGCAATCCATGACTGCCTACGCTGCACAACACCATGACAAGTTGACAAGAAGGTGTGCCCATAGCGTCGGGGCACGGCGACTTATGGTTCCTGTGCTGCGTGCCTACGCGATGCACCCAAAATGTTCCTCTAGACAGCCCAAGAGCCTCCCAAGACGGTCCAAAAGGGCTCCAAGACGGACCCAAGAAGGGTAAAACGAAGATAGATTTCCAGCCCTCCGCCCAAAGACGGCCCCCAGGACCACCAGCAAGCACTCAAGAACCACCCCCCAAGACGCCCCAAGGAGGCCCCCAGGAGATCAACAGGAGGCCCCGAGGAAGCCCGAGGGAGGCTCCCCAGAGGCCCAAGAGGCTCCCAAGAAGCTTCCCAGGAGGATCACACGAGGCCTCCAAGACAGGCCCCAAAGACCCCTCCAAGAGCCCCCCCGAAAAGCATCCCAAAAGACCCTCACATGCATCCGGGAGGCCTCTGACCCACAACCCGGGCACGGTGGAGGGATGGGTTTCCCTCCGTCTGCCAAGCGACTGCTTCCGCCAGCGCGAGTTTCGCACGAAAACGTGGGGAAACTACCACAGCCCAACAGCTTCCAGTCCCCAGTCCAGCGGCACTGCAGCGTGGGCTGGCGGAGTGAGCGAAGCACCTGAATTCGTCAGGCCTACTGCGGGTCCTGGCGGCCCTGTAGACTTCGATGGCAGACGATGATGACGATGATGATGAAGATGATGATGATGGTGATGACGATGATGATGATGGTGATGATGGTGATGATGGTGATGATGGTGATGATGATTATGATGATGCTGCTGATGACGATGATGATGATGATGGTGATGAAAGTGATGATGATGGTGATGATGATGATGCTGATGATGATAGTGTTGATGATGATAATGATGATGATGATGATGATGATGATGATGATGATGATGATGATGATGCCGCTGATGCTGATGATGATGGTGATGATGATGATGCTGCTGCTGCTGATGATGATGATGATGATGCTGGAAGATGAGACGGCATGCGTACGGCATTCTAAGAAGGGCTTCGCGCATTCCGCAGGGCAGGGCTACATCACAGCTCCTGGGGCGCTGTAACGTACGTGTGTTCCGCGCCCCGAGGGCTACAGAGCTCTCGCGTCGGCGCACCCCTCACACACCTCCTGTCTGACACTACCCCGGGACACGTAAACATGCGAGTGAATTGCCCTCGCAGGGCTACGAAAGCCTCAACTCTGCACACCCCTCAAGCATTGCGTGTCCCATACTCATCTGGGACACCCAAGAAGCCGTCCGACCCCCCTGCGGGACGCCAACACGGCCCCGAAAAACATTGCAACGATCGCTACCGACCCTCGTCGAGGCAGTATCCCTCACACCCAGTGATTGCAAATCTGCGGGCAAACTTCTGTCCCCTGTGGGGGGCCCGCCGTGACTCCCGCTCTGCGGGCTCAATCAAAGTACACAGCCAAGACGCCCACGAGAATCCCCAGAAAGCGTTCTTGACGTTCCCGCGAGCGTCGTGAAAACCAATTATCCCGGCAAAGCAACCTAACAGCGATGTGTCTAAGTATAACTGAAACATGCAGCAGCAGTGAGAGGCACTGTGAGACCAACAGTAACAGTAATAGTGATGCAAAAGCTGTTGTCATCGTCGCGCTGAGATTGATTCCATGTGTTGTCAAACAAGGTACTGCCATGGACGCATGTCGCTTGAATGACTACATGTATAAACGAGACACTGCTATCAACGCACGGAACTGTAATAGATATATGTCCAAACGAGACACTGCTATCAACGCGTGGAAAATGAATGGATGCTTGTTCAAAGGAGACATTGCTATCAACGCATGGAGCTTGAAAGTATGTTTCTCCAAACGAGACACTGCTATCAACGCACCGACCTTGAATGGATGTCCGTCCAGACGAGACACTGCTATCAACGCTGGGAACTTGAATGGATGCGTATCCAAACGACACTCTGCTATGGCCCGGGAATGGCGTTCTGGGAACTCGAAGAGCACGAAGTGTGTGACTGTTGCATCCGGTTATTCTAAATGTGGCCCGGGAATGGCGTTCTGGGATCTCGAAGAGCACGCAGTGTGTGACTGTTGCATCCGGTTATTCTAAATGTGGCCCGGGAATGGCGTTGTGGGAACTCGAAGAGCACGAAGTGTGTGACTGTTGCATCCGGTTATTCTAAATGTGGCCCGGGAATGGCGTTCTGGGAACTCGAAGAGCACGAAGTGTGTGACTGTTGCATCCGGTTATTCTAAAGGTGGCCCGGGAATGGCGTTCTGGGATCTCGAAGAGCACGAAGTGTGTGACTGTTGCATCCGGCCCTCCAGAATGTGGCCTGGGAATGGAGTTCTGGGAAGTCGAAGAGCACGAAGTGTGTGACTGTTGGTGAAAAACGAGCGGGGCCCCCTGCCGCCCGGCAACTCCCAACGCCTGCCCGGACCCCCCTGTGGAGTGATCTGTGAGCTCTTTTTACCCCACTAGAAACCTATCAGTCTTCGCTGTTAGGTAATAAGAACCAAACACCTCCCGTCTACAGTCAACCCATATAATAGGGACGCACGGTAAGGATAAGCGGCAGAGGATGGGCCGAAGGGGAAGGCTGCAGGGGCAACCTTTGACAGTTGCTCATCCTTGCTATGCGAGTCGACTGCAGCTGTTTCCCCAAAGCAACGCAAAGGTTCTGATCGGTGCCTGGCCGTGCGCGATGTGGGACCCCGTGCGCTGCCTGGGATTTGTGGGTTCTTTGCCCTGTGCCGAGTCGTGGGCGCCTCATACAAGCCATACAGCTTGCGCCACATAGCTTGCACCACACAGCTTGCACCAAATAGCTTGCATCACACAGCCTACACAGCATAGCTTGCACCACTTGATTATCCATTCTAATTATCCCGGCAAAGCAACCTAACAGCCATGTGTAGGAGCATATCTGGCAGCATTCCCTCAGCCTGCATCAGCCTCAGCCTCAGCACGAAGCGACCTAGCTAGAAGGACAAAGCGCTGAATGTACACCGATGTGTTCGACGACTGCGTATGTAATGATGTGACGATATAGAGACTGAGCCCTTCGTGAATGTCTACATGTTTTTCTGACGCCTACAAACGGCGCTGACGTGTGTGAGAAAATTGTCCGCGCAGCAAAAGCCGGCGAAGCGTGCGGGACCTCGCATGCTGAGACAGACTACGTCTGCAGACCGCCAGCTGCAAAAGCTTGCGAACGGCTCTAGGAAGATGTTTACGGAACGGAGCTACGGAGCTCACCCCAGGAACTCGCATACTGAAAAGGAACCCTGCAGGCTGAGAAGCACCGCAGGATGTCGCATGCTGAAAAGCACTTGTACTGCAGAGCGCTAACATTCCATCTCGGGCTCGGACCCCCCCGTCCTGATCCAGAACGTGTCCGCGACACGTGCAGGCTCACCGCGCACAGCTGCACACGAGCGCAGGCTGAGAAGCACCACGCGCATGCAGGCTGAGAAGCACCACGCGAATGCAGACGGACAGACTGAACAGGACCGCCACAACGCAACCTGCATCTCATGACTCCTCAAGCTCGCGCAGGCCATCCCAGTTGCTGTCGGGCCTTCGCGCAAGCGATCTTCGTCGCGGCAATCTTGTCCGTGAAGAGCTCGGCAAAGGCCTTGGCGATCTGTTCCGGGGGGCCGGATTCGATGATGTTCCGGTCAGGCAAGCCGTGGCTCAAGAGTTGGTTGAAGCTTCTGGGGCGCGACAGGCTGACGTAGTAGGCAAGCCAAATGGACTCCTTCTTGAGTCCTGGCGGAAACGTCCAGTGCACGATGAAGCCTGGGTCCGTCGTCTTGCCCTGGACGCCATGCAGAGTCCCCTGCTTTTTGGGCAGCACGGTCAACTGCGTCCTGGACACCGCGATGGCCGGGCCACCTGTCTTCGCTTTGAACTTCCAGGGGCGCGCCTGCGGGGTGATCGCGAGCACTCCGCGCAGGTCGGGGCCGGCAGGCTGAGAAGCACTGCCAGCTGTCACCGGCGCGGCCTTCAAGAAAAGTTCATCGCTGTCATCGATCTTGACATAGACGGCCTTTGGCATGTAGTAGAGTACGACCACGCCGTCCGAGACAATGGACGGGCGGCCCTCCACCGGAGGCTCCAGAGCGTGCAGCTCTATGCCTACCACTTTGCCTGGCGCGCCACGGACATACTTCGGCGGCAAGACGGATTCTGTCAGGATGACCTCCATGCCAACGAAGAGCGGCAGCAGCCCCGGCATTTTTGCGGTAGCGCCGATGTTGGGCTCCGCGCGCATCTCGTCGTAATCAGGCTTCGCGAGGCGCGCAGCTGGTCTGTCGATTGCTGGGACGTAAAAGAGCAGCTGGCCAGCATCGTGCGCATCAAGCTTGGCCTGTGCATGCATGGCGTAAGAGACGATGCGCCACTCATAGGCCGACTCGTACCAGCCTCGTGCTGCACGCAACCGAGGGTCCCACTGAGGTGGCTGAGCGGCTTGGCTGCTGCTGGCAGCAGGCTGAGCGCACCGCTAGAGCTAACGACCTCTGTTTTGACGATCGCCTGCCAGCTCTCGTCAGAGATCTTTTTTCCGCCTGGAGTTCTCATGGCGTGGAGAACCTCGAGTTGCAACGGGTCTGTAAAGCGCTGCATCTGCACGAAATCGATGACGTACTCGATGTCGGCGAGCAACTTCCTACCCTGTTGGTGTTCGTAGGATTGGCCCGCGTGAGGCGCCAGCAGGGAAGCGGTGGCGGGGACTGGCGGCAACTGGTAGAAGTCTCCGCACAAGATCTTCACAGGCATGCGTCCCCACGTCTCCTGCGGGCGCATGTACTTCGTGGGGTCCAGGTTGTAGCGCAACGCCCTGCCGTAGGTCGTGCGCAGTGCATCTGCATGCAGCAAAGGCCCCGGCACGGCACCCAGCTCATCGATCACGTCGACGCCGAGTGTGCCTGTGAGGCGATCCAGCTTTTTCTGCGTCTGTGGCGTCAAGCGCAGCCTGGCTGTCTGCATGGAATCCGACATGAGCAGGCCATTGGAGGAATGCATGGTCCTGCCGCGCGGGCCGAGGTTGTGTGCGGCGTGGTTGGACTGCGCTTTGCCGAGGTACCCCTGCTCGCCGAAGTAAGTGATGGCCATCGGCTCCACCACTTTGGAGAGGGTGCGCGTCTTGCCGACACCGCCTCCACCGAGCCAGATCGCTCTGTGGTTGCCTGTCGCGGACGCCACGGGGAGGAGATGCGTTGTCTTGTCTGGTCTGCCGTCAAAGCGTTTCTGCAGAGACAACGCAAACAACGCCACCGCGTCAATCTGCTCCTCCGTGCAGTGGGCATCAGTGACGAGCTTCCACGCAACAGCCGCCGGGCCCTGCATGGCCAAGAGCTGCGGAACGAGTTCTGGTTGGGCGTCCTCGGCAGCAGGCTGAGGAGCACCGCTGGGGAGCCAGTCGTCCGCAGCATCGGGCAAGATCTCTCCATCCGGGCTCGCTTGCTTCTTTTGGAGCGCAATGCTTTGCCGCTGTAGGGCGAGCATGTCAGAAAAGGTCTCGTCCAGCCGCGTGCCCTGATGTTCCCGCGCGCCGCTGCTGGCTGGCAGTGCAAAGCTGGGCTGCAGCATGCCGCTGTACGCTCGGTCGAGGTTCTTCAACTGCTTATCGGCGTAGCTGAGGCGGCCCTTCTGGTCCAAGCGCTGCAGTTGGTCTTGCTGTAGGGCCAGCTCGGTTGCTCTGACGTGGTCCCGCAGCGGAAACCGGGAGATCTCGGTAATCTCGGCGTCCTCCACGTCCTCCTCTACGTCGCTGCCGCCGCCTCCACCCACGTCAACGAGCTCCAGCGGGACTCGCCCCTTGACCCCTTCGGCATCGCTCGCGGAGTCTTCATCCGCCTCGAGGTGTGCAGTCGTTGCTGGCCGAGGCTTAACCCGCGCCTCCGCCGCGAGGTCCACGTGCGCCAGCACGTCTCGCGCCACGTGCGCGCAGAACTCCGCCAGGGTGCACTGTTCCTCGTGCCACCGGCAGTGGTGGTCACTGAAGGCGAGGATGCGCCGTGCCGCCTCCGCTGGCATGCGCCGCGCCAGCTGGGACCTTGCGAAGTGCGCCAGGCTGAGGAGCACCAGCTCGCCCTCCTCGAGGTTCGCCCGGGGCTCTTTCAGCTCGGAGAAGAGGGTCGTGTCCGCGAGCACGAGCCTCTTGCGGGCCAGGCGGCTCCTGGAGTCTGCGCGCGCTGCCAACGCGTGGATCTCCGCGCACCGAAGCCGCCACGCCCGCTCGAACGAGTATGGGCGCACGGCGGGGCAGTCGCAGTTCCTCAGCATATGGCTGTACTGAGTAACGCAGCCACAAGAGAGGGGACACTCGCACGCCCAAGGCGTGAAGAGGAGGGCCTTGAAGAGCGAGTTCTGCTCGGGGTCCTGTGCCCAGGTCGGGCACTGGAAGCCATCGATGGTGGGGACGTGACTCCGCGTCAACCGGACCTCCTGCATGTACCGCGGAGCCAAGACGTAGTGGCTCTCGAAGGCGAAGAATCGCGGTCCAGAAGCTTTGACCCGGCTCGGCTTCAGGACTCGCCGGACGTACATCCTGTAGACGTAGTACGGCATGGTCTGCAGGCGAGGGCCTCTGTGGGCGTAGTCGTCGGCCGTGTTCGTGCTGGTGGTGCACACGTGCATGTCCTCGCACTCCGCACCGCCACCTTGCTCATCACCAGCAGGAGTGTCTCCAGGAGGCTGAGGAGCACCGCTGGTGTCACCTGCTGCGTCCTCCTCCTCGTTGTCGGCGTCAGGGATCTGGATGCGGACTGCTTGTATTGGCACCTGATCATTATGCGTCTCCCCGCCCGAACCTTCATGGTTTAGCAAGCGTTTGCACTGCTGGCAGGCCCACTGTAGTTGTCTCGTGAAGAGCCGCACATTGTGGTGCGACTGGAGGCAGTCGCCGCCTGTGAGGATATGCACGGCCACCTCCGTCGTGGAGAGCCAGAAGCACCGGTTCGCCATCGACGCCAGGCGGATACAGACCCGCCGAGCGCGGCGAGCGAGATCCTCGCGCGTCCGGCCCCGTTTGGCCAGCGTCTGGTCCTCGCCATCAGCGCCGCCCTCACTGAGCACCTTCCGGGCTTCCTCCTCCTTCTCGTCCCTCTCCTGCTGCTCCAGACGCTGCATGCCGGTGAGCATAGACTGGAAGAGCGGCGTCATGGACTCCATCATCTTGCCCTGGTACTTCGTGATGTAGAAGTCCATTGAGAAAGCCTTCTGGAAAGCAGCTTGGAAGCTCTCCACGACAGATGCATCTGTCGTATGCAAGGAGCCACAACCGTAGAGCCACTTTTTGCGGCCGCCGAGTTGTTTGGATGAGCGCAATGCGATTGCCGACTCTGGGTTCTTCATGCTGGCCGTTTTCTTGGTAAGCCTTCTGCGCTTGGCCAGCTGAACTGGGGCGGCCGCAGGCAGCCCGTCCTGGGCAGGCTGAGGAGCACCACCAGGCTGAAGCACTTTTGCTGCCTCGGCAGACTCGTCAGGCGCGCACATCAAGAACTGGAAATCCACGTTGCACCGGCTGGTCACTTGAGAGACGTCGTTGCTGGAGCTCCTGAACGGCTGGTCGCGTTTGACCTGGCAGCGGCACCGCTGGTTGCGGTCATCAGAGAAGTCGATGAACGGAGTCCGGACCAAAGGCTTGCCGCGCCGACGCACTCGCTTGGTGCGGCCTGCTAGACATAGCTGCTGGATGCGAAAGAACCAGAAGCGGCACGACGGGGTTCTGTTCGAGCGCAGACTCTCTTTGGCCTCGAGCTTCTTCTTGACGTACTTGACGCACGTCTCGGTGCAGTCGTGCTCGTGGTTGGAGCAGATGTTGCAAAAGAAGTCATGGCTAAACGCTACCGCCCAAGCCTCCGCATCTGCGGTAATCTCCTCGACCGAAGCCGGCGAGCCATCGGGCTTGAGGACTTCCTGAATCGCTCCATCCTCGTTCGTCTGGAAGAGGCTAGCATGGCTGGCTGCCATGGCAGGCTGAGGAGCGCCACCTAGCTGCCCGAAGCTAGTTCGTTGGCGGTAGCTTGGAAACGTAGACTGAAAGGCTCCTGTGAGCGGGAGGCCCCGGTACGCTGCAGCGCCGATTGCAGGCATCCGGTTCTCTGCGGCTGCCCGCGCTCGCTCCTCCACCAGGTGCGGCTGCTCCACTGGCGGGCCGAGAGGCACCTCGTCGCGCAGGGTGCCGTCCTCCTCTTCCCCTCCGTCCATGCGGCTCTGTCGTTGCTGCCTGGCTGTGAAAGGCTCTGGCGCGACGTCAGGAAGCCCCAGCTGCCGTGCGGGCTCGTTGGCAGCTTCGTACTGCACGGTCTCCGCGGTGGAAAGAAGCGCAGTTCGCAGCTCCCGAGCGGCGGTGCGCAGGCCTCCGACCACTGCCGACCGCAGCCACGCCATCGTAGGCCCGATGACGCTGTGGCCTTTGCCGTGGCCGCGCGTGAAGCCCCGACCCTGTGCTTCGAAAGGCGCTTGCACATCAGTGGTGCCTGGGGCCACGCACGGCTGCAGAGACGCTGCCACGTCGTCCTCCGTTGTCACCGCCTGTCGGGCTAGCGTTGTGCGGCCAACAAACAGGCGCTCTAAGCCGATGATGTAGCGGTAGTGAAGCTCCGTCATCAACAGGAAGAACTTGGCCTGCGCCCGCGGGTCTGCTGCCACTATCTGGCGCATCCGCTCCAGAGAAGGCATGGTCGGAGCTGGACTCCGAAGGTCAGGGCCAGCAGGCTGAGAAGCGCCACCGGCTCTGGCCACCGCGCCAACCGCGCCCCCGCGAATGTCTAAGTGGCTCCGCTTTCCGGGCCCTTCGTGGAGTTGGAGGACCAACGGGCTGTACGCGTCTGCGAAGTTCGGTGTGACGAAGAAGCTGGCCGCGCCGAACTTGAGGTTGTTGCCGTGCCCGTCGAAGCGGAGTGCGGTTTTCCGCCCCTCCGTGCCAGGGACATCGGAAGTGCTAAGTAGCAACGTCCTGAGGGCAGTCTTGACCTTGGCAGGCATGCCCGGGCGTGAAATGGCGGAGCCGATGCAGTCGGCCGGCTTAGCGATGTTTAGCGCCTCCATGAAATCCTCCGCCGACGCCTCTGACAGGATCTGGAGGTCAGTGCCGAAGCCTTTCCTGCCAATCGCCGCCCGAGTGCCTTTCAAGAGCCGCAGCCGGCGGATCACGTCGCCGAAGACAGCAATGATCTCTGGCGAGCTGAAGCGGCTCTGGCAGGCTGCCTCGTAGGGCTCCTCGTCGGTCGCGAGAGAGTACTCGAGCTCCTCCAGGTTGATGAGGCGCCGTGCGACCTGTTCGAACAGCATGGGCCGCTCCCGCTCGAGGTTCGGCGCGCCGTCCCCGAACCAGAACTCTGTGTAGCACGCCGGCCAAGACCTGCTGTCGAAAGAACTCAAGGGTTTCTGCGTAGGCACCGATAAGGAGTGCGGGCCCACAGCTCTGCACGCGTCTGCTCCTGCTTGCGCTTTCTCCAGCACCACCTGCGCTCGCTCGTCGAACGAACGAGCAGCACTCTGCACATCGAGAACCATGCTGCGCATCGTATGCCTGCCGCCCTCGTCGGCAACAGGCTGAAGAGCACCGCTGCTGTCTGCCACTGTCGGTGTCACCTCGTTCTTGGCGACGCGTGCTGCCTGCTCCTGCAGCGCCACCAGCGTGCCTTGCAGCGCTTGCATCATTCGGACTGGAGCGATGTCATGCACTGGATCCACTGCAACTGTGACCTCTGCCACATTTTCATGCAGGTAGGCCATGTCAGGCTGTTCTGCTGCTTCTCCGTTTTTGTCTGTCTCTGTCTCCTCGTCAGACTCGTCTCCCGCCTCGTCGTCTCTGCCCACTTCCGGCGCCCTGGATGCTGGCCCCAACAGACGTACCGGGGCTTTGTCCACACCGTCCACTGGTTGCAGACAGGCTTCGATGTGGTCTGGCACGCCGTCCTCCGGCAACCGTGTCGGGGCAACATCCTCCCGGACGGATACCTCGGAAAAGGTTGCGCACTGCAGCTTGCGCTCCCTCACGATCTGCATATACTCGCCGCGCTTGACTGTTGCCCAGTACGCCTTGTGGAGTTTGTGCGCGGCGCCCGAGAAAACGATGTTCAGAGAGTCCACAAGCGCGCCCTGCTCCGGGGGCAGCTCCATGGTCGGGATTTGCGCCGTGGGCTGGGCGAAGAGGATAGTGTTGCCCGAGATGCCTTTCTGCTGGACATCCGGAGCGCCCTTGCCGAGGCGGACTTGCTTCCAACAGCATCGGCCAAGGGACGCCAGCATCTTAGTAGCTTTCGAAGCGTTGCGGACGAGCATGAGCTCCCGGCCGATCCAGTTGTCGTTGACCAGGGCGTTTAACGGCATCTTCGGTTTCTTGGCGCACAGGTCATTGAGGCAATCCCAACAAACCCACACCAACGCGCTGGCATCTCCCACCCCTGCGCACGGAGGCCTCTCGTCCGCAGGCTGAGAAGCTCCGCCGGACTTGTCGGCAGCAGGCTGAGAAGCACCGCAGGTTCCCGCCGTTGCTTCTGGTGGTGCAACCACAGGGACTCGGCGGGAGTGCAGCAGCCACCGCCACTCTGGGTGCTCCGGATGCTGAACGCTGGACGCGTGCAGCTGTTCACACGGGATCAGTGGCCACCGCTGCCTGTACCTGTCCACGTCCAGGAGCTTCTGCACGAGCTCCGGGGACTGCAAGTAGTACACCCCGCGGTGCTTCACCAGAGCACGCTTGGGTGGAGCATCTGCCTCGCCATCGGATAGGTCATCACGATCGCTTGCTGAGTCGGCGCAGTGCTCAAAGACACGCTCCTCCGGCACTGCCCCAAACAGGCTCAGTTTGTGGCGGTGCTCCAGGTAGTCTTTCTGCGCACAGACTACGCAGGCTGCCTCGCATCGGGGCACCGCCTCGCCGCCCGAGAAGCGGTTGCCCTTGCTGCCCGGGTGACAGAACTGCTGGAAGTGAGCAAAATTCTGCACCATGATCCTCTTCTCCTGGGCGGCTATCGGCCTGCAGCCGGCCTCTGTCATCAGGAACAGCACCCGTTTGCGGTATTCCGCCTCGCCCGCGTGGCCCTGCTGCTTGTGCCGCGCAAAGTCCTCCTCTGTAAGAAAGTCGCACTCGCAGAGCTGGCACACGAGCGGCCCCGTCATGACGGGGCGGGCGGAGAAGACGCGCAGCTGGCCCCCCTCCACCTCACCGCCGGGAACGTAGCAGGTCTTCCCCGCGGAAGCGGCCGACGCCCTGCGCACCCGCTCCGCGTACCGCTGTACGAATTCTTTGAGCTGCGCGGGCTGAGTAGCACCGCGGCTGGACACCAGCTCCTTGTAGACGGCAAGGCGCCGCAGGATTGCCTTGGTCCGGATGCCACTCTCCAGCATCAGCAGGTCCTGGTCGATCCTGTTCTGCGCCTCGTCAGCGAACCCTTCCATGGGGTTTGGGAGGGCCTCCGCCTCCGCGATGCGAGTCGCTGTTGTGTCATCGGTCTCCAACTGCTGGAGGGCCTGGAGCTCGGCCTCCTGCTCCGGGGAGAACTGCTTGGCCTTCCGTGCTTTCCGAACTAGCCAGCCTAGTTGCCGCTCTGCAACACTACGCCCGGCGGACTCCTTCGGAAAGCGGCCGAGGTCTCGCACCTGTTGCATGACCTCCTCGATCTTCGTCTGCTGCATGAGCCCGACGGGCTTCGTATCCGCCCGCTGCAGAGTTTGAAGCTCGGCCTCCTGCTCCGGTGAGAAATGTTTGGCCTTCCGTGTTTTTCGGATGTGCCAAGCCAACTGCCGCTCTGCAAGCGGGCGTTGAGCGCTCTCCTTCGGCCAGCTGCCGAATTCGCGCACCTGCTGCAGGAGCTCATCGGTCTTCTGCTTCCGCTTGAACTCCTCGGTTGCAGCACGCTGAGCAGCAGCGCTGACGGCGCGTGACTCCTCGAGGTCTTGCAATTCCAACATCACGTCACCAGGAATGCTCTCGCGGTGTTCAAGGAAACGTTTGGCCAAGTTGTTTTCGGCTCGTGCTTCCTCAGACGTTCCATGATTTCTGATCGGTATACGACCGAACTGCTTCACGTCCTCGACGAGCGTTTGCAGAGATCCGCTTAATGCAGAACGCTGAAGGGCAGCGCTGACAGCGGCTGACTCTGAAGGCGTGGCGCATTCGAGGGCTTGCAACTCTAACATAACGTCATTAGGAATGCTGTCGCGGTGGTCGGAGAAACGTTTGGCCAACTTGTTTTCAGCTCGTACTTCCTCGGACGTTCCTTTCTTTCGCATCGGTATACGACCGAACTGCTTCACCAGGTCAACAATCCTTTGGACAGTACCGTTCAACACAGCACGCTGAGGAGGGGCACTGCTCACTGCAGCAGGCTGAGGAGCACCGCTGTTGGGTGCAGAAACGTCAGGAGCATGGCGCCCAGACCGAGAGCTACCAGCATGCCGCGGCATTACTGTGTACAGTGGGTGCTGGAAAGTTCCTTTGTAAGGATAGCTCGAGGCAACATGGCTAGGGAGAACGTGATCATGATGATGGTGATGAGGGAAATTCGTTGTGGAGGAACCTCTGATACCGACACTGCCACGCACATGGAAGGTGTCTTGAAATGAGGCACAGCCAGAGTTGATATACAATGAGGCGTTTGAAAACGAGACACTGCTATCAACGCTTTTATAACTCAACGACGTCTGATTTCGACACTGCTACGAACATGGGGGTTGTCTTGCAATGAAGCACGGCCATGACCTGATTTAGATTCCACAGAAACACATGCAGAATTGTTTTGTTTTTCAAACACCGAAATTCTCTGTAAACGAGACACTGTGAACGACTGCAGAACAGGCGCTTGTAGCAAAGGAAGTGCAGGCTGAGAAGCACCGCGGGCGAAGGTGAATGAATCCGTTGGGCAACGTGAGCACAGACCGAAACTCTGTGCAGGCACTCTCAAGGGAGCCAGGGCAGGCTGAGGAGGAATGCAGGCCGCAAACACTATTCGTGCACCAGACGCCACAACAGTAAATAGTGCAGGCTGAGAAGCACCGCATAAACAACGAAACTACCAAACGATATGTTTGAGGCAAACCTAGTTGGCATCCCGCAAGGCGCAAGACAAAGATGCTTGCCATGTCCAGCAAGCTGAGAAGCATCGCTGACAAGACAGGAGAAAGCTCACCTCAAGCTTTCTCCTGAGGGGTGGCTTTCAAGAATGCGGCACTTCTTGGCGGATTCCGGCGTCGTGCTCCACTCATTCATCCGCTTATGCTCGCCTGATTGCTGAAGCTCTGTGCGCATCCCCAGTGTTCTCAATTTTTTAATGAAGTACTGCGCCTCAGACACGACGGAGTCGTCAATGTGGGTCACGCTGTGCACCGTCATGCCGTCTTTTGAACAGCCAGTAATGAGCAACAAGCAGACTCTGTGCTTCGCTCGGTTGGGCGGATCCATTTTGAACGAGAGCAAGTTGTCAACTGAGCAGTGTCCGTGAATCGTCACTGAGTGGGAAGACTCACCGTCAGAAGCGTCCGTGACACCTGGTGTGGACACGACGAAGCCAGCCGCAGTGGATACGCACCGAGACTTCTGCGTGGTACGAACGAGAACGACTGCCAAGTGGCAGTTCCGGGTAAGCTGAGAAGCGCCACCCCCTCCACCCGCTGGTGAGTACTGCACGCGCATGCCGTAGAAGGGGCAAGACCGTATCTCAGAGAGCTGTGCCGCGAGCATTGCATCCTGGCTCTCGCGGCACTGCTTCAGGATCTCCAAGACGACATTGTAAGACGTATTCGGGGCGTGCGATATCTGAAGCGGTGAAACGGCCACCACAGTCGTGTTGACGAAAGTCCGTTGAGGTGTGTCATCCTGTGCATTCGCAGCCACATTGCGCACGCGTCGTATGATGCGACAATTGCTCAGTGGAGGGAAGGAGATAGCTTTCTCGTCGTGAACTTTTTTGAATTCTTGCATGCTGTCAATGCCAGTCAAGGCGAAGGCTGCCGCTTGTGATACGCCGACTTTGCACGAGCCACTGAAATCACGAGCAGTAGTCGTAAAGAACACGCGCTCGCCTGTGTTCTCCACCACAGAGTCGGCTGGCTCCGGTTCCTCAAGCCTCATCCCATTGACCTGCAACAAGAGTGGCAAGTTTGCATTCGGATCATCCGACGCCATAGCCAAAAAGGCACAGCAGGAGAGGAGTGCTTCTCCGGTGAGAATCTGCGAAGCCTGGTCTGGATCCCAAGTACCCGCATGAGCGGTGGTCAGCTGCTCCCGGTCCATCGCGAAGTCTTGAGTGGCTGCTAAGTCGTGTAGTTGAGTCATTCTGGGACAAGAGCATGCGGAATCCACCACGCGATCTTGCGACAAGTTCAGCTCCAGTTTGCCGTCGAATTTGCCCGCCACGTTGAGAAACAGCAGCGGTTGTCCTTTGTGAGAGCGACAAAGCTCTATGTTGGTGGATCCCCAGACTGCAATCACAGCCTCCGCTGTCTTGGAGTTACTCGTCTGTGTGCCGTCGACCAGATGTACACTTGCCACTGGAGGGTGGCCAGCGGGAGTGCGGGTTTCTGAAACAGAATGAACCACAGCCATGACATCGAAGCAACGCTGCGATTTGATGTTCATCATGTCTGCCACTGTAGTCGCTGGAGCCGGCGCCGATGCCAAGGAGGTCTCCTCCGGAGAGCTTTTGAGCACTGGACTGCAGGTTGTGCGCTTGAGGTCGACCACGACACGAACAGACGTATGCACAAAAGCGTCCTGCTGCCGACTGTCCAGGCCGACGCTGGAGAGTTTCCACGCCGTCATCGGAGGGAACTTTTTCAGAGCAGCTTGGACTTCTGCTGGAGTTCCTTTGAGGATGGCCTCACAATAGTGCTCTGAGTCTGTGCCAAGCAGAATGCATGTGAATCGGTTTGCATGGACTAGCTGGCCATTGTTCCTGCTCTTGTACGAGTACTTGATCTCCCTGGGCTTGTATACTCGGACAAGGAAGTCTTGGGTTTTGGCGCTGCTCTTCGTGAGAAAACCCAGTGGAGACGTCGGCTGTTCTGCAGCAGCAGCCATGGTAGCTCACCCGGAGGATCACCGTGGAGCGCACAGTGACACAGGCTGAGAAGCACCGTGCACGGCACGGTGAGACTGGTTGAGCGGATGCGGACAAGGCTCGCTTTTGCCGCGAACTCCTGCAATCCAAGTTCTTTGAACCAGAACGGCAATGATTACAGAATTGCAAAGTTACAAGTGATGCCTCCACGAAGCACCCCCCCTGTGGAGTCGAGAAAGCGTGTTGCTGTATGTGTGCGTGACTCGATGGATGTGATGTGTGTGCTGTGTGGCCCCGCCCCAAGAAATGTTTCGCTTCTCAAGGCCCCCCCCGCTCCACGAATCCCATTGGGGGGTCGAGATCCCCGCTGTGGTGGGCGGAGACGCCAAAGGCTTCGAAAACCGCGAGGGAGGGAAGGATAAGGGAGAAGAAAAGGACGGAGAGGGAGGGCTCGGAGGCCCTTGGAGGGGGGGATGTGCCCATCCGAGGGAACGGTGCACCCCCCCCTCCCCGTCGTGAAATCGAGGCACCAGCCGTGGCAACGACCCCCCCCCTATCCCCCTCCGCGACCTGAGTAGACCACCCAGGCCAGCGGAGGACGTCATAGGGGGCGGGGGTTCTGACTTCGATGAAAGAAGAGAAGGAAAGAGGGGGGGAGGATCAGGCAGACGAAAGCCCTTTTAGGCTTTCCCCGGCGTGTGGAAATGCCCTCTTTGGCTTTTGCGGGGACTAACCCGCGCGGTCGCCCGCAGGCGACAGGGCGCCCAGGCCCTCTCCGCGCGCGCAGGCGCGTGGCAAACTACATGCGCACGATCGCCCGTGGAATCGAATGGAACCGTCCGCGGCGAGTCGTCCGCGGCGACTCAGGACCACGTCGCCCTGGAAGAAGAGGCGCTACAAGGATGCATTCTGCGACGCTGGACATCCTGATGCGACGAGGACGCTGCAGAGAAACATTCTGCGCGCGTACGCACGACCTGGAACGACAAGCACAATACGGGAACAAATTCGGTGACGCTGGACTCCCCGATGGGACGAAGAAGCAGCAGAGACACGTCTCAAGGCGCAGCAACACCGAAGTGACGCAAACGCACCCCGCGACACGACAAGGACGCTGCAAGAAGAAACTCGGCGACGCAGGAGTGCGTGGAAGCTACAAAGGCATGGAAAGGAAGCTACGAGGAAACTACAAAGTATTCAAAGCGTCTCGAGCTTAGGGAGCGCAGAGACACGTCTCAAGGCGCAGCAACACCGAAGTGACGCAAACGCACCCCGCGACACGACAAGGACGCTGCAAGAAGAAACTTGGCGACGCAGGAGTGCGTGGAAGCTACAAAGGCATGGAAAGGAAGCTACGAGGAAACTACAAAGTATTCAAAGCGTCTCGAGCTTAGGGAGCCTTCCTCAGAGCCCTTGTGCGCACGACTCGGGGCAGCCGGCCGCCCTCCCCTCCTGTTCGTCCTCCTCCTCCTCCTCCTGCTCGTCCTCGTCCCCCTCCTGCTCGTCTTCTTTCTCCTGCTCCTCCTCCTCCTCCTCCTCCTCCTCCTCCTCCTCTCTTTCTGCTCCTCCTCCTCCTCCTCCTCCTCCTCTCCTCTTGCTCGTCCTCGTTCTCGTCGTCCTCGTCTTGCTCGTCCTCCTCCTCCTGGTGCTCTCTCCTCCTCCTCCTCCTCCTCCTCCTCCTCCTCCTCCTCCTCCTCCTGGTGGTCCTCGTTCTCCTCCTCCTGGTGCTCTCCCCCCCCTCCTCCTCCTCGTCCTCCTCCTCCTCCTCCTCGTCCTCCTCCTCCTCTTCCTCCTCCTCCTCCTCCTCCTCCTCCTTCTCCTCCTCCTCCCTCATCCTCCTCCTGGTAGTCCTCCCCCTCCCCTCCTCCTCCTCCTCCTCCTCCTCTTCCTGGTCGCCCTCGTTCTCGTCCTCCTCGTCTTGCTCGTCCTCCTCCTCGTGATGTTCTCTCCCCCTCCTCCTCCTCCTCCTCCTCCTCCTCCTCCTCCTCCTCCTCCTCCTGTGGTCAGTCATCGTAGGCCTCTTTGGTGCTCTCCCCCCCCCCCCTCCTCCTCCCTCCCCTCCTCCTCCTCCTCCTCCTCTCCTCGTCCTCATCCTCCTCCTCCTCCTCCTCTCCTCTTCCTCATCCTCCTCCTCTCCTCTCCTCCTCCTGGTACTCCTCCCCCTCCCCTCCTCCTCCTCCCTCCTCCTACTCCTCCTGTGTGGTCCTCGTTCTCCTCCTCTTGTGTGCTTCTCCCGCCCCCCTCCTCTCCTCCTCCTGTACCTCCTCCTCCTCCTCCTCCTCGCTCGTCCTCATCCTCCTCCTCCTCCTCTTCCTCCTCCTCCTCCTCCTCCTTCCTCCTCCTCCTCCTCCTGGTTACTCCTCCCCCCCCCTCCTCCTCCTCCCACGCCTCTTCCCTGGTCCGTCCTTCTCCTCCTGGTCGTCCTCCTCCTCCTGCTTCGTCCCTCCTCCTCCTCCTTGCCCTTCCTTCTCTCCTTCTTTCTCCTGCTCCTCGTCCTGCTCCTGCTCGTCCTCGTCCTCCTGGTCTTGCTCGTCCTCCCCCTCGTCGTGCTCTTGCCCCTGCTGAAAATGTAGCCCAGGAATGGGAGTTTTGGGAAGTCGAAGAGCACGAAGTTGCCTACAGTTGGCTCCGGGCATTCAAAATGTGGCCCGGGAATGGAGTTCTGGGAACTCGAAGAGCACGAAGTGGCCTACATTTGGCTCCGGGCATTCAAAATGTGGCCCGGGAATGGAGTTCTGGGAACTCGAAGAGCACGAAGTGGCCTACAGTTGGCTCCGGGCATCCAAATGTGGCCCGGGAATGGCGTTTCTGGGAACTCGAAGACACGAAGTGTGTGCTGTGTGCTCGGCTCGGCCCCCAGAATGTGGCCCGGAATGGAAAATGTGGCCCGGAATGGCGTTCTGGGATGTCGAAGGGCACTTTGTGTGTGACCTGTGCAATCCGGACCGCCCCGAATGTGCCCTGGATGGAGTTCTGGGAATGCGAGAGCACGAAGTGTGTGCTAACTGTTGGTGCAAAAACAGAGGCCCGCTCAATGCTCTCCCGGAAAACGCCCCAAACACCTGCCCGGACCCCCCTGTGGAGTGATCTGCTGCTCTCTTTTGATCCCATAGAAACCTATCAGTCTTCGCTGTTAGGTAAAAAAGGCCCCCCCTTCACAGAAGCGTGCGTCACTGTGTCCCGAGGCACCTTGGCTCCCTTCCGCGCAGCACCGTGCGCGGGAGCACCGCCCGCGTGCTGGAGGACGTGCTTGCCCACGAGTGGTTTGCCAGAAGCGCCCGGACGATCACGGAGAGCGGCCCATTCCTTCGACGTCAGCTGCCTCGGGGAGCACCGTCCATTCGACTGGCGGGCGATGGTGCACTCCTTCGGGCCACGGCGAGTGATGTGCAAGCTCTTCCTGTCGCCAGGGAGAAAGGTGGGAAGAAGAGGGTGGGCGAGGGGGCGTGGAGAGGAGCAGGGAAGGGAGACGAGGGAAGATGGAGTTGGAGAAGAGAAGGGTGCCTTTTCTTCGCGCCCAGGTATTCCACGAACCGCGCTTCCTCCGGGGGTGCCGTCTCCGCCCTTGTCCAGTCCGAAAGCTCCTTCGTCGGCTTCGTGCTCGGCGAGGGCCGACGGCTTCCCCTCGACGTGGATCTCGGCCTGCTTATCGCTGACGTATGCCTGGATAGCTCTGCACCAGCTCTGGCACATTGGTTGCGCAATCTGGCTCGTGAGGCCCGTGCAGAAGAGGGGGGCGAGAGAGATGGCCACGCCCCACACGGCCAGCATGAGGGCGACGGCCTGGAAGCGCAACTCTGTCTGCGAATTGAAAAGAATCGACTCCGCCTGGGGAAGTATGAATCTCTTGCACTGGGCCCGCGTGCATCTGCACTGGCACTTGCCGCGGTACTTCTGCAAGTCGGTGACGCCGCCAACCTTGCAGAAAGGGCAGCAGAGAGGTTTGTCCAAGAAGCCGTGCTTGAGCAAGTGAAGGATCAAGCCCTTCTCGCCCATGCCGGCCAAGTCGCCCACCGTGGTCTCAGGGTTGTTCGATAGGACGTCTCGGGTCCACTTCTGCGGCCCCTGCGGCTGCTGGTGCTTCGGCGTGTACGGGGCCGCCTTGGCGGAGGCCTGCTTCGAGACGGACTGCGTGGAGCCTTGCTTTCTGGCGGACTTGGCGGGGCCCTTCTTCGCGACAGAGTTGGCGGAGGCCTGCTTCGCGGCGGACTTGCGGGTCTCCTTCGTGGGCCTCCGGTGCAGAGGGCCACGTTTCGCTACCATCGCCCGCGCCGGGCGGCCCTTCCGACTCTGATTCCATCGCCGAGCGGCCGCTAAGGAGGAGGAGGAGGAGGACGAGCCCTTGCCCATCCCTGCGGAGAGGGGCAGCAGAGGCGCGCGTTTGGGCCAAAACGGCTGCGGCCGGATATGGACTCAGAGGACAAGAGCGCCAGAGGGTGCTGGGGCAGGGGGTGAGAGGGAGGACAAGGGAGGAATGTCGAAAGCTGCACCCGCGCCCCCGCCGCAGGCCGCTGAAGCGTTCGGAACCAGACGTGCCGCTCGAAGTGGCGCGGTGCACTGAGGGATTCGCTGTTGCCTGCCGCGCCCCCTTCCGCATTTCCGACCCCCGTCCTCCGGCCAGCGCCCTCGGGGAACCAGACGAAGGAGGGATTGGAAAAACGAAGGGGGCACAGCAGGCAACGGCGGATCACGCAGAGGAGAAACAGGAAGCAGGCCTACCCAGCCACTCGAGGAACACGCGCTCAGGGAAGTTCTCGCGTTCGCGGGGCTCGGGCGCGCGCCGGTGCTGACAGCGCGGGAAGCCCCCGCAGCCGAGGAACGACCGCCCCTCGCGCGTGACCACGGGCCGCAGCGCCCCCTGGCAGAGCGGGCACCTGACGGGGGGCGAAGAAGTGGAAGGGGAGGAAGGAGAGAGAGGAAAGGAGAGGGAGGAGGGGAAGGAGAGGGAGGAAGGGAGGAAGGAGAGGAAGGAAAGGAGAAAGAGGAGGGGAGGAAGGGGGGGGAGGAGAGGGGGGGGAGGAAGGAAAGGAAAGGGAAGGGAGGAAGGAGAGGAAAGGATGAGGAGGAGCAGCAGCAGCAGGGAGACCGGCCCCTTCGAGTAGGTCTCGGCCCAGTCTTCGGCGCGGCTTTGCGGCGGCGCGGTGGCTGAGGTGGCGGCGGCGCACCGGTCCCAGCGGGCGGTGCCGGAGGAGCTGCCTGCGGCTGTGCCGGAGGAGCTGCCTGCGGCGGGGGGGTGGCTGAGCTGGCGGGCGCAGCGGCCTCCGTGGGCGGTGCCGGAGGAGCTGCCCGTGGCAGCGGCGGAGCAGGCGAAGCAGCGGGCGCCTGCAGCGCTCCGGAGGCCCAGCGGCGACGTTTTTTCCTCGGCCGCCCCAGGGCGCCTGACAGGGAAGGGGGGGTGCGTCGTCGTCGTCGCCGTCGTCGTCGTCGTCGTCGTCGTCGCCGTCGTCCCCGTCGTCGTCGTCGCCGTCGTCGCGCTGCTGCTGTCGTCGCCGCCGTCGTCGGTGCGATCGCCTCCCGCGTCGGCGGGAGAGCTGGCCGGAGCGGAAGAAGCGCTGGCAGCAGGGGCAGAAGAGCTTGCTGCGGTGCTGGGTGTACTTCCAAGAGGAGGCGGCGTACGAAACGGAGAACCCTCCTCGACCTCCTCGCAGTCGTCGGAGGAAACCTCCTGAACCTCCTCGTCGCCGCCTTCGTCGGCAGATGAGCACACAAAGTCGCGCAGCTGCTGCGCGGTCCACCACAGACCGACCCAGTACCGAGGCTGTCGGAAACAAGAGCACGAGCACCGCCGGGGCATCCTGGGATGCGGGAGAAAAGCGAGACTGACACCTTGACCCAAAACGGCTTCGGATGAATGAGTACATGATGAGTAGACATGATGATGATGATGATGATGATGACGGGGGAACGGCCTTGGGGGGGGCTTCTGGGGGGGTCCCGCCAGGGCTCTCCGAAAATGCACGGAAACTATGTGAATTCATATAGTTTTTGATGAAGGGTTCATGGTGGGTTCAGCAGGCTATATATATAGATATATGTATATATATAGATATGTATATATTCATATACATATGTATATATATATATACCATGCCGACTGAACGCATTTGTTTGTGCCAAGGATGGCACGGGGTCGACGTGTTCCCAAATGCGTGCTTCCACGTGCGTCGGCAGAGCTGCGCTTGCTCTGGGCGCGCCGCGCGCGTGGCCCACCTGCCCTGGGACACGTGCAATGCTATTCCGAACGCCCGCGATCATGCGACATGCCAGCATTAAGTTCGAGCAAAGCGCGCGCCCGAGCGCGAACACAATCATACGCGGTAGCAACAGGGCAATGGCAATATTGCACACTAGCGATATGCGCTGACGTTGACCAGAGACAGAAGATCAAGCCACCGCCGCGCAGGAACATGCCTCCGCGCTGTGGATTTGCAGTGTTCGGCTTCGCTCGCCCATCGCAAGCGCCGCGGTTTGCTTGGCTCGCCCGTGCAAGCTCGCCCCAGGGCGACGGGTCGGCGCGCCTCGCGGGGGGCCGCGAGCCCCTGCAATTGGATTCGCGAGCTGCGGCCTGTCGCTGGCATCGTCGCCCGCGACCCAGCTACTGCCCGCACTCGTCAACAGTGTCCGCGCGCCCGCTGGCGAGCAGCGCGGTCGCCCTGGCGGAGAAACGCCCGCGCGGCGGCCCCGTCGCGCGGCGAGGGCCCTGGCGCCGCGGCGACGCAGCAAGCCCGCGCGCAGATTTGCGCAAATCAAACCTGCGCCCAGGCCCAAACGTCGCGCGGAGCGACGCGCGAGGAAAGTAAGGGCCCGCGCCAAATCATCTGCGATTGGGTCGCTCGCTTCGGCACGGCGCGCTGGCAGCGCGTCGCATGCGCCAGCGAAGCAAAAAGCGATCCTGGAATTCGCTGGCTGGTTCCGCACCGACGACGCCCCCCTGTCGCCTGCCCTCCTGCGCGAGGCCTCGCGCGCCATCGCGGTCGCGCGACGGCCCCGAGCGCGCCCCTCGCGCTGCGGCCCTGCGCCGCGCGACGGGCGTGCCGAGCGCTCCCCTGGCGGAGGCCGAGGGCGAGGGTCAGCAGGCACGCGACAGTTAACAGCCGCCCGATCATGTCCGCGGCCGTCGCTAATCACGCGCCCGACAAGTCAGAATGCTCGCGGCTTCTCCGCGCGCGCTGCTCTCCGCGCGCCCGCAGGCGCGCCCGCCGTGCCACGGCGAGCGAACTGATAGAAAGCGACCGGCCGCGCCGCGACGCTGGCGGCGACGAATCTCCGGGGGCGCCCTGGTTGCTCTTCCCGGAAACGAGCGCGCGCGTGCGTGAACTCGCGGGATCCGTCGCTGACTTCCGCGCCTCGCCAGCTCGGCGCGGGGCCGAGCCAGGCGCGGGCGCGCGGGTCGCGCCCCTGTGTCTCCATCCAGAAAATCAGCCGCGATCGCCAGGGAGCGGGGGGGCAGTGCCGCCGCGGCGACGAATGGTGGGCGGGAAGCACGCGCGGGTAGGACACCCCCCTGCTCCTCGCACGCGCGCCCGCACCTCCTCGAAACGCCCAAAGACGCTGCTCGGCGGCGAATATCTCGATGTGATTCCCGCGTTTCGCCCGGGCGCCCCGCGGCCGCCCCCGCCCCGCTAACTGTCGCGAGCAGCCTGCGCCGCTCGCGCGGGCGAGCGGAAGCGACGATTGATAACGGCGGTCGCACTGTCGGCGCATATGTATATATATATATATATATATATATATATATATATATATATATAGTTATATATATATATATATTATATGCTCGTGGGGGGGGAAGGCGGGGTTGGGGGGGGGAGGGGGGGTGGGGGGGGGGTGGGGGGGGGGGGGGTGAGGGGGGTGGTGGGGCGGGGGGGAGGGGGTGGGGGGGGGGGGTGGAGGTAGGGGATGGGGGGGTGGGGGGGGGGGGGGGGGGGTGGAGGGGGGGGGAGGGCCCAGGTTGCTGAAGCCCGATCGGGTGCGATGACCCCCCCCAACAATGTCCGGCAAGCCCAGCACCTTCTCCGACTGCCCCCCTTCAATCGCCGACGACCTCTCGCCCCCTCGCCCGGCAATTGCCCGAAGAAAGGGGATCGCGAGAGATAGTGCGCGGGGGCGCGGAAAGGCCCAGGGCTGCGCCGTCGGCGGAGGGCGCCGCCCGAAGCGCGCCGCGCCTCCCTCTCCGACAACCCCCGGTGGCAATCCTCGCCCGCCTCTGCGCCCCCCTCCCGCGGTCTCGGATGGCGCGGAGGGCGGGGCGCCGCAGACGGTCGACAACTGTCGGAGCGGGGAGCGGAAGAGGCAGGAACGCCGCCTGTCGTCGGGGGGGCGGGCGGGCGCGCGGCCCGCGAGAGGAGGGCGCCCGGAGGGAAGCGGCGAAGCCCTTTCTTTGGAAAGCTCGTATATTCGATGCGCAAAAACGCGTTCGGAAGCCCCGCTCGGCCCATGCCCGCTCGCACTTATGGAGCATGCCCCCAGACCGGCATGCAGTCGGCAGCTCCACTCGCGCTGAGACTCACTTGTGCGCAGACCCTCTCGCACTCGAGCCTCCTCATACACGCGCGCATTCGCCCTGCGAGCGGGGCGAATATTGCAGCGCGAGTTCGTGGCCCGCCGCGCGCGCCGCGCGCTCATCGCCGCGGGTCGCCGCGGAGCCGGGCCTGGACAGAGCGCTCAAATCGCTTCGCCGAGCAGCTCTGGCGCTGCGCGGTTGCCTCTACGGCGGCAAATGACGCTTCAATTGCAGACCTCGCGCGGGCGCTCTTGTAATCGAGCTCGGCAATCCTCGCGCGATTGGCGATGGGGGGGGGCAGAGCTGCGCTGCCCGAATTTGCGCGGGAGCGCCCCCGTCCTTCCGCTAGATTATCCCCCTGTGCCCCCCATGCGTCGACCGGGTCCGCCGCCCCTGGAAGCGCGCCATTCGCGCTGCCATGCATGCGCGACGCGCCTCCGTTCCCTCTTCTAAATGCACGTGCACCGTGCCGCCCAGGTCGCCCACGGCAGGCGCACCCGCCCCGCGCGCGCCGTGCCCCGCGCGCCCCGCGCGCAGGGGGGGGCAATGCCCTCGCCGGCGCAGGGGCGAAGCCTGCCAGCGCCGACCGCCCCCGCGCCACCCCAGAGCACCGCGGCAACAAGAAGCGCTGCTCTTCAAAGCTCCATGGCGAGGCGCGCGGCGTCGCTCAGAACGGTAATGACACAACGAAGTGGGCGAGCTCTCCACAGCGCGGAGGGCGGTCATCCCGGCGCCCGCGCGACGGCGTCGCGGGGCGGCGGGGTGGCGGCGGACGCGGCCGATACCTCTCGCGCGCCAAAGTCGTCGGATGCGGGGCCGCCAGCAAGTCGCATGCATCAGAATAATATATTGGGCGCGGGGGGTGGGTGAGCGTCGCCGCGGCGGCGAGAACTCCGCGCCGCGCGAGCACCCGCCAGAAACGCAAAACAGATGACGCGCGACGTGGCGCGCTCCCAACCTGGCGCGGCGCCGTCCGATGCCCGCGGGCCTCTATGAATGCCCCGGCGCCCAGACGCGCGCGCGACATCTTTTCCCGCGACCAGTCCGCGGGCGCGACCAGTCCAGCGTTGCGAAACCATGTGTGTTTGCATGGTTTCTTGGAAACTCGATTGCGAAATCCCTCCGACACCGAAGGTTTTTGAAGGATTTCGGCATGCGCGCGCGACGACGCGCGCGCGTGCACTTCGCTCTATTTTTTTTTTTTTTTTTTTTCGCACCATGGGAACGAACGATAAGAGCGCAGCCAATGAGGGCAGCCAATCCGGGCAGCTTATGAGAGCATCCGACGCGGGCAGCCCATGGACGGGGGCAGCTCGCGGGGGGGCAGCCGACGCGGGCAACCTGCCAGAGCAGGCTATGGGGGCAGCCCGCGGGGGCAGCATGCGAGGCAGCCTGTGGGGGGCAGCCTGCGGGCGCAGCCTGCGGGTGCGCCCCGTGAGGGCAGCCGATCGGAAACAGCCTGTCGATGAGGGCGGTCGATGAGGCAGCGCATGGACGCGCCCGACGCGGGCTGTTCATGGACGAGGGCAGCCTGCGGTGGCAACCTGCGGGGGCCTCCCATGGGAACTGCCCGAGGGGCGGCCTATGGACGGGGGCGACCCACGGGGGCGCGGTGCAGGAAGACGCCCGCAGGAAGCCCAACATTGGAAACGGAGGAATATCATGAGGATCAGGAGGTAGAAGAAGGGAAGCTGGAGAAAAGGGAGGAAGGGCAAGACGAGGGGGGCGGAGGATAAATGAAGAACGAGAGCTGGAGCAAAACAAATTCGAGCATAACGAGAATAATTAAGCAGGGGCTCAGGGGGAGAACGACCCCCCTCAATCGTCGATCCTCCATCCTCGACCCTGCCCGATCTGTACATTTTGGGGGGCGCTGTTTTTCACGACCTCGATGGGGGTCCCGAGCGATCTGCTTCGAGAACCCGAGCGGTTGCGTCATCGATGAAATAGTCGCCCGAGCGCGCGGACGCAGCGGGCGCATGTGCACCCCGGAAAGTTCGAAGTGGTAACAAGCTGAAACATACTTCTAACACAACAGCGAATTCTTGTTCTACAAGTCTGTACTGCTGGTTGGGGTGATTGGGGCCTCTGTTAGCTTCACTTAGCGTCGCCTGGTGATTGTGCGCGGTCGGAGTAGCGCTGCAAATAAACCGAGACCTCAAATCTTGCACGGTCGCCTTGGAGACGACATGAAGAATTCGAGAGCGTAGGTTTGCAATCGACGCCTATTGGCCGCGTCGGCCGAATCCCCAAGAAGGGGACGCTGCCGCGCGGAGGCGGAGAGAAGGAGGCACCGACCGACGCGGGGTAGACATCAAGACACCGAGCGGATACACGACCCAAAACACAAGCTCTCGAGCACAACGGCACCACGAAAAGCAGACGCGCGCGCATTGCAACACATGTAACCCAACGAAGCACATTAATAGCAGCTGGGGTGGACATTTCCAGATGCCCAGATTTGCAAAAGATGAGGATGGCATTGCTGATGATGGTTAT
>CAUYUJ010000635.1:0-32500 GCA_963575745.1 Prorocentrum cordatum
TACCCGAGCTGAGACAGCCCTTCAGTCTGGTGTTGAGCGTGACTTTTTTGTTGTGGATCGACAGGCTGAACGGGCGAAAGGATCGGAACCAACCATGCGCCCTGTGGGCTCTGGTGCGCTGCGCCGTACAGATCAGACAATTGTGCTGCGCAGGCCCCTTCGTCTGCCTGAACATGTTCGCGAAGGAAGTGGGAGATCGCCATCGGATATTCTTGGCGCTCAACACCTTCGCCAATCTGCGCAATCAGGCCTAGATGGAATTATTGTTCTCGGAGAAGATGGGCTACCTACCTACTCGGACGCCCTGGGCACCATCTCAACGGGCATCTCCAAAGAGTGCCAGCATATCCAAAGACAGAAGACAGCCGAATGGCGCAAGAGGTTCGCGACCTGGACCAAGGACCTCTACAAGCTCACGACCCCGCTCTCCAGGGCGTCGGCTCCGACACCCACGTTTGGAGCTCAAGAGATGAAGGGGGGATTGGCAGCAGCAGTGGCGCCCTCCCAATCATCCGCAAGAAGCAGCTGGACATCTACAAACGTGGCGGCAACATGCTGCCAGTGTGGTCTTTCCTCGCACCCAGTGTGACAGGCAGTGGTTACCATCTCCAGAGGCCCTGGAACATGCGATTGATCGCTCATCTGGAGCCCCAGGTTTGGATGGCTGGAGCGCGCAAGAGCTGAAGATCGTCAAGAAAGCTTACCCCGTGCTGGTGCAAGAGCTCTATGAGCTTTGGTGTCGGCCATCTCGTTATGCAGTGGAGACGAAAGGACGTCCACCACGTGAATTTCTGAACAAAGTCTTCCCCTGGCGTCTTGTGGGGATCCCCAAATCTGAGACAGATCTACGACCCATCAGCGTTGGCTCTTTACTGGTAAGATGGTGGCTGAGTGCGTTGGGATCAGCAATGCCACCTGATGGCGACAACCAGTGGAATTGCAAGATAGGTATTTCAGTCACCCGCGCGATCAGTCGGTGGCTGTACGACGTCACACAGAATGAAGCTGGAGGTGAACTTGACCTTTCTCGGGCGTACGACGGTATCGACCACGAGATTGGCGAGGCAGCTTTATCGCAGTGTGCAGCTCCCGACGCGGTGGTGTACACAGCCCTTGCAGCTTGGACAGGACCAAGGTATTTGAATGTTGCTGGGAATTTTACCGACCCAGTACGGCCAGAACGTGGATTGCCGCAGGGGGATTCGATCGCCCCAGCTGTCATGTGCGCCACTTCAACCTGACAATGGCCGCGCCTACATGGACGACCGCAGCTTGGTCAACCTATCTAGCGAGCTGGTGGCTGACGACTTGGCGACCGCTCAGGTCTTTGACAACGATTGTGGCTTCAAGGAGAACCGTGGCAAGAGACAAGTTTGGAGCCGAGATGACGATCCTCCCAGCATCATCGAGCACCTCGGCATCAAGTGCAGGCCGGTGGACCCCTGCTACCCCATCCTACCCTGAAAGGGGTGGGGACAAAGTCCTCCAGGCGATCGTGACCTTGAGTTCGATCTCTGGAGGTATGGATGTACGAGAACGTCTCGCTATTGCATATATCAGGCCGCTGTGGTAATGGGCCTCACCACTTCTGGCGACGCTGCCAGAGGACCCCCCTCGACTTCTTCATCGTGCTGTGGTTCGTGCGTGGTCGAAGTGGTGGTGCCAAGGACGATGGTGGGCACGACGTGTGCACCTCCACCCCGACTTGGGGGCCACCATGTACGCCCTCGACACGGTGAGCCACGAGAAGATCGTTTGGAGCGACTTTGTGGAGACTGCCATTCGTGCTCATTGTGAACAGTTGGACCTTTCTTTTGTCAGATATTCCGACAACCAAGGATGTTTACTGGAATACTCCCCCGGTGACGACCACCGTGTGGTCGCGGCCCTCCGCGACTTCTGTGCACCCAACACAACGCAGTTTTGGACGCGCAGACCGACAAGTGAGAGATATCTGAACCGCCTCCGTCATGCACTTATAACGGTGGCCAGAGTTCGATGTTTCCAGAAAGTTTCAAAGCAGCGACATGATTCTGAGGACGTCGAGGAGATCGACCCGAACGTCACGTCGCACAAGTACTATGCCAAGTGGGCACACAGCCTGCCCGATGCTGAGAAAAACAATCTCTCTATCTTCCTCTCAGGTGCTGTATCATCGGAAACACGCCGACAGTCAGGTAAGCCGTGGGCAGTCTGTGGTGCGCTCTGGCCGTCATTTCGTCACACGTGGGCCGAGTGCCCCGAGTATCAGCAAGTACGATCCAGCATCGCCACCAAGTACTTGCTACAGCCCAACTACTGGACAAGTGTGCCACGCGTGACATCCAAGAGCTGGTGGGCGACCATCGGCCAGGGTGACACATTATCAAGCAGAGCCCGTATGATGAGAGCTGGTTGTGAGCTTGCAATTGTTATCTTATCGCGGGACCCAGATGAGCGACTACGTCCATTGGATGGTGAGTGTTGGAATGGAGGTACTACTCCAGAGCTAGGGTGCATCTCTTCACCAGCTTCTTCGGTGCCAGATATGGAAACAATAATATTTGTGATGGTGGCGTGACCGCGCTCGGGAGGATGAGAGAGGTTCGCTAGCCGGCGCTCATCGATCTCCGCGCCATTGGGAAGGGTTGGGGTCCAGCGCGGGCGTCGCGTCACCCCGCCTGCAAGGAATTGGTGTGGCCGAGGGTGCCCAAATCGAGGCTCCTCGCGCTCTTCGTGGTGTTGTCGGACAGGGCGGAGTAGGTGAGTTAATCGCGTCGTTCTTCGTGTTAATCATGTAGAGGGTGATCGGTCTCATGTCCTCGAGGTGCTCCTGGGTGTATCGATTGAGGCTCCACCTCTTGGGTTGTGTGTGACGTCTGTGTCGTACGCAACCGTCAGCATGTAAATGCAAAGCGTGCACAGAGCTGCCGCAATGGAAGCAACAGTCCCACTACCAATTCGAGAACGAGGGTGACATCGGTGTAGAGCATATCGAGGGATGTACCATGTCGGTAACGGCAGTGTGAGGGACAATATCCGTACTTTTTCAATGAGTCGCCGCAGATCCAATGCAGTCATGCTGCGCTGGTAGATAGGGCGCCAGTGCCACGAGCCACAGCAGCGGCGGTCATGCAGTAGGCAGTCTGATTCCCTTGGAGCCTTCCCTCCAAATCAGCAGGCGGTTTGAACGACCACCTGGTGCTGCTCCCCAAGATAGTCCAAGATGGCCTCCACGACGTCCACAATGGCACAAAGAGAACCCAAGATGGTCCTGAGATGCCTGCAAGACGGCCCACAGTGGTCCCACGACGGCCCAACATGGCTTTGAGGCAGCCCAAGACGCCCCTGAAACGCTGCAAATTGCTCCCAAGAAACCTCCGCGCTGCCGTTCCGCCAAGCGCCAACTGCGCGCCGGAACGCTTCGTCCACGAGCACCTCAAGCTCTGACTTGGGGGTACGGTCGCTGCTGCCCGAACGCCGCCGCAACCGCGACTTTGAGGATCGGGGCCTGGGCCACGGTCATGGCCTGCGGCAGGAGCCTGTGCGGCGACGTCGCAGTTGCTGGCTGCGAGGGAGGGCCTGACGCCAGTGCTGGTGGCGCGTAGCCCATGCCGCATCTTCTGCCTCTTCCGCCGCTGCTGCCACTGCACCCGCCACGGTGTTGCTGTTTTGCGGCTTGCCCGTGTAAGGTCTCACCTGGCGAATGCAGCATTTGTGCCTGTTCAGCTTAGGGCTAGCTCCGCTGGTGCGTGAGGCGCTCTTCGCTAGTGGACCACAGGCGCACCACCAAACCACACAATTTGCCACGGACAACGCTTTTGCAAGAAACGCGAAACTTCATTCGTAACCTTCGAATGCCACGCGGAGGCTTCGGGCGAGCGCATGTATTTGGAAAGGCGCCTGAACCAAGGGGCCCGAGGGAGGATGAGGTGGACAGCGAGGGAGGAGGGAGTACGATGAGGAGGGTTGTTGTTGATCATGCTGATGATGATCATGGTGATGATGGTGGTGATGATGACGGTACTGATGATGATTAGCATGAAGGTGCTTACAAGTGTGATGATGAGGACTGGGAGATGAGGGTGTGGAGGGGAATGAGGAGGAAGAGGGGGAAGAGAAAACGGGGCAAAACTGATGGCGTACGTCTGGAGCGAGAGCCGCACGGGTACGTTGGCATTGGGGCCTCACTGTCGTCGTTGTGTGGACCATTCGAAGAGCGCGCGTGTACACCTAAGACGAGCTAGTGGGCGAATTACCAGCCAGGCCAAAACAGAGCCTGCCCTGCACTGCCTCCTCCTGCTCACTGTGGACAGTTGGGCAGTGGGAGATCGAGAACAAAAGCAACACGACCTCCACTCTAATGCGCCGCTCGGGCGGTGGGAGACGAACCCCATGACACCTTCTCACTCTTTCCTCTTTTCTTCACCTCGTCCCCCTTTCCTCTCTATTTCCTCTCCCTCGCGTCTTCCGTTTTTTATCCTTCATCAGAACCCTCGTCGCTGCCACTTGTTGCCTCGTCAAAGTGCTAGCACACCGCTCCGCAATACAGCCTAGCAAAGGATATCATCAGATCTGAAACGCGCACGAAGCGCAGAACTGCCACGACTGTCCCGCAACGCGGCCTTTAGCAGCGTTTGCGAAGATGACCCTGTCATATGTAGCCACCAGGCCGTCACACGGGCTGCTCTTTTTCATCTGCTGTGCCAGCGGTACCTCGCCTGAAGGATTCTCACGGCTGGGGCACACCTGGCGGCATGGAGGAGGCCTCGACCTCCAATCAATTGCAGTGTCCTTCTGAAGAAGGGTCATGAGGAGTAGGAGGACGAGAAGTAAGGGGAGGAGAAAACGGAGGAGGAGGAAGCGGTACGGCAAGGCATGCCAAGGGCGGTCGGAGGTCTGATGTCTGATATTAGGGCAACTTTAGACAGGAGGGAGGGGAAGTGGAGGAAAGGGAGGAGGATAATAAGGATTATGAGGAGGGTAACACTAATGATAAGCAGGAAGATGGGGAGGTGGAGGCGGTCTTGCATTACTTTTGCAGTGCAGGCAGGAGTGCTTACGACTGATCGTTAAAAGAATGCACGCCCTGGATCTGGTGCAAACTTCCACACGATCCGTGGCGAATTGTGTAGTCTGGGCCCCAGGCGAGGTGGATCCTCCTCGTCCTCTCTTCCTTCTTCTCCTTCTTCTTCTTCTTCTTCTCCCTCCTCCTGCTCCTCCCCTTCTATCCCTTTCCCGTTCTCCCTCGTCTTCCCTCTCCATCTCCTCCCTCATCCTGACCTTCCCCTTCCCTCCCCCACCTCCCAAACCCTCTCCCTGACCCACCTCTCCCCTTCTCTACCCGTGCGCGTGGCGTGGGCGCGCCGCGAACCCAGGCCACAATGGCCGTGCCGGGGGGCTCTGTGCGAAGATCAGCCTTCAGCTTCCCGCTTCTCTCTGCCTGTACCTCCTCCCCCTCCTCCACCTTCTCCCCATCCCCCTCTTCCCGCCATCCCCCTCCCCCCCCCTCCTCCCCCTCTTTCCTCCCCCTCCCAATCCTGTTCCCTCCCGCTCCTCTCGCTTCCCCCGCTCCACCTCCTCCCCTCCGCCTCTGCCTCTTGAACCTTCCCCTCCACCACCTAGCCGCTCAGACCCGAGATTTTGGGCGTCTTGCAATGTTTCTTCAAAGCGGCCGTCGGTGCTACGGGCCAAGCGTGGCTCACGCAGGTCCGTTCGAGGGATCGTAGCCCGCACGTTGTTTTTTCACGAACCGCCCCTGCGGGGACACTCAGTCCCACCAGCCCTTTAGGGCGTACGGTGGTTCGGGGAGTTTCCTCTTCCCCCCCCCTTCTTCCCCTTCGGTCTCCCCTGGGCCTGGACGGAGGTTTTCGCGAACGGTCAGGGCGTCCAAAACGGCCTCGGCGAGGAAACCACAGTCATTGGTTTTACTGAAAAGGTTTGGCCCCATTTTGGCCTCTTTGGGGGACAACCGTAAATAAGGAACCCCCCTTCTTTGATCGATGTCCTCCAAGATGGCCCCAAGAAACGCCCAGGAGGCTCCAAGAAGCCCGACCCACCTGTGTTTCCCTCAGGGTTTCATATGGTTGGGTTCGTCGCCAGGAAGATCTTCCAAGCGGCGTCCAACCCTGGCGACGAGGGGTGGCAACAAATCCGAACTACCGTAGTCTCAAACGGACTTCCTTTCATCCCCTAGCGCGCGCTGTCTAACCTCTTCGCGGCTTGGCGGGCATCCACACGCGCCTGTTGTCGAACAGCGCAGTCTCGAAGTCGTCTCATAAGCGCTCCAGAAGCGCTCGCAAGGGCTCCAGAGGCGCCCACAAGCGCTCCAGAGGCGCTCACAAACGCTCCAGAAGCCGCGCGGAGAGGCTCGTAGTAAGCTCATACGAATTCTGTAACTGGGGAAGAACCCAGTTCACCGGGAAATGCCCTCGTCTGCCGGGACAAATTATTTCGGATGACCCCAGGCGGCCCTAAGAGACCCCCCCGAAGCACCCAAGACGCCCAAGAGCCCCCCAGGACCGCCAAGAGATCCCCAAGACGTCCCAAGAGGCCACGAATGAGTGCCCAAGAGATGCCCCAAGAGGCTCCGAAGGGCATCCAAGAGAACTCTGGCCCTTTTGCTTGCTCTCCTCCTCTTGCTCATCCTTCCTCCTTCTGCTCCTTCTCTTCTTCTTCTTCTTCTTATTCTTCTTCCTCCTCCTCCCATTCATCCTCCTTCTTCCCGCTTCCTCATCCATCCATCCAACCTCCTCCTTCTCCTAATCCCTCCTTCGCACGGTTCGGCCGCCCCCCTCTTTGCTCCCGCGCTTCCCTGATCGCCTCAACTCGCCTGGGCGCCGTTCCTGGATGGGCTGGCGGGGGTACTTTTTGATCGCGACCGCGGCGAGGAGCAGGTCGGGCGGCGTCAGGGCACTGCGAACGAGCAGCGGCCTAAATTAGCGCGCGAGAAGAAGGGCGAAAGAGGACAATGACAAGCAGGGGCAGAGACACGCAGAAGGCGAGCCTCGCTGCCGCTCAGGAGGCGCACGCCAGGAAGTACATCCGGGCGACGTGCAACACCGGGTGGTAATTCAGGGGGCCCATCACGTCCCTGACGAGGACGACAGCCGGCAAGACGAACAGCAGGCCCAAGCGAAGACGAGGGGCGCGGCGCCCTGACAGCGAGCCGCCGACCCAGAGGAGAAACAGGCCGTGCAGGCGCTCGACGGAAGCGTTCCGGATCGCCAGACACCGAAGGTGTCGAGGGAGCGACGGGGGGGTCCCGACCGGACCGCGCTTCCAGAGGCGGATGGAAGCGGCCAGAGGGCCGGCGGAGGCCGGCGGGGTGCGGAGAGCCGAGAGGGCGGCTGGTGGGGATTTTTTGTCGCGAGCGCAAACGGTGCAGCCGCGCGCCGTCAGAGCGAAGCAACAGTGCAACGGCTTAAATTACGCTCCGAGCGCACAGGGGCGAACTGCGCTGCGGCTCGGAGAACGCGGAGGGCCAGAATGGGCTCCAGGTCGACGTGCAGCGCCAAAATGGCGATGGGCAAGAAGCCGACGAACTCGAGGACCACCGTGACGCAGCCGAAGAGGACGACGAAAGGGCGTGCAGGCGCTCAGCGGAAGGGTTCCGGATCGCCAAGAGCGGGAGCGCGCTGGCGGCGGAAGCGCCGCCGCGGGGGGGGGCAGGAGAGGCGTCGCCACGGCAGCGCAGGAGCAGCGATGGCGACGAGCCAGCGGGGATGGCCGCGCTCTGTGCTGGAGGCAGTGGCGCCAAAGCCAGGGGCACAAGCCGACCCTGGGGGAAGCGACGCGGGGGGGGGCCGAGCGCCCGTCAAACCCGAGCGGGCGGAGGCAGCGAACTCAAGCGAGTCGCAGGCCCAGGGGCCCAAGGGCGCCCCGAACCGGATGGGGCTAGCAAGCCGGCCTCAGGGGCGCCCAGGATGGCCGCGGAGAGAGGGGGCCTGCAGCCCAGCGTCCAGGGTCGGGGGGGTTTCCCAGCGACCTTACGCGCAAGGCTGGGGCGGCGGGGGGTGAGAGGCCGACGCGGTGCGGGGGTGCCCCATCTGCAGAGCCTATCTACAGAAACCGAAAGGACTCGCCGAGGACGTTGGCCAGAGCGCGACGGGCCGAGGAGGTTTCCCTGCGGCCTCGCGCGCCAGAGCAGCGCCGCCGAGCGCCGACTGCGACGATCCCGGCCCCGGCCGTCGTCGTCGCCCAAGGGGGGGCCGGCGGCGGTGGAGTCGCGCCGGTAGTTGCGCGGCGTGGTCCGCGGCGGCTGCGACGACGAGCAGCGCTGCGGGCGGGGGCGGTGCGCGCAGTTTCAGCAGCCGAGCCCCGGCCTGCCCAGTGGTCTCGAGCAAAAGACGACGGGGGGGGGCTGAGGGGCCCCGCGGCGGCGCGGGGGCGGGCGCAGGGGGGGCGACCCGGCGCCGAGGCGCAGCGCCGCGAGTGGCCCGTGCGAGAGCGAGCTGGGGGGCCAGGGGAGGGCCGGCACCCCCGATGGGCGCTCGTGGGGCGGTATGATGCACGAGGCCGGGGCGGCCGCAATGCGTGGCCGCGGCTGGGGGGGGGCAGTGGCGGACAGTCGCGGCGCAGGGTGTGGGAATCGGAGGGGAGCGACTGGCAGTCGCAGTGGGCGCAAGCTGTGGGTGCGGGGGCAAGGGGGGCGGGCGCGACTAACGATCGCGAAGTGCGCGTGGGCAAAGCTAAGTCAGACTGGGAAGTCAGCGTGTGTGGGATGCCGCTGCAGCAGCGTAGCTAGCAATGCGGGTCCCTCCAGCCAGGGCGAGGGGTGCGCCTGAGACCCCGGGGCGGCGCCCAGGGCGGGCCGAGGGGGTCGGCGCTGCGCCGGAGGGCGAGAGGCCGCGAAGGGAGTCCCAGGAGCAAGGGTCTCCTGGGGGCCAGGGGCGAGCCAGCATCCCCAGCTGGGCGCGCCCGAGGCGGTGTGAGGGGCGAAGCCTGGGTGGCCCGCGGGGGGGGGGGCGCCCCGTGGGGTTGGCGCAGGCGGGAGGTGGGCGAGTCATGAGACGCCCGGGCCTGACTTCATCGTTAGGTGGCACGCATTGGCTGGCGCCCGTTGGGTGACAGCGGCGACTGCAGAGCGATGAGGCAGGCACCTCCGCCGGGGCAGTCGGAGACGTGCCAAGGGAAGGTCCCGCTGTCGCAGATGGGGCCCTGTGAGGGCAGAGGTGCGTGGGAGGGGGCCTACGGGAGGGGGCCTACTGTTACGCCCGGGGCTGGCGGGAGCTTTCGGCCCGCCTGGGGCCCCCTTGGCCTGCCCGGCGATTGGCGCCGTCGCCCCATCGCCCTTTGCCTTTGCGTTTGGTCGGGGCACCATTGCCCTTGGCGCGGCTGGCGAATTTGTCGCGGACAGCGGGCCAGTTGACCTGGAGCTGCAATGCCTCGTCCATCCCCACTGGGCGGCAGTTGTGCTGATGCCGCGCCCGGAGGATATCCTCGCAGGGCCCGGGGTCCTGCTTGGTGGTGTCTGCGCAGGGGTAGCCATTCTTGGCGGGGTGCTCGTGCGCCCACTGGTGCCAAATCCCGCTGAAGCAGTCCCCGAGCTCCTTCTGTAGGCGTTTCACAGTGTCGGCATGGTCCTCGTCGCGGAGGGGGGGGGGGCTGAACCTGTTCTAGCAGGGTCCTGTGCATGTGCTGGCCTGTGTGTGGGGGTCGTGTAGGTCCCGTCCCGCGAGGGGGCCGACCGTGCGTCTGCGTAAGGGGGGCCAGGGGGCCGACCGAGCGTCTGCGTAAGGGGCCGCCCGCGCGTGTGGGGTGCGACTTATCCGCGCGTCGGAAGCCCGGCTGGGCCAGCCAGTCCACCCAGTCTAACTGCCGCTGTAGGGCTCGCTCAGGGTGGACTCGCACTGGCGCCATGAACGGTGCTCGCCCCGCCGCTCGCCCCGGCTGCCCACGTCCCGCGTGGCTCTGTCGGCCTGGGGCTTCCCCGGGGGGTGGCGCCCGGGAGAGGGTGGGGCCCCGTGGTCGGCGGGGCCGCCCACGCCCTCGTCATCCGTCACGCGCGGCGTGGGACTTTCCCCTGGGTCGTCCGCTGGTGAGGCGGGGCTGCAGAAGCTGGAGTCCACTGCGGGGCTGCGGGTGGCACCTCTGGGCGGGGTGGGTGGATCCGAGCTAGGGGAAAGGGCCAGGGCAACCGCGGCTTCCCTTCTTGCCGCGGAGGCGGGGGGCGGCCTCAGCCTCATGGGTCTCGGCCGCGGAGGTGTCGGAGACGGCGTCGCCGTGCGCTGCCGGTGCGGCTCTGCTGTCGGTGGGTGAAGGCCCCGATGCGATGGCCCTGCGTGGGGGCGAGGTGCACCGGGACAGCGCCTTGGCAGCGGGGCCTTCGTCGCGCGGGCTGCGCCGTGCCGAGCGATTTCCCGTCGAGGAGGGGCTGGGCCTGGCTGACTGGGGCGGGCTGTTCCCGCGCCGCGTGAGCGGCGAGCGGGGGCGTGCTGAAGGGGCCCAGTCAGGCGGATCCGAGGAGGGGCCTGTGAAAGTGCGGAACTCGGCGGGTGGGGGGCGACTGCTGAATTGTTGCCACCATTCGTTCGCACTTTGCTCCTTGGTCGGGGCAGCGCCCAACTGTCTGCATATGTCCTTGGTTTCTTCAGAAGGGCAGTCCTTGGCCAGTTCGCAGAGCGTCCCTGTGGCGAGCAAGTCGGCGTCGACTTGGCTCAGGAACCCCACGAGCGCATCCATTGTGTGCCAGATACTTTTTCGGTCGCGAGCGCGCAGGAGAAAGCCAGGCGCCGTCAAGAAACGCGGCTAACGAACAGCGGACTAAATTCCGCACGTGCGCGCACAGGAGCCAGCTACGCTGCGGCACAAGCGAATTGTGCCGGATACGCGAAGCGTCTAGAAAATATTTTGGCTCACCAGCGTTGGATGACATGCAATGGCGATCCCCAGGGCCGCGCGAGCCCAAGTGGGGGTGCCCGACGTGCAACAATAACGAAATATTTGTCCGCCGTATCAGGTGCCAATGTGGACAAGTGGCGCCGCAATCCACCATGGCTCGGGCTCGTCGCAATGCTGGTCTGGCTGGCCCAAGCCCGTCCCCGTCGAGGTGCGTGGGCCCAAAGACCGCCCGTGGACATCGGCAGCCAGCTCACGGCCATGGAAAATCGTATCATGGAGAAGATCGGCAAGTCATTCACAACTACTACGGCTGCCGCGGCCAGTGGTGGGAGTGGGACTGGGGGTGGAATGTGTGCAGGTATTCCCAAAGGCGACAAGGCGAATGGCGATGATCATGATGCCAAGCTGCGTGCTCTAACGCGACAGCTCGAGGAGCCTCTGCAGGCGCCGGAGAAAACTGTTGCTCCCCAGGCTGCTCGAGACTCAATGTGGGGCCGAACTCGCGGCAACCGAAAACGCGATTCAGGAGAGGAAACCAGTCGTGCCTCGCCACACGACCCTCGGGCACACACTGGCTGACGAGCAGCGCAAAGCGGCTCAGCTCAAGCTGGACATCGATGAAAGGGCTTTGGGACACACGAATAATAGACACAAATAACAGGACCCCCATATGTTTTCCCATACTTTCTGGGTTTTTGTCATCCCCCCACTTCCCATATTTTCCCATATTGTCGAAAGAATCGACGATTAATTGTGTCTGTGTGTGTGTGTTTCCCTCCTGAATCGAGGAGCAGGAAAGAAACTGGCCCTCGACGCGCAGCGGGCCCTTTGTGTGGACATGAGAGGAGAGGCGGCGCAACGCAGAGGTGACGACCGATGCCGTCAAGGTGGGGCTGCAGCCGACCACGGACGCTGTGGCACCAACTGGTTTTCAGTCAGGAGGAGGAGGAGGAGGAGGAGGAGGAGGAGGAGGAGGAGGAGGAGGAGGAGGAGGAGGAGGAGGAGGAGGAGGAGGAGGAGGAGGAGGAGGAGGAGGAGGAGGAGGAGGAGGAGGAGGAGGAGGAGGAGGAGGAGGAGGAGGAGGCGGGGGAGGAGGAGGAGGAGAAGGAGGAGGAGGAGGAGGACGAGGAGGAGGAGGAGCAAGAGGAGGAGCAGGAGGAGGAGCAGGAGGAGGAACAAGGAGGATCAGTCATTGATCTCGAGCTGCGTGCAAGCAGGTGCTGGAGGCAGGAGGCGCCGCAAAAGGTCGAGGGCCGTGCTGGCCGCGCGGGCCTCTGCACGCACCTCAGGGAGGTCTTGGCGGCGCGAGCGGCAGCGATGCCGCCGCACTCGCAGCCTGCAGCAGCAGGAGCTCAACAGCGTGGTGCAGGAGCCTCGGCAGGAGGTGAAGCTGTTCCAGCGGGTCCAGATGATGTTGACATGTCGGAGTTGGGTGAAAAGAAACATTCAGCAATTACACCATAGAAAAGCACCAATCGATGGATGGTTTTCGCTGAGGAGATCGATCGGGAACCCGGGAGCCCGGGAACCCAGAACCCACCGAAATCGGCGCGGAACCAACAACCGGGAACCAGGGAACCCGCAACCGGGAACCCGGGAACCCAGCCTGCTACCAAAATCGGCGGGAAACTTTCCCCAAATCTTTCAACTTCCGCTAGGATCCCTTCAATGCAAGCACTGATTGGGGAACTTTTGGCAGCCGCGCGCAACGCAGGTGCTGATCATGCATCAGAGCTTGTGGTTCTACTCACGGCGCTCGGGGTGCGGCCGAAGAAGCAGCGCTTGGGGTGGCGAGTTGTATCATCTTCCAAGGCCCCGAGTCTCGGGTATCCCCTTGACTGCGGCTGGCGTCCCAGCGCCACCGTTGAAGGGGGGGCCCGGAGGCGACCGTCAACTCCGACCCTTTCGTCATCGAAGATTTCAACGGCGCATGTTGGACCATCCTACGTTGTCGTTTCAGAATCTTCGGCTTCGTTGTTCACTGCGCAAGAAGTAAGGATCCGTGGGCAGAATTTTGGGCGGGCTACGGCGTCGGCGCGATCGCTCGGACGACGTGCCCTGATCTCTCCCTCCGTCTTCGACCCAGAGACTCACAAATTGTCGTGCGGTGGCGCGGTCTTTGCGCGCTATCAGTCGGGCTCCGGTGGCCTCTCCTGAGGGGCCGCGTCGACTTGTTGATCGCAAGGTAATGCAAGCCTTGATTTAGGTCGGGCGTGTCCCCCTACAGGCGGATTCTGGACGAAAAATAAAACATAGTCAAACCAACTTCCAAAAATACGCAAAAATAGTCGAACAATCGTTCCCACACTATTTACCATGTAACGCCCCTCACGGGGGTAGAAACCAATTGGACCAAGTGTATTAGCTGGGGCGTCACGCTGTCACCCTGCTCATCCTTTCCTCATCATGCTCGTCCTCCTCCTCATCCTTCTCCTCGTCCTCCTCCTCCTCCTTTGCCTTGTCCTCCTCCTCCTCCTCCTCTTCCTCCTCCTCCACGTCCTCCTCCTCCTCCGCCTCCCCCTCCCTACCTCGGGCGTGATGGACCATGGGACCTCATGGAGCCTCCTGGTAATCCCGGGGGCCTCCTGGGATAGCAACCTCTGGGGACTTCCTGCGGCCTCTTGAAACCTCCTGGGCTCTCCTAGGATATCCTCAGCCCTCCAGGGGCGCCCGCAGCGTTCTGGAACTTTTGGGTCGTTCAGGATACGCCCGGAGCGTGATGGGACCTCCTGGGGCCTTGTGGGACCTCGCGGGGCATCCTGGGACCTCCTGGAGCGTCCTGGAGCCTCCTTAAGATTCCCACGGCCTCCGGGGACGTCCTGAAGCCTCCTGGAGCTTCCTGATGCCTCCTGAGACCTCCTGGGGCCTCTTGGCGGCTCTCTAAGAAGTCACGCGCGGGGCCTCAAAATTGGCGACAGTTTCAAGGATGGGAGCCTTCCCATTGAAAAAAAGGCGCGGTGGACGTTGAAAAATGACGACAGTTACACACTTGAGGCCCAAAAGCGTGCCAGGCGCCCGCCCCCGCCATTCCCGGTCCCGCATAGTAATTACGGTGCGATTTGCTCCCTCCCCGCTGTCCCGCCGGTCCCCCGAAGGGCTAGTTTTCTGGTTTTCGCTGGTAAGAAACACTTCCCCCCCCCTCTCGGCGGTGACAACAGGCAGGCGGAGGGGATCGGCTGGTTGGCGGGATGACGGGGTGGGCGGCTGGGCTGGTTGGCTGACGGGTTGGCTAGGTGGCGGGGTGGCTGGGTGGGCTGGCTGGCTGGTTGGGCGGGTTGGCAGGTTGAGCTGGCTAGGGCAATTGGTTTCGATTAACTATTTTTGAATGTTCCTCCTGTAGAGGGACAGGCCCGACTGAAGTCTGGACTGATTTCCCTGGGTCGCCTATGTTTTCCCCTCTGTTCCGCCCGCCTCAGGACGGCGCTGTGGGCCTCGGCGAGGTCAGGCCGAATATCCTGGCCGAGACAGGCAAGGCGGTGTGCACGACCCACACCGCGCTTGTGGGGGGGTGTTCGGTGGCAACTCATGGGAGCCTCCCGCGCCATCTCGTCGGCTCTTGCGACCCGACTTTGAATCGACGCTGATCGACGCTGCCCGACGCTGAATCGGCGCTGCCTCATCGACTGTAGAAACCGATCGACGCTGAGGACGGAATTGAGAGGGCATACCAGGCTCCCACGATTTGCTACCCAAGGGCTGGAATATGTCGCCATCGGTTCTTGAGGGCTCGGGGTGTCTCGCATGTTAGGCATGCTGGTCATGGCGCCTCTTGGGCATCCTTGCGAGCCCTTAACGCGATCGATTCCTCCCAATCGCGGGCCCTGGGGCTTCCAGATTCATGGAAGGTCTCACCGTAGATATCTATCGGGATATCAAGCCGCACCGGTCAGCTCAAGTCATGGTGCGGTCGGACGCTCTAATTTTGCGGCAGACACTGCGTCGTACTTGCCAGAGCTTTCCAATGGATTTTCCTCTTGGTCCACGACATCGCCCTGCAAATTGGCAAAGCGTACTTGCGCATGCTGCTCAGGCACCCATGCGATCAGTCCTTGACTCAGCACGCTCGGCGTGGCAGGCACTCAACAGTGCGTGGGCCCACTTCGTAGACGCGGCCGAACTGGAGCTGAGTCAGAGGCTTGGAGTCTATGTTGCCGAGTTAGGGAAGAACCGGGACCATGAAGGCTTCGCGGGTTTCAGCTTTCATCGGCCGAGGTGCCCAGTAGATGAGCTCCAGGTAGTCGCGAGCTGGAAGTGGCTCTACCAATCTTTCCAGGTTTTTTGCAAATATCTACATATATTTTTATATATATATATATAGATGTCAAAATCACGAACCTAGAGGAGTCTGCCGCCGTGCGCAAGCAGCTGCAAATTTCGCCCCAGAGCTCTTGTCCTGGAGTGGGCCTCTCGGTCGGGCTTGGCGCCCCACCGCGCCCGATGCGCGGCCTTGTGGGGCGTCTGCAGAAACGGGGAGGCGCCCGTCCGCGAGAGCGGCCATAGCTAGCTACAAATGTTTTGGAGGATATCCGGGAGGCCTGGGATCAGGTTAGCCTTGATGGGGCTCGCAGTCAACGGGAATCTTGGGATGAGTGGCAAGAGAAGGCTATGGCAGGCTGCGGTGGGATCATGTGCAAGTTTACCAACATGAAAAAGAGTGGGCAACCTGCGGTCGTCCAGAAGGCCCCGGGTATCTTCGCGACTGGCCCCCGGGGCCTGCTGGAGAGAGAGGCTCGCCAGCTAGTTGTTCTCTGGAGAGCAAACGCTTGCACGCCTGAGGCTTCGGCTCCCGACAGAAAGAATTCCCCGGGGGCCTCCGACGAATAAGTGCGAACAACCCCAAAAACTTTAGTCGTTCTAGCGCCCAGCGCTTTGATGGGGCTCATCCGCGATATGCTGCAATTTCAACTTGCAAAAGGCAAGAGATTCTCGCCGTCCTCTCCTAGGTCGTGGAGCGCCCGGCTTCTTCCGTGCCCAGCTGCTGTGGACGCTGATGCCGCTCCTCCTGGGGTCTTCTGTTCAGAGGAGGCGGAGGAGGAGGAGGAGGAGGCGGAGGAGGAGGAGGGGGGAGGAGGAGGGGGGGAGGAGGAGGAGGAGGAGGAGGAGGAGGAGGGGAAGAGGAGGGGGAGATGGAGGAGGAGGTGGAGGAGGAGGGAGGGGAGGGAGGAGGAGGAGGAGGAGGAGGAGGAGGAGGAGGAGGAGGGGGAGGGGAAGGAGGAGGAGGAGGAGGAGAAGGAGGAGGAGGAGGAGGAGGAGGAGGAGGAGGAGGAGGAGGAGAGGGCCCAGCGGCCCCACTGGTCCTTCGATGCTGGTTGTAGCGCGGAGGTTTCGGCTTGGCAACGCAGTGTCAGGGCTGAGAGGGCCGCCGCCAAAGGTGAAGGTGCTGCCGGCTTTATCTGGGATGTTATGAAACACGAGGAGTCTCCAGGCTTTCCTGGCTTAGGGATCGGGCTATCTACAAGAGGCTCCCAGTGGCGCTCCTCAAGACACCCTGCAATCTCTGGAGGTCCCCACGTGTTCAGCGATGTCTTTGTGAAGGCTTATGCTATGTTTCAGTTTGTACTGTTTTCGGTCAGGAGCCCTGGCATATACCTTGGCTCGCGCGTAGATGACGACGCGGAATCCGCCCACGGTTCCGAGAAGGTCATCCTCCTGGCCCCCGCCCAGGGAGCCGGGGGCTCAAGCAAATGTTTGACGATATTTCGAACTTATAGGCTTGCTGAGGACAAGGCGGACTCCTTTGCCTCGCTCGAGAAGCGGGCCGCCAAGTTGCACAAACGAATGATGCCGACGTGCCGGTCTACCGCTGCGAACGCTGCAGTTTTTCTCGGAGTTGGCACCTGGTCAAATCCAGTGCGCGACGGGCTGGGGCTCGAAGGGGGCAGCGCTTTCGCGATACGGGGGTGCGGCACAAGGTCATTTAGCACTGCAAAACGAACTTGCCCAGGGGCCGCACTCGCACGAACGAGATCTACATCGCATGGTTTTGGGAGCATGGTTTTGGGAGTCTCGGACAAGGGATGGTCTGAGCTTAAGTCGGTTCTCTTGTCCTGGGGGGAACGCCGGCCCACAGTGGGGCCTCTCGTGCAGCTGAATGCGCGCTCTATGGGGGCCCAGCGGGGAGGCGAGCGGTTGCGCCGAGCCTCCGATGGACCAGTAGGTGAGCGTTTTTTGTTCGGCGTTTCGACATTGGGCGGAAAGGGGGGGGAGGGGGGCGTCTGGCTTCGGACCTCTGCTTAGTGCGACTGCTTGCAGCTGTGCGTCCTATGGGGGAACACTCCACCTGCTCGAAACAGCCGCCAGACACAGCCAAGCTCTACTCCAGGGGGGGGAGGTGCGAGGTGGGGGGGTGCGAGGGCCCGCGCCGATCGGCAGAACAATGAATAACAAAAGCGACCACTAGTTTGTACCAGGGCATCGTGTGCCAGATCACCGTTTCTCCCAGGGCAAGTTTTTCACTCCTCCTCCTTCTCCTCCTTCTCCTCCTCCTCCCTTCTCCTCCTCTTCCTTCTCCTCCTCCTCCTCCTCCTCCTCCTCCCTCTTTCTCCTCCTCCTCCTTCTCCTCCTCCTCCTCCTCCCTCTTTCTCCTCCTCCTCCTCCTTCTTCTCCTCCTCCTCCTCCACCTCCTCCTCCTCTTTCAAAAATGGGGTCAAGATGTGACGAGAGGATGTCTCTCGGACGCCCTGCCCGAGTGAGGGATCTTGCGCGCACTGGAGAGGAGCGTCTAAGGAGCCCGCGCCCACAGAGTGATGCTTCCCCCTTCGCTGTGTCAAGTGGCGCGCAGATATAGCTTTAGGTCGGGCCTGTCCCCCCGCAGGCTGCTTTTGTGCGAAAAGCCAGAAATACCAACACATAATCAACAACTAATCCGAAATGGTCAAACTATCGTCCCCTGACTATATGTACAGTTTTTTGGTTGTTGTTGAATGTACCTCCTGTAGAGGGACACGCCCGACTTAAACATAGCTTTGCGCTCTGGAAATGTGATGGAGGCTTCGTCGTGGATCTCGCGTGCACTTCCCCTGCTCCAGTGGCCAAGCTTAAAAGAAACGGGGGTTCAGAGGTCCCCTGGGCGCAGGTTTGCCGCGCGCCTGCCAGACTTCCCGCGGCGTCGGGTCTGTGCGGGCCCGCGGGCCCAAATTCATAGGTTCAGGGAACCGCGGCTCGGCAAGCATACTGGATGGCAATGCGTTTGTTTCAGGAGCCGTGCCGACGGGATACAGGCCGAGAGAGTGTGCGCGCGTGCGCGATGGTGCGTGCGTGTGTGCGACCTCTGCGTGGCCAGCCTGACTCCTGATTCCACCGGCAGTGGCTTTGCAGGGCGCAAGAGGCGGCGCAGACGCGAATCGAATGTGTAGGCCAGGGGATGGTCGATGAAGCTATTGCTGCCAGTCCCGAGGAAACCATGTTTTGGCCTGGGCTGATCCTCCCCCTGCCTGACCTCCCTCCTCCCTCGTGGCAACTCGACCCCATCCTCCAGGATGCGGAGGTGACAGAGATCCGCCTAGATGAATTTTGCCATTTTCTCGAGGGATGCGATGTGATGGCGGACGGATCGGCCACCTAACACGCTTTTATGGAAACCAACCGCGAATCCTATGCCGCTGTTTTTCTCGAGCCAGGTGGCGCGAGAATGCTATTCGTGCGAGGCCCGTGGAAATTGTGAGCCCCGCGTTGCTTCAGACTCCCCAGTCAGCCGAGCACCTGGGCCTAGCCACCCTGGCCAATCTCATGGACGGTACCCCCAACGCCCCGTTCAGTGATTGACTAGGTGCCGTGCGGCTGCACAACTTGTCTCGATGCGAGCAACTCGACCCGAAGCACATGTTCGCTGGGCTCCGTAAAGTGGCTCTGGAGAAGGATCCTGGAGGCCTGCTGGGACCCGCGACTCACACCCCAGCTCACAGGTGGTCATCGAAGCTTTGCCACTGTTGGAGCGTAGGATTGCCAGAGGCAACCAAGACGCCGACAGGCTCGCCAAGTTTGTTCTTAGTCTACGTCCTGTGGCCTCTTTCGACGAGTCTCAGGCCCTGGACGCTTGCGTTACAAAAGTCCGCAAACTAGTGAAGACGTTCGCCGCTGTCCTCCCGTGTTACCCCGAACTCGAGTTTCGTCGCCTGCCCAGGGGACTCCGACTTTTACTGATCAGAGATACGACTTGGCACGGCTGGCGTGAGATCGACCCTGGGGTGGCCTGGAGGTGTGCTACATGTTTCCAGATTAAACTTGGAGCTGGACGACAGATGCTCGGGTGCAAATGCCTCTGCAAGGCCCTGGGTAAGGTCAGCGGGGTTGAGAGCAGAGGCCATCAGCTCGCTGTTTCACGAATTGGTGGCCGTCATGAGACAACCCAGATCTTCTGCTATATATTTATATACGCGGGGCATATTCGAGTCATCGGTGTGTTTTGTTGGCGAATGCTTGTGCGCTCAAGAAGGGTAATCATGGTGCTCAGACCGTTCATTGCATAAGGCAAGGGCTCCATCCGTACTATCACAATGTTATTCATGTGTCGGAGTCCTGCAGGTCATCAGCCAATTTTTCCCTCCAGGCCGCCATCTCCTCAGATGCGGAAGATATGGCCTCACGCTCGCGCCTCGTCTCGACACCAGCGATGTTGGCACTTGCGGCACGCATCAAGGCGTGCGAGGAGGCGTCCACACCAGCTCCAGTGTAAGGTGGCATGTTGCGTTCTGCCTTGGGCTTCCCGGGGACAAATCGCCCTCCACGACCTCCTCCCTCTCCTCCTCCTCCTCCACCTCCTCCTCCTCTTCCTCCTCCTCCTCCTCCTCCTCCTACTCTTCCTCCTCCTCTTCTTCTTCCTCCTCCTCCTCCTCTCCCCCGCCGCCTCCTGCTGCTCCTTCCGGTACCCGCCTCCTCCCCCCCGCCCCCGCCAGCTGCGCTCGCCCATCGGAGGCAGAGGGGAGAGAGTCGTTCAAAACTCGGGCCCGCCGTCGTTGAACGTCAGGCCATGTCAGCTACGCCGCCTGCAGGGGGAGGGGGGGGGCGTAAGACGAGGGCAGGAGTAGGCGCAGCTCTATGGGGAACGGCAAATGGGAAAGGGGAGCAACGATCACCTTTCGTGCCCCTTCTGGGTCCCATGGGGGCCTTGGTAGGGTCCGTTTAGGGCGCGAGAGGTGCACTTTTCTTCACCCCTCCCACTTTTCGCTCTTCATTGCGCCACGCTGGACAAAACTGTGACAAAATCGGTACCGGGACAATCGGGGATCTCCGAACTCCGGCGGCTCTGGAACATGTAACTATCGGGCGCCGCGGCCCTGCCAAAGTGCTCCAGACCGCTCTGAGAGCGTTCCGGAAAACTCTGGAACGACTTATTCTGGTCTTAGCTCCGCCCAAGGAGGAGGAAGAGGAGGAGGAGGAGGAGGAGGAGGAGGAGGAAGAGGAGGAGGAAAAGGAGGAGGAGGAGAAGGAGGGGGAGGGGAAAAGGAGGATAAGGAGGAGGGGAGGAGGAGAAGGAGGAGAAGGAGGAGGAGGAGGAGGAGGAGGAGGAGGAGGAGGAGAGGAGAGGAGGAGGAGGAGAGAGAGAGAGAGAGAGGAGAGAGAGAGAGAGAGAAGAGAGAGAGAGGAGGAGGAGGAGGAGGAGGAGGCGGAGGAGGAGGAGGAGAGGAGGAGGAGGAGGAGGAGGAGGAGGAGGAGGAGGAGGAGGAAGAGGAGGAGGAGGAGGAGGAGGAGGAGGAGGAGGAGGAGGAGGAGGAGGAGGAGGAGGAGCGGGAGGAGGAGGAGGAGGAGGAGGAGGAGGAGGAGAGGAGGAGGAGGAGAGAGAAATGGAGGAGGGGGCGAAGAGGAGGAGGAGGAGGTGGAGGAGGAGGAGGAGGAGAAAGAGGAGGAGGAGGAGGAGAAGGATGAGGAGGAGGAGAAGGAGGAGAAGGAGGAGGAGGAGAGAGAGGGATGCTGACGATGATGATGATGATGCTGCTGATGATGCTGATGATGATGATGATTATGATGATGAGGATGAGGAGGAGGCGGAGGGGGAGCAGGAGGAGGAGGAGGAGGAGAAGGATGCTCCATTTTTCCTCAGGCCAGGCTATTCTCGCTGCGGCTGCGGCCGGGCTTGTCTGGCAGCAGCAGAGAGACAAAAGAAAAGGACCAGCTGGGCCACCTTGCCTCTAGCAGCTGCCACGCTTGCGGAAGTGCGAGAGCACTCTGAGAGAGGCGCGAAGTGGAGTGGTTGGGCTCGAAAACCGCTTGAGCACAGACAGTTGCGGCCAGCACGGAGACATTCATAATTGCACACTGTTACACGCTGCTACATGCTCCATTTCTCCTCAGGCCAGGCTATTCTCGCTGCAGCTGCGGCCGGGCTTGTCTGGCAGCAGCAGAGAGACAAAAGAAAAGGACCAGCTGGGCCACCTTGCCGATATCCGCCAATATCTAGCGACCTGGCGGTTGAGGCGGCCCTTTTCAGCCGAAATTCCCAACAGTGCAAGCACACCGCGGAGACCCAAGCAGCGAAACGCAGTTATCATCACGCCGCGCAACAGGCGAGGGGTCCACATCATTGTCTCGAGGCGTCGACACAAGACGCCCACAAGGAAACTAAGCGAGGAGGGTAAGGCTCTGCGACCAACGTCCAGAGTTTGCCTCCTGGCGCCTTGCCTTCTAAAACCTGATGCCGATCACCAGAATATTTGCAGCGAGGACCATTGCACTCCGCGCGCAGGGGTTCCAGCGCACATGGGCGGCCAGCATTCCAACAGGCAATAGTAGTGGCCTTTCGCCACGGGGTTCCGAATCTGCAGTATACAGTATTCACCAGACAAGCTCTGCGCAACAAAGGGGCCAGCCCCGGCTGCCGCCACAGCCAGGACGACCTGGGGTTCTCCAGGGACACAGGCACGTTAAACTGGACGCAGCATCGAATGATGCGGAATGAAGCCTGGGCCAGACGATTTCCGATCGACACCTTGGCCGCATCCAGAAAGCTCAGGAAGGCCTTCAGGATGCATTTTGGACCTGAGGGGACCCCCGGGACTGCCAAGCTTGCCACGACGTGCTGTAGAAAAACTGCTGCATGGCGTGCCGAGATGCACCCAGCCTGCGCTGGGTATGCATTTCAACGCGCGCCTAATTACTGCTTCTTTTGACAAGTCTTGCTTAGGAGAGTCCCGGATGTCCCAAGTGGCCGATTGCCAGCCTTCGCGAGACATGGCCCGGGAAAGGCCGCGCTTGCCCGAAAACAACTCCAAAAACAGGGGCCTCACACGAGGCCTGCGTCTTGGCGCCTGCTCTCGAACCTGCCGACGTGCCCGAACCTGAGCCCTGCCTCGAGGTTGTTGGCCGACTCGGCCAACAGCAGCTGGCAATCTCGCGGCAGTGTCGCCAGGCGCCGCATTACCCGCGAGCTCTTCTCGTACCTCCGAACACTCATGTCGGAGATCCACCTTCCGCGCCGTTTGATGCCGTCCAGGGACCGAGCCTTGGTCAGCCGGTCGTGTGACGGGCCTGCATGTCTGAGGATGTACGGCGTGAGTTCCCAAGCCTCCAGGCCGACGTCGGCCGCGGCGCGCTTGAACATGGCAGTGAAAGCCGCGGCCGACCACGGAAAGAGGAGCTCCGCCGAGAAGCCCTTCTGCTTCGCCAGCCGCTCCACCAGCGCGCCCAGGTAGGGCCTCGACACGCTGTCCAGAAGGATCGAGTCGTTGAAGCCTCTCGTCTTGGTCGGCTGCAGCTCCTCCTCTGGCCTCAACACCAGCGACGCGAAGCGGTAGTCGCCCCCGGTCGTCGCCTGGGCTGGGACCACATGGTTGGCCCGGAGCGACAGCAGCTCGCCTGGCCGAAGGTAGGCGTCTGCCGCCAGCACCACTGCCAGAGCCGCCAGTGGCTGCTTGCACCTGACCAGGGCCAGCGCGATGGCCGCCACGGCGGCCCGCGGCACGGGCGCCCGCGTCACGGGCGGCACCAGACGTCGCCAGCCCTGCAGCGCCTTCGCCACCCTCGGCAGCTTCAGCAACCGCCCGGCATGATGGAGCCTTGGCCAGCGATGGCCCACCGCCGCCAGCAGCTTGGCCCCGCTGTTGCAGGGCTCCCCCTGCGCGAACAGGAGGTCCATGTACTCCGCCAGGGCCTCCTCGAGCAGCAGGTCGGTGTCGAGCGCCAGGCCGTTGGTGCTGCAGAAGCCGAAGAACCGCTCCAGCCTCCGCTACGCTTCGCCGTTACGCTTTCCTGCTCCAGGACGGTCGGCCCACCAGTACCAGCGATCCTCGCTCGAGCCCGGTCCCTCGCCCCAGCCGCCAGAGGCGGGAGGAGGCCTCTCGACCTCGCAGGGGATCGGCGAGACCTCGTCGATGAGCCGCGCAGCCGCCTTGTCGAGGTAACCTGGGCCGCCGCCATTCTGCCATGGCCCGACGACCGCGCTGGGCACCGGGCCGCTCCGACGCTGCAGCTGTCTCTCGGGAGCCGGCTCGCCGGCGGCGGGGGGGGGCCAGGCGCGCCTGCACCGGCCGGCGCGGGAGGCGCTGCTACACGCCTCAGGCACCTCTCCGTGAGCCTCACGCCGGTGGGCTCCCAGCGCAGCTGCAGCCGCCTTCTCAGCAGGCGTGTCGAACCATCGGCTGGGCTCATCGCTGGGGTTCATCAGCTCGCTCGCAATCCATCTCACACAGGTGCGAGAGAAGGTGGCCCGAGAAAGAGCGGCCCACTTTCGGAGCAGAAAGAGTACGGTTACAGACACAGCCCGCCCCTTCTCCAGACTTAGAACCATGCCCATGTTGTCACGCAGAAATAGATGATGCTTATGATGATGTTTAGCTTGCCTGCATTTGCGCCTCCACCCAAATAGCACCGCCCTCAACTCCTTCAGGTGGATTGCCTCCTTCCTGTGATACCTCCTTGCTTGTATAGTCCTCCAATTAACCTCCTCCTTGGTGAGCGATGCTGGTAGCTCAGGGAATTGATGATTGATGCTAATGGCAATGCCGTCGTCGTAGTGATCTCCATTCTCAGCTAAAGCATCGAGTCCATCGAGCGGCAGAGATCCGCCCAACGCCCGCTCCCGAGGCCGGCCGGCCCCCTCGACCTTGAGGCGCCAGCGTTCACTCCAGCGCCCCACCTGCCTGACCTCAGACACCGGGAAGTCAGCCTCCTGCACGGCGTAGCCCCTCAGCGTAGCGTCGGAGCAGGTGACCAACCCTGACCGCGGCATATCGAATTGCACCGCGAGCAGCGGCATGATGTGCATGGCATTCTGCAGCTCCTGCCTCACTGAAGGCCAGAGCAAGCTAGGCGCCCGGTAGTGCTTCCGAGCGTAGTCGTAGGCGGAGCGGAAGATACAAAGCGTTGGGCGGTTCAGCAACATGGCATGCGTGAAGTGGCCGATCAGCTTCTCGACCTCCCTGCCGGCCACTAGCCGCCGCCGCCTCAAAAGCGCACGCGTGCCTTGCACCAGCCGCCACCTCTTGGAGGAGGCCAGGCGGCACCGAAGCTAGATGCCGTCCAGCTCCAGGCCCAGCGCTTCGACAACATGCTTGCCCTCCTCCACCTCATGCAGCGGCAGCCCGATGTTGGACATCTTCTTGGCCGCCAGTCGCCTGGCGTCGGCAGAGGCACCTGGGCGAGACGAGACGAAGACCTCGTTATCCACGTAAACGATGCGGGGGACAGGCGCTGCCGAGGCCGACGGGGGCACCTGGCGGTCCACCAGCTCGCTCTCGATGCCCCCAAGCCCTGCCCGGCGCAGCAACTCTCGATGAGCCTGCTGCGTCCATCTCATGGCCCACGAGAAGCCCATGGGCAGCATCCGCAGACAGGGGTAGACCCAGGCGCCTGTAAGGACCGGCTCGCCCTGCACGGTCTTGGCCCCCACCTCGCCAGCCCTGACGGGCTTCGCCCCGAACCGCTGCACCATGTAGTCCAACACTTTGAACTGGTAGAAGCAATCAGCAATGTCCTGAATCGAGAACTCTAGCATGTCCCCAGGCTCCGCTTCCAGCCCGACCATCGCCGCGGTCGACGCCAGCTGGATTGAAGTGGGCCGCCTGAGGTTCTGATTGACGGACCTGGCGTCCACTATCAGGCGCAACTTGCCTGACTTCTTGCGCGCGAAAAATATCCCAACCTCAAAATCACGGCGAGTACGGAGCTCCACCATGCCCCTGTTCAGCAGGTCCTGTACGAACCTGACGTGCTCGCCTCTGTCCGCCTTGAGCGTCTTGTCCCAGTAGACCTTGCAGGTCGCTGGCGGCTCCTCCTCAGCCCGAAGCAAAAGCGCACGGGGACCGTCGATCACCTCCTGGCGGTCAGGGTCTGGCAACACGTCCAGCAAGTTCACCGAGCCTGCGGTGTCCGGCCACGAGACCAAGCCGCGATCATACGGTGCAACCGCGGAGAGGTCCTCAGACGCGTAGTCGAGGGCCTCGGTACCGAGCAACTCCTGAAGGGCTGCCTCGGGGGCGGGCAAGGGGTCCGGCGGCAGGTCATCGGTGACCGCGCGCAGGATGCCGTCAAGCGCCGAGAACTGTGCCTGAGAGGGTCTTCCTCCAGGCAAAAACGAGCCGTCCCCATGCGGGTTGTTGAGGGCGGCGATGCAGTCGTTCGAGCGTCGGCCGATGGCCGCCTTCCTGCCCAGACGTTGGGCAGCACGGCGAGGACCTCGGCGCTGTTCAGGAGAGCTGTAGGTCACCTCGGGCAAGGGGAACAGGTCCCGCGGCACTGCCCTCTCCATGATACGGCCTGAATCTGCGACCCGGGACGGCCAGCCCCCGGATCTTGGGTCCATCATGACTTCTTTGGAGCGCGCGCAAGCGCACGCTCCTCGGCGGCCTTCCTCTCCTCCTTCAAGATGGACGAATCACGGGCCGCCGACTCGGCCACCCACTTCTGAAGCTCCGGGGCCATCAGCGCGCCGCCGGTGCGCCGCGTCCTGCCCAGGTAGTAGTCCTGCAGGTCGAAGTCCTTCCCGGCCTCCCGCTTCTTCTTGATGCGCTGCTCGATGTGCTGGATGTGGCGGCACAGGCTCTCCATGCTCGCCAAGTTCGACACGTCGAGCTGGTCGAACGTCGTCGCCAGCTCAAGGATCTCCGAAAGCATCTCGTGCGTCACCGCATTGTGCTCGTCATCCTGCAGCTTGTTCTCGTGCTTCCAGGTCGAGTGACGCTGGAGGGGACCCGCCGCCTGCTTAGCTATCTCCTTCACCAGGTACAATGCCGTACGCGGCCCCTCCAGCACCCAGTCGTCGAAGGCACACATCTCCGAACTGTTCGCCACACTCTTCATGTCCCTGAAGCGCCGTCCCGCGCTGTCGCGCAGCACAGGCAAGGTGCGGGCGTCCTCGGCGCTGGATACTCCTGGCGCTCGCACCGGGGGAGTGTCCGTGCCCTCGACGTCGCCGTCCTTCTTCGTCAAGCGCCTGAAGTGCTCGATCATCTCAACCTCCTGCTCCCCCACTTCCACGCGGTAGAGCACCGCGGGATCACCTCGCAGGCCCATGTCATACAGGCCCACCGAGCCGCAGCTCACGAAGCTGTCCGATGGTGTGTGGTGCTGCGCCGCAAGCATGAAGGTGTTGCCAACACTCACCTGTGCCGACCGCGCCACACACACCCACTTGAAGAGCTCCGAGCTTGACCCAGCAGGAGGCGAACCCGCCAAGGGAGGCAGGGGGGGAGCCCCGCTCGCGCCGGCTCCCGCCGACGCTGGTGGCGGCTCCGGCTCGTCCTCCAGAATGCCCATCGTGCGCCTCTCCTCGGCCGCCTTGGCGCGGCCCTCCTCGAACAAGTCCTGCAGCTCCTGCCCGACCGGCCTCGACGAGAAGCGGTACACGGGCTGGCCGCGCGCCGCGCCCAGCCCAGGGGGAAGCCCCCCTCGGGGGCCCCCCTCCCTGAAGTCCTGGAGGTACTCCAGGCTGATGGTCTCCGCGTAAATGTCCCCATCTGTGGTCAAGATGATGTAACAGCAGTGGTCTACGACCGCGAGGATCAGGCGCTCATGCCAGGGTTCCTCGTCCACCCCGTAGTTGACGAAGACCACGTCCCCGGGCTTCAGCCCCACCAATGACCTTCGCTTTCTCGGAGCCGCGCGCATCTTGTCGGTCCTGCACCAAGGGGGCAAGAACCTCCTGAGGGCCCGGCTGTCTGAGCACGGAAGCGCCCGTCAGCACCAGCCTGCAGGTCACGTAGCAAGAGCAGCACAAGGCCTGCGCCGCCAGCACCAGCAGTGCGCCCAACGCGAAGGCCAGGCCGGCTGCCGTCACGGACAGCCCGAGGGGTACAGGAGCTCCCCAGATGTCCTGCGCGCCCAGGCAGGCGTGGGCGGCGCTCGAGAGCCCCAAGGCGCAGGGGCTGACGCCGAACGCCTCCTTGACGCCACTTATGAAGCTGGGCGCCGGGGCAGGGGACTTGTCGGCAGAAAAGGCCCAGCCGAAATCTCCCATCCGCCGCCTCGAAAACCGCTTGAGCACAGACAGTTGCGGCCAGCACGGAGACATTCAGCATTGCACACTGTTACACGTTGCTACAGGAGGAGGAGGAGGAGGAGGAGGAGGAGGAGGACGAGGAGGAGGAGGAGGAGGAGGAGGAGGAGGAGGAGGAGGGGGAAGAGGAGGAGGAGGAGGAGGAGGAGGAGGAGGAGGGGGAGGCGGAGGAGGAGGAGGGGGAGGCGGAGGAGGAAGGAGGAGGAGGAGGAGGTGGAGGAGGAGGAGGAGAGGAGAGAGAGAGGGAGAGAGTGAGAGAGAGAGAGAGAGAGAGAGAGAGAGGAGGAGGAGGAGGGAGGAGGAGGAGGAGGAGGAGGAGGAGGAGGAGGAAGAGGAGGAGGAGGAGGAGGAGGAGGAGGAGGAGGAGGAGGAGGAGGAGGAGGAGGAGGAGGACGAGGGAGAGGGAGGAGGGGGATGAGGAGAAGGAGGAGGAGGAGGAGGAGGAGGAGGAGGAGGAGGAGGAGGAGGGTGGAGGGACGGCGCGGGGATCGAGGGTCGAGGCGCGGAACGCCGAGGGGCATCGGCGATGAAGGTCTTTGGAAGCGTCCGGTCCTCGTTGAGACTCAGGGGCCTCTCGGAGCATCTGGGGACCTCTGAGGGTGTCCTTGAGAGCTCCATAGACCTCTGGGTGGCGGAGCTCCTCAGCTGCCCTCTGGTCTTCTGAGAAATCACCTGTGCCTTCTGAGAAGGCCCGCCTCCTCTGCTTTACCCCGTAGGCGCGAGGCCGACATGGGTAGTGGACTGCCCCAGCTCAGCGCAAGCCCGGCTCAAACAGTCAAAAAAGAACTGCGCCGCAGCTTCTTTGGGGGGCTACCCGAGCGTAGCTCAACCAAGATGTAAAGCCACCTCTGGGGCCGCGAACGGCTACCATCCCCGGCTCAGCCCGAACCCGGCTTTGCAAGATCCTGCAACATCTGGCGCTCTGGCCGAGCTCCGTTTGCGCTGAACCCCGCTGCCTGCCGGCTGACCATGGAGGTTCGCCTACACGCAGGAGTGACCCTGGGCAGGAGTGACCTTTCGTGCGCGGCTCTAGGGGGACGCGCGGGGGGCCAAATCCGTAGTGCTGGGGGGACCGCTGTGGGCCCACACCAGAGGTCACTCCGGCGAAGGGCCACTCTTTCGAGCAGCCGAGGGGCCTGTTGTCAAAAGCGCGCTCCACTACTCGCCGAATGACAGCTCGCTGATGGCCCGGATCCGCAGCGGGGGCATGGATACCCATTTCATCGAGACTTCCAGGATTTGTTTTCTGACGTTTGCGAGTCAGCAGCGCTCCCAGACCCCCGACGTCATGATTTTTTCATTACGTCGACCCCCCGAGGTCTCGACCTATTCCCCGGCGCAGGTTTTTCATCCCGGGCCGTTTTTGACGGCCCCGAGGCCCGGTAAGGCCCCCCAGGGACTGAAACTGGCGAAAAACCTCCCGTCATGATTCCCTACCTAGGCTCTCTGCCTAGAGGGTTCTTACTCGCTGGGCTTAGGGGGGCCGGGCAGTGTTCCTCGCCCCGGGCGGTTCCCCCGGTCCCCGCCCCGCGGTTCCCCCAGTTGCGCCCCCTTAGCTTAGCTTTGCGTATCTCATCTTAGCTTAGCTTAGCTTAGCTTAGCTTAGCTTAGCTTCATCTTAGCTTCGCGTCGCTGTAGCTTAGCTTAGCTTAGCTCGGTTTAGCTTAGCTTAGCGCAGCATTCACATCACATAGCATCGCATATCATATCATAACATAGCGCATCATAACATAGCACACCATAGCATTTCATATAATATCATAGCATAGCGCAGCATAGCATATCATATCATAACATAGCTTAGCATAGCACAGCGCAGCATAGCATAGCATAACCTAGCGCAGCATTCGCATAGCATAGCATAGCATAGCATAGCATAGCATAGCATGTCCGGTAGGTGTAGATGTAGATGTAGATGTGAGTGTAGTTGTAGATGTTGATGTAGATGTAGATGCATGTGTACATGTATATGTAGCTGTAGTTGTAGATGTGGACGTAGGTCTAGATGTAGATGTAGGTATTAAACCGTACTACTACTACTACGACTACTACTACTACTACTACTACTACTACTACTACTATTACTACTACTACTACTACTACTACTACTACTACTACTACTACTACTACTACTACTACTACTACTACTACTACTACTACTACTACTACGACTACTACCGCTACTGCTACAACTGCGACGATGAGGAGATGGAGGAGGACGGCGTTTACTGTTACTACTAATATTGCTCTCCTCGGGGCTCCAACTCCTAGGTAGGGTCGCTCTGGGATAAATTTTTCATTGCTCGAGGGGGTCTGGGCTCTGCGAGTCTCAGAACGCGTCCCGTGAAGGTTTCCCTCTGGGCCTCCGTCGCCGGCGTCGCTCCCGGCGAGCGGGGTCGCGGCTGGGCCGCCTCGGCCCAGGAGGGGCTCGGAGCCGCCGCGGCCGATCGCGAGCGAGCGGGCGGCGTCGGATCGGCAGCTGTCGTCCGCGGCGACCTGGGGCGGGCTGCCTACCAGGCCACCCCAACCCAACCCCGAAGACCCGAATTTGACCCGCATTGCGGGTTTTTTGGGGGGGGTAACGGCCTCGGAACAAAAATTTGCCGGCCCCACGGGCCAGAGGCGTGCTAAGATCTCCGGCAGCTGGTGAACTGTATTTCTAGTTCGCGCGCGCGGAGCGGCCTCTGGGGGCCCCTGGATCAAGAGTACCCCGAGAGGAGCCCGAGAGGGTCCCCGGAGCAGCCCGGGAGGGCCCTGGGAGACTCCCCCGGGGCCCTCAGGAGCGCGCCAAGAGTGCCCCAAGAGGCCCCCAATGACTGCCCAAAGGGCCCCCCGAGGCGCCCAAAGAGCGCGCCAAGACGCCGATGACGACCCCAAGACGGCCCAAGAGGCCTCCAAGTGGCCTCCAAGAGGCCTCACAAGAGGGCCCCGAGAGGCCAAAATCATAAATTTTACGATGGTTTTGGAAGGATTCGGGCCTTGTCCCCATTTCGGCCATCCGATGCTCCAAGACGGCCCAAGAGGCCCCCAAGAGCGCCCCAAGACGGGCCAAGAGGCTTCCAAGAGGGCCCCAAGAGGGCCTAAGAGGGCACCGAGACGGCCCACGAGGCGCCCAAGACGGCCCCAAGACGGCCCCAAGAGGGGCCCAAGAGGGGGACCACGAACCGAAACCTCGCGCCTTCCGCCCGAAGAGGGCCCCAGGAGGCCCCGAGAGGCCCCCAAGAGGCCCCAAGATGCCGCCAAGAGGCCCCCAAGAGGCCCCAGGAGGCCCCCAGGAGGCTCCCCAGAAGGCTTCAAAAATGCCTCCCAGGCGCCCCCGAACGGCTTCTCAAAAGACCCCAAGAGGCCTCCCAAAGAAGCATCTTGACGACGACCCTGTTTGGCCCCAAGAGCAACACAAGATGCCAACGAGAGGCTTCCTCCTCCGCCCTTCCTCTTCCTCCTCCTCCTCCTCCTACATATTTTCATCCTCCTCCTCTCCTTCTCATCCTCTCCTCCTCCTCCCCTCCCCTTCCCCATCCTCATCCTCTTCCTCCTCGGCGGCGCCACAATGGCCCCAGGCCCACGGCGAAGCAGTAGCGATCATAGCATATAGCGAACACTGGTACCACATTCATCTGTGAACGCCTCCCCCTCCCCCCAATGTTCAAAGTTGGCGGTGGGTCTGATGAATTGCACCTCGACCGCAGTCTCCCCCGCGCGTGCCAACTTTGAGTTTGGGGGGCAGGGAAGGTGTTCACTAATTGTTTCCCTCTACCGTACGGGTTCCATGTGTTTTTTCAACGTTCCCCGACCCCTCCCCCCCCACTGGACATGCAGGGCAAACTCAGGCCTCCGGGTTGGGCTGGGGTGGTTTGGTGGGTGGTGATGGGCGGCTTCCCGCGCAGTGGGCGCGCACATCCCCTCGCCAGCTGAGCGACGACGAGGAGCGGGGTCCTCCGCGAGAAGGCACTGCGACCTTACACGCGGCGGCTCACGTGGGCCGCCCTGCGCGGCACGCCGCATCAGAAACGGGGGCGCGCCCACGCGCGACCTTGCGCGGGCAGCTCACGCGTTACTGTCGGCGCACGCTTTTTTGCGTCGCTCGGCTGGCCGTTGTGACAAACATCGTAACTAGCGTTTCGCGACAGAACACACGGGAGACCACTCGGGAGGCCATAGTTACGGTAGACTACATGGGAGACCGCACGGGAGACCACAAGCGACCGACCCCTATTCGCTCGCTCACATCGGGCCTTAGGATTACACCCTGGCGGCAGAATACCCTGCGCAACATATCATCTAAGTAGATGGACCACATTCTACTGTAGTGTGCTTGCGGGGGTCCAAACGGCATATCGTACGGGACGCCATGCGGTGTATCATACGGGGGGCCATGCGGGACACCATGGTGGGATAAAGAGAGAGAGAAAGAGAGAGAGAAAAACAACAAGAGAGAGAATGAATGTGTGAGAGAGAGAGAGAGACCATGCATACTATCAAATTTGATATCATGATGGGGGATCATGCGGAAAACAATACTGGGAGACCATACGGAATACCAAAATGGGATACCATACAATAAACCATGCGGGAACCCTGGCGAGAGACCATGCAAAAAATCATGTGGGAAACCGTGCGGGAAACCATGCGGGAAACCATACGGGAGACTACACGGGAAACCATGCAGCATACTATACGGGAAACTGTACGGGAGGCCGTGCCATAATTCACTAGCCAGGAGCCACCGGTTCCAGATTTGGATTCGCTTACACGTGCCTAGTAGCAATATCATACACACGCGCACACACATATGATACTAAGACCATCGCGCGCGCTTCGCGCGCGCTCAAGTTCTAGCGAGCTTCTTGGGGCCTCCGCGGAGCATCCTGGACTGCTTTTTGACGCCGTCATGGGACCTTCTTGGCATGTCTTCGGGGGCCTCTTAGAAAGAGTTTTAAAGCTTTTTGGGTGCCGTCTTGGGGCCTCTTGGAGCCTCTTTTGGGCTTCTCGGGGGCCTCTTGGGGCCTCTTGGGGGCCTCTTGGGGCCTCTTGGGGGCTTCCTGGGGGCATCTTGGGGCCTCTTGGGGGCTCTGGGGCCGTCTTGGGCCGTCTTGGGGCTCTTTTGGGGGCCTTCTGGGCCGTCTTGGAACGGGTTTGGGAGCCTCTTGGGCGGTGCTTTAGCGCCGGAAACACGACAAAGCGAGAATACAAGAAACATTGAACAAAAACTAATCGAAATCAGCGATGTGTCGGGGCGCTTTTGGTCTTACA
>CAUYUJ010000635.1:35000-85000 GCA_963575745.1 Prorocentrum cordatum
CCGATGCTGATCGCGCCGACGACGGTGGCGGCGTCTCCGCGTCGGCGATGAAGGTTTTGGAAGGAGTTCGAAATGCGCGCGGCAGACGCGCGAGAGTGGCCCGCATGGCATTATCAGACGAGGATCGTGCCGCCCCGGCGCGCAAGGGCGTTCGAGCGATTTCGACGCGCGCGCGCGAAGCCCGCTTGGTAGCATGTTATGAACATGTTGAAAAACCGATGGTTTTGTTGAGAATTAGCAGCAGCGCGCAAGCTTTTCTTGGACATCCGCGATGCGAAACCTTGTGTTTGAATCTGTTTCTTGGACGCTCGATTTTGTAGTCCTTGCGACGCCATTTCTTAATTTGAAAAAGGGAATTCGGTATGCGCGCGACGACGCGCGCGCGTACACTTCGCTTCATCTTTGGCAAGAGGTTCCTGAACGCATCTGGCGGCGGCGAGGCGGCGACTGGGCGGCGACGGCGGCCGCGCAACCGCCAGACCGAAAACATGGCCCAGACGACGGGCGGCAATGGGGCGGCGACGGGGCGGCGACGGTGGCCGCGTGGCCGCCGCGCCGAAGATGCGGCCCAGTTCCTTAAAACAGAAGCAAGAACCCCCGCGCGCAAGCACCGTGTGGGGAATATACACAAGTCTGCACATTTACCTGGTATACTAGCTATAGGTTTGTGTATATACTTAGGTATGTATGTGTGTATACTTATATGCATGTATATGTATGCCTGTAAGTGTTTTTTTTTGTGTGTGTATGTGTGTATATATATTCCCTTTCCTGTATTTTTTTATAAGCCCGGGCGAGGGGAAAACCCGTCACCCCCCCCAAAACCGGGTCCCCTGGATCTGGGGCTTTGGTATTCTCTGCACGGGCCTCGAAGCGGCCCTCCGGGCCTCGCAGGGCGTTTTGCCAAGCCTTCGCAGCGCGCCCAGGGCGATCAGGGGGGTCACCAGAGACGTCCCAGACACCCCCAAGACAGCACAAGAGCGCTCCAAAAAACCGTCATATCGCGAAAGATCGCTCCAACACGTACCAAGAGGCCTCTAAGAGCACCCCCAAGAAGGCCCCAAAAGGGAAACATCATTGATTTTATGCATGTGTTTTGTGCATTTGGGGTTCTCCTCTTTTCGGCTTCCCGACGCTCCAAAACGGCGGTCTCTTGGGCGTCCGAAGCCGCCTGGGGGGCCCCCAAATCGCCCCGCAACCGTCCGAAAGGGCTTCCAGGCAATCCAAGAGAGCCCCAAAACGGCACAACACGGGTCCAAAATGGCCCTAAGAGAGCCCCATGGCGGCCCAAGATGGCCCCAAGACGCCCTCCGAAGCATTCCAAATCGTGACTGGGGCGCTCAGGGAGACCACGGTTAGAGGCAGGTTGGCCTTAGGAAGCCCCAGAGGCCCCCAGGACACGCCCAGGAGGCTTCCAGAAGGCTTTAAGAAAACCCGAGGACTTTGGTGAGGCCCCGAGAGGCTCTCCAAGGAGGAGCCCCCGCAAAAAGAGCTGAAGAGGATGGGGAGAATGCCCAGGGTATGGCGAGAATGAGGAAAAACAAACATGGAGGAAGGATAACGAACAACATTATTACAACGGCGATGCCAGAAAAGGCAGCAAGGAGTTATCGCTAAATTGTCGGCTTGGCCTTCCTGCCATTTCCGCCTGCGTGCCAAATTTCAAGGACCAAGGTGCATGGCGCGAAGCGCCGCTGCAATCTTGTAGGTATGTATGTATGTAGGTGTGTGTGTGTGTGTGTGTGTGTATGTGTGTGTGTATATATATATATATATATATATATATGCGGCGGCGCCCAATCGGACCAGATTTTTGACTGGGCCCCAGAAGTTTCTGATGGGGGGGGGTCATTGCGACCTTGTTTTGCGGGTGCCGCCAATAATCGGAAACGGGCGGCGCAGCGCGAGCGGCGCGGTGAAAACGCTGTGGCGCAACCTATATGGCGAGGGGGCGCTTCGCGTGCTGCGGAATGAAATTGCGGGTTTCAAGTCGTGCGAGCGCGCTCTCAAGAAACGAGTGGGCGACGGCCGCCGCGGCGGCGATATGATGCAATGGCAGTTTTTTCTTATATATATATATATATGTGTCCTCTCTCTCTCTCTCTCCCTCTCTCTCTCTCTCTCTCTCTCTCCCTCTCTCTCTCGTGTGCGTATATGTATATATATACACACAGGTCTATGTACATGTATATATATGTATATGTATGTATATATATACACATATGTATTAGAACCATCGCGCGCGCTTCGCGCGCGCTGAGGCCAAGGGCAAATCGAGTCAAACTTCGTCGAAGCGCGCCCGGAAAATGTCGACGGAAGACTCGGGCAAACGTAACATAGCTCGTCCTTAGCGCTCGCGTTGCTTAGCGTCCTCGGCGTTCGCGCTGCTCTCCGATCGACTGAAGTCCGCTCAAAAAGACCCCCAGGGGCCGAAAACCGAAAGACCTCGCCGAACCTCGATCCTCGATTGATCGGTCCTCGACTGGCGCCTGCGACGACGAGCGCGACGACGGCGGGGGCGACGGCGGCGACGATAATGGCGACGACGGCGGCGGCGCTGACGACGGCAGGGAGTGCTATCCAGCGGCGTCGACGTTGTTTCGTCCGCCAGGTGCAGGAGGAGAGGGCTGGTGGCAAGCGCGCGTGGGCCCCCCTCTCTCGGAGCGGGCGCGCGCCGCGGAGCGGGGGCAAGCGCGCGCGGGCGGGCGTCGACCACGACGACCCTCCTTCTCTTCCTTCTTCTCGTCATCCTCTTCCTCCCCCTCCTCCTCCTCCTCGTCCTCCTCCTCCTCCTCCTCCTCCTTCTCCTCCCCCTCCTCCTCCTCCCCTTCTCCTCCCCCCCTCCCCCTCGTCCTCGTCCTCCCCCTCCCTCTCCTCATCCTGGCCCTTTTCTTCCCCGTCCTCGAGGAATGATGGGGGTGGGGGGGGGGGGTGGGGTGGGGGGTGGGGGGGGGGAAAGGGGGGGGGGGGGGGCGCGCTCCCCCCGGCGTCCGCTGGAGGGCCATTTTTCTATCTGGATCGGCTTCCGGCGGGCTGGGGCCAAACGGCCCCGCGGGGCCGAAGCCCGAGATCCCGGGCGGACGGCCAACGCCCCGCCAAGGCCGTCTTTGCACTGCCGCGGGCCGTTCCTGCCTGCAACTTCGGTACAGGGCGGCGGGGCTCGCGGAAGGGGGGGGGGGGGGAAGCGGGCGGAATGGGAAGGGTTGTCCACTTTTTCCCGGCAAACTGGGCTTTTTCCCGGCAAACTGGACTTTTCCCCGGCGCTCCGCCGGGAAAGAGTCCAGTTTGCTTAGTTTCTGTATGGAAGCTTGAAGCATGGATTTCCGAAAACCCCACTATCACCTTAAGGGTCTCCAACTCCCGCTGCGCAGATCCTAGCCGGGAAAGAGTCCAGTGGTTGACTTGTGTCGTGCGGCCTTCGCCGTAGCACTACTCCTCGCAGTGTTTGTAATAGTAAGTAGTAGTAGTAGTAGTAGTAGTAGTAGTAGTAGTAGTAGTAGTAGTAGTAGTAGTAGTAGTAGTAGTAGTAGTAGTAGTAGTAGTATAGTAGTAGTAGTAGTAGTAGTAGTAGTAGTAGTAGTAGTAGTAGTAGTAGTAGTAGTAGTAGTAGTAGTAGTAGTAGTAGTAGTAGTAGTAGTAGTAGTTGTAGTTGTAGTAGTAGTAGTAGTAGTAGTAGTAGTAGTAGTAGTAGTAGCAGTAGTAGTAGTAGTAGGGTTAGTGGATTAGTACTACTAGGAGTGATTGTATTAAGGATCGTGAGATTACGAATAGTAGTTGTAGTAGTGGAAAGATTAGTGGTAGTACAAGCAGGAGTATTCGTAAGCGATGTCAAAAACCGTCCAGGTAGACGTACTACTGGTTATCCGCCACCGTGCCTCTGGGCACGGAGTGGGCGTTTCCTGAGGTCCTCTGCCTCGTCCCCTGAGCCTGAGTCCTCGCTCCTGAGGAATCATTAAGGGCACCAGAGCCCAAATTGCAAAATCTCCCGGGCCTTGTCGCGGTTCCCTTGGGCCTTGTCGCAGCTGCCTTGGGCCTTGTCGCAGCTGGCCGCGTGACTTTTTCGGGCCCACGAAGGCCCCAAGACGTGCCAAGAGGGCCCCAAGAGGCATCCAAGTCGGCAGCAGTAGTCGCACAGTATCGGATGCAGTATCGGGAGCAGCAGTCGCACATCCAATCATAGCAGTCTGAGGTGTACATACATGGACAGCATTGGTAGTACCACTAATAACATCAATACTAGTGGCCTCTAAGACGTCCTCAGCACGGCCCAAAAGGCCTCATCGGCGACCCAGGACGGCCCCAAGAGTGCCCCAAGCTGGCCCAAGGCGGCCCCAAGAGAGCCTCAAGCGGGCCCAAAAGGGCGTCCGGAAGGACCCAAGACGGCCTCAAAGGCTCCTCGATGGCTCAAGACGGCACCACGAGACCCTCCAGACGGCCAAGAAGGCCAGAAGGCAGCCACAGAAAACCGCAAGGACTTTTCCCCGGCGCTCCGCCTTCAAAGAGTCCAGTTTGCTTAGTTTTTGTATGGAAGCTTGAAGCATGGATTTCCGAAAATCCCACTATCACCTTAAGGGTCTCCAACTCCCGCTGCGCAGATCCTAGCCGGGAAAGAGTCCAGTGGTTGACTTGTGTCGTGCGGCCTTCGCCGTAGCACTACTCCTCGCAGTGTTTGTAGTAGTAATAGTAGTAGTAGTAGTAGTAGTAGTAGTAGTAGTAGTAGTAGTAGTAGTAGTAGTAGTAGTAGTAGTAGTAGTAGTAGTAGTAGTAGTAGTAGTAGTAGTAGTAGTAGTAGTAGTAGTAGTAGTAGTAGTAGTAGTAGTAGTAGTAGTAGTAGTAGTAGTAGTAGTAGTAGTAATAGTAGTATAGTAGTAGTAGTAGTAGTAGTAGTAGTAGTAGTAGTAGTAGTAGTAGTAGTAGTAGTAGTAGTTGTTGTAGTAGTAGTAGTAGCAGTAGTAGTAGTAGGGTTAGTGGATTAGTACTACTAGGAGTGATTGTATTAAGGATAGTGAGATTACGAATAGTAGTTGTAGTAGTGGAAAGATTAGTGGTAGTAAAAGCAGAAGTATTCGTAAGCGATGTCAAAAACCGTCCAGGTAGACGTACTACTGGTTATCCGCCACCGTGCCTCTGGGCACGGAGTGGGCGTTTCCTGAGGTCCTCTGCCTCGTCCCCTGAGCCTGAGTCCTCGCTCCTGAGGAATCATTAAGGGCACCAGAGCCCAAATTGCAAAATCTCCCGGGCCTTGTCGCGGTTCCCTTGGGCCTTGTCGCAGCTGCCTTGGGCCTTGTCGCAGCTGGCCGCGTGACTTTTTCGGGCCCACGAAGGCCCCAAGACGTGCCAAGAGGGCCCCAAGAGGCATCCAAGTCGGCAGCAGTAGTCGCACAGTATCGGATGCAGTATCGGGAGCAGCAGTCGCACATCCAATCATAGCAGTCTGAGGTGTACATACATGGACAGCATTGGTAGTACCACTAATAACATCAATACTAGTGGCCTCCAAGACGTCCTCAGCACGGCCCAAAAGGCCTCATCGGCGACCCAGGACGGCCCCAAGAGTGCCCCAAGCTGGCCCAAGGCGGCCCCAAGAGAGCCTCAAGCGGGCCCAAAAGGGCGTCCGGAAGGACCCAAGACGGCCTCAAAGGCTCCTCGATGGCTCAAGACGGCACCACGAGACCCTCCAGACGGCCAAGAAGGCCCGAAGGCAGCCACAGAAAACCGCAAGGGCGGCCTTCCTCATCCCCATCGGCCATCATCACCATCACCATCGTCGTCGTCGTTGTCGTCATCATCATCATCATCATCATCATCATCGTCATCGTCATCGTCATCGTCATCGTCATGTCATCATCATCATCATCATCATCATCATCGTCATCGTCATCGTCATCGTCATCGTCATCGTCATCAACATCATCATCATCATCACCGTCGTCGTCATCATCGTCATCATCATCATCGTCATCATCATCATCATCATCATCATCGTAATCATCATCATGGTCTTCCTCATCCCCAGCGGCCCTTCGTCCGCCCATATCCTCATACTCATCCAACTGCTCGTCTTCCTTATCCTCACCCTTCTCATCATCAGCATCATCGTCATCATCTGCCTTATTCTCCTGATCCTCCTCCTCGTCCTGCTCCTCCTCACCCCCCCCCTCGTCTCCTCAGGGGGCGGCGCGCGCGCGCGCGAGAGAGCACGTCGGCGGCGACGACCGACGACCGAAGAAGACGAGTGCGAGGACCTGACGACCGACTACGACGAATGACGACGACGAACGACACCCTCCATCATCCACCTTCCCAATCCTCCCTCGTCCTCCCCTCGCTGATCATGGATCCGACTCCTGCTCCCGCTGTCCTCCTGAAACGGAAAACGGATGTCCGAAACTCCTTATCCACTCCTTCAAAAGCTGTGCTCCCTATCCACTGTCCCACTGTGCTCCCTATCCACTCCTTCAAAAGCTTTAAATGTTTCTGAAACGGATCGCCGGGAAACAGTCCAGTTTGCCGGGAAAAAGTCGAGTTTGCCGGAAAAAGAGTTTTTCCGAATGGGAAAGGGGGGGGGGGGCGGGGGGGGGGGGAAAGGGGGGGTGGAAGAGGAGGAGGGAGGGGGAGTGGGGGAGGCAGAGGAGGGAAGGGGCGGAGGGGGGGAGGAAGAGGGCACCGGATTTTTGGATGTGCTTCGGGCACCGACGTTCACCGCGAGATGCAACGACTCATGCCGCTCAAATTGGCACCGAGCTGGCCTGAGCCTGCCGGCCCCCTGTGGGTCTCTTGGCGTGTCAGAATTTCCCCCCCCATAAGCGCCCGCTGGGTTTGGCCTGTCGGGGGGGTCTCCTGGGGGCCTCTCGGAGCCTCTCAGGGGCCTCCAGGGGCCGTCTTGGGGCGGGGGGGTCAGATTTTCGGTTCGGGCTCCCCCTCTTGGGCTCCTCTTGGAGCCGTCTTGGAGCTCTCCTAAGTCGTATTGGGGACCTCTTGGGCTGTCCTTGCCCCCGCTCGGGACGTCTTCGGAGCCTCTTGGGCCGATTTGGGGCTCTCTTGGGGGCCTCTTGTACCGTCGTCGCCGCTGTGGGGACCGATAAGTCGTAGATGCCAAGAATATGCGTTTTCCTCTGCGAAATCAATGATTTTAGCCTCTCGGGACCCTTGGAAAGCCTCTTGGGGGCCTCTTGGGGAGTCTTCGCGGTCTCTTGGGCATTCGGGGGGCCGTCTCGGGCGTCCAAGGGCTAGCTTTGGGTGCTCCAGGGCCGCCGTGGAATGTTTTGGGAGCCTCATGGGGCCCTCTGGCCACGCCTTGGCCACCCCTCGGGCTGTCTTGGGCCGTGTTGGCGGCCTCTTGGGGCCGTCTTTGGGGCCCCTTGTGCCGTCGTGCGCGCCGTGGAGACCGAAAAGTCGTAGATGCTAGAATTCTACGTTCCGATGCAAAATTAATGTCTGTGGCAGCTTGGGGCTCCCTTGGGAAGCCTCTGGGGGCGTCGTGGCGGCCTCCTGGGCCCTATGGGGGCCATTGTGGGTGTCCAGGGGCGATCTTTGAGAGCCCAGGGGCCGTCTTGGACCGATGTGGGAGCCTCTTGGGGCCCCGTGGACACGTCTTGGCCGCCCCCTGAGCACGCCTTTGCCGCCTCTGGGGCTGTCTTGGGCTCCGCCTGCGGCCCGTTGGGAGCCTCCTGGGCCGTCTTGGGGCCGTCGCGGGGGTCTCTTGCACCCTCGTGCACGCCGTGAAGACCGACAAGACGTGCATGCTACAAATGTACGTTCTCCTTTGCAGAATCAATGATTTTGGCCGCTTGGGGCTCTCTTGGAAAGCAACTTGGGGCGTCGTGGCGGCTTCTCGGGCCCAGTGGGGGCCATCTTGAGCGTCCAGGGGCGATCTCTGAGCGCCCCCGGGCCGTCCAGGACCGGTTTGGGGGCCACTTGCGCCCCCCCGGGCGCGTCTTGGCCCGCTCTTGGCCCCGACAGGAGCGCCCCCGGAGCCCCGGGGCGGCCATGGGGGGCGCAGGTGCCGGCTTGGCGGCCCCGACACCGTTCCGCCAGGCATATATATATATATATATATATATATATATATATGCATATGTATATGTATATGTATATGTTTATGTATGTATGCATATATATATATATATATATACATACACATATATGTATATATATATATATATACAAGACTGCAGTGGCGCTTCGCGCCATGCACCTTGATCCCTGAAGTTTGGTATGCAGGCGGGAATGGCAGGGGGGTCAAGCCGACAGTTTAGCGATGACTCCTTGCTGCCTTTTCTGGGATCGCCGTTATAATAATGTTGTTCGTTATCCTTCCTCCATGCCTATCTCTCTTCATTCTTGCCATGCCCCGGGCATTCTCCCCGTCCTCCGCAGCTCTTTTTGCGGGGGCTCCTCCTTGGAGAGCCTCTGGGGGCCTCGCCAGAGTTCTCAAGCTTTCTTAAAGCCTTCTGGAGGCCTCCTGGGCGTGCTCTAGGGGCCTCTGGGGCCTCCTGAGGCCAACCTGCCTCTCGCCGCGGTCTCCCTGAACGCCCCAGTCGCGATTTGGAATGCTTCGGAGGGCGTCTTGGGGCCATCTTGGGCCGCCATGGTGCTCTCTCAAGGCCATTTTGGACCCCTGTTGTGCCGTTTTGGGGCTCTCTTGGACTGCCTGGAAGCCCTTCCGGATGGTTGCGGGGCGAATTTGGGGCCTCCCAGGCGGCTTCGGACGCCTGCGAGACCGCCGTCTTGGAGCGTCGGGAAGCCGAAAAAAGGAAATCCCCGAATGCACCAAAAACCTACATTGTCCCTCTTGGGGCCTCCTCGGGGGTGCTCCTGGAGGCCTCTTGGTGCGTTTTGGACCGATCTTTCGGGGTATGGCGGTTTCTTGGAGCGCTCTTGTGTTGTCTTGGGGGTCTTTGGGGCGTCTCCGGCGCACCCCCCCTGATCGCCCAGGGCGTGCTGCGAAGGCTTGGCAAAACGCCCTGCGAGGCCCAGGGGGCCGCTTCGAGGCCCGTCCGGAGGGCTTCGAAGCTCCAGATCCCGGGGGTCTGGTTCTAAGGGGGGGGGGGGGGGCGCCCGGGCTTGTGAACATATAGGAAGAGGAATATTATCCGGCCCAGGGCGCCATCGCGCGGCTCTTGCGCGAACCCCTCGGACTCACCGAGAACCCTGCGCGCGAAATGGCAGCGGCTAGAAGATTTGGTCAAGCGTGCTTATAGACGGAGCAGGCATGCACCAGGGCCGCAGGAGTGCGCGACCGAGCAAGGTGCGTTGCTGCGCGGGTGGCGCGGACTGTCGGCGGGCTCGCCGTGCTCCACGAATGCATGTCCCCATCTTTTCCGCTGCTTGCTTGGGGCGCAGTCGGGCGGGTCTCTGTCCTTTGCGCCCGCGCTGCCGGTCAGAATGTCCGAGCCACCTGCGCCGTCTTGCGCGGGGTCTGCTGGGCCGAGGTCGCGCCGAAGTGCTGCGGGTGCGCGACGGACGCACGTGCGTGGTGGATTGACTGGGGGGGCATCTCGCCCACCGCGGACGCGGGCGCTCTGCTGCCCGTCGGGCAGGCGTTGATCCGCGCGTCGAATGCTTCTCCACTCGCGCCAGGGGGAATGTGGTCGTCCAGCGCCTCCATGTCGAGCTCGAACTTGAATTTGGACGGCGGCTTCGACTTGTGCGCTTGCTCGTGCAGTAGATGCAGGTATTCAGCGCGTGACTGAATGCAAATTAACATTTTGGGCCATGATTTATCTCACGGCGCTCCCAACATGAGACCATATTTTAATGTACTGACATTCCGACTGTCCAGAATTTCTGCTCGGTGGCGGCGCAGCACCTCGCGGCGACTGAATTGTCTCTGAAACCAAGGTATAGGGACTCGCCCAAGGCATCGCTCCGATATAATAACGGTGCGCAGTCTGCGTCAGGCAAAAGAATGAGCAACCGAATGCGTAAGACAACGATCTAGCCTGACTGACGCAACCAATGACCGCGTGAGAGCCACAGTTTTTTTTTTTTTTTTTTTTTTTTTTTTTTTTTTTTTTTTTTTTTTTTTTTTTTTTTTTTTGTTTTTTTTTTTTTTTTCTCCCCCCTCTCATATATACATTATTATTATTACTATTATTATTATTATCATCATTATTATTATTGTTTGTTATCATTATTATTATTATTTTGTTGTTGTTGTTGTTGTTTTTTGTCGTTTCCTTTCTTTTTCTTCTTTGTTTCTTTTTCCCCAACCATCCTGTGGTGTTGGGTCCTCGTTTTGAAGAGACGGTCCCCGCGTCCTCCTCTCCTCTCCTCTCCTCTCCTCTCCTCTCCTCTCCTCTCCTCTCCTCTCCTCTCCTCCTCTCCTCTTCGCCCACCCAGTACACCGTTTCGTGGCCCCATAGGGAGCTCCGCCGAAGGTTCCAGTGCTGCCGCCCGCATGCGTCACGCACACCCAATTCGGCACACCCCTCACACGCTTCGTGGCCCCATAGGGAGCTCCACCGAAGGCCCCAGTGCTGCCGCCCGCATGCGTCGCGCACATCCAATTCGGCACGCCCCTTCACACGCTTCGTGGCCCCATAGCGAGCTCCACCGAAGGCCCCAGTGCTGCCGCCCGCATGCGTCACGCACACCCAATTCGGCACGCCCCGCACACGTTTCGTGGCCCCATAAGGAGCTCCGCCGAAGGCCCCAATGCTGCCGCCCACATGCGTCACGCACACCCATTCGGCACACCCCTCACACGTTTCGTGGCCCCCACAGTGCTGCCGCCCGCATGCGTCACGTTCACACGTTTCGTGGCCCCTCCGCCGAACACGCATTTGCGTCCCGCTGTGCTGCGCCCATGCGTCAGGGCACCCCTCACACGTTTCGTGGCCCCGAAGGCCCCAGTGCTGCCGCCCGCATACGTCACGCACACCCAATTCGGCACACCCCTCACGCGTTTCGTGGCCCCATAGGGAGCTCCGCCGAAGGCCCCAGTGCTGCCGCCCGCATGCGTCACGCACACCCAATTCGGCACACCCCTCACACGTTCCGTGGCCCCATAGGGAGCTCCACCGAAGGCCCCAGTGCTGCCGCCCGTATGCGTCACGCACACCCATTTCGGCACACCCCTCACGCGTTTCGTGGCCCCATAGGGAGCTCCACCGAAGGCCCCAGTGCGGCCGCCCACATGCGTCACGCACACCCAATTCGGCACACCCCTCACACGTTTCGTGGCCCCATAGCGAGCTCCACCAAAGGAAGGCCCCAGTGCTGCCGCCCGCATGCGTCACGCACACCCAATTTGGCACACCCCTCACACGTTCCGTGGCCCTATAGGGAGCTCCACCGAAGGCCCCAGTGCTGCCGCCCGCATGCGCCCCGCACGCCCATTTCGGTAACTCCTCAGACGTTTCGTGGCCCCATAGGGAGCTCCACCGAAGGCCCCAGTGCTGCCGCCCGCATGCGTCCAGCACACCCATGTCGGCACACCCCTCACACGTTCCGTGGCCCCATAAGGAGCTCCACCGAAGGCCCCAGTGCTGCCGCCCGCATGCGTACTGCACGCCCATTTCGGCACACCCCTCACGCGTTTCGTGGCTCCATAGGGAGCTCCACCAAAGGCCCCAGTGGCAGCGCTCACATGCGCATGCGTCCCGCACACCGATTTCGGCACATCCCTCGCAGGTTTCATGGCCCCATCAGCCACCGGAGGCCCCAGTGGCGGCGCTCACATGCGTCACCCACACCCACCCAAATCGGCACAACCCTCACACGTTTCGTGGCCCCATAGGGAGCTCCACCGAAGGCCCCAGCGACCGCGCTCACATGCGTCCCCGCCACCCATCCCGGCACGCCCCTCACAACAACAGGTTTCGTGGTCCCATATGGAGCTCCACCGAAGGCCCCAGTGGCAACGCCCGCATGCGTCACCACCCGCGCCCAATTCGGCACACCCATCACACGTTTCGTGGCCCCATAGGGAGCTGCACCGAAGGCCCCAGTGGCGGCGCTCACATGCGTCCCCGCCACACATCCCAGTACACCCATCACGCGCTTCGTGGCCCCATAGAAAGCCCCACCGAAGGCCCCAGTAGCGGCGCCTACATGCGTCTCCGCCACCCATCCCGGCCCCCCCCCCCGCAGCAGCATCATGTTTCGGCGACCCATAGGGAGCTCCACTGGAGGCCCCAGTGGCGGCCCTCACATGCGTTTCCGCCACCCATGTCGGCACGCCCCGCGCGTGTTTCATGTCCCCATAGGGAACTTCACTGACTGCCCCAGTGGCACCCATGTCGGCACACCCCTCACACGTTCCGTGGTCCTATGGGGAGTTCCACTGAAGATGAAACCCGCAGCTGCGGTACTGACAACTGCATATGGTTGGGTTCTTCGCCAGGCTAATTTGTATTTTGTTGCATGGATCACATCAATGCCCGGCTCTGTAACCATAGCATCTGCAACTCGTGGAATGTACCAGTGTACCAACCGCGCAACCATTGGATGAACGGGCCCGCCAATAACGTATCGTTGGAATCCCCGTCTTTCCAAAGCGGATGTAAACGCAACGTGTCCATCATATTACATGCAATTCGGATCTTTTTTTTTTGCGCGGGTTTGCACTGCCGAGACTCTGGAGGTATAGCGGTCGTGTGAAAATGCAATGTTGCCACCGCGGGTTTGCGGACAAACCGATCGATCACTTTTTCCCCCAGTCCACCTCTTCATCGCGTGCGCAACCATCGGCGTGGCGACGCGGTAAACTTAAAACGACCCAGGTGACCATGCGGTCAACTTTAAGCGGCGAAGCAGCATGTGACATATGTGGTAAACCCGTGCGATTCATAGACGCACCGATGCGTGTCATGTTGATCAACCGATTCGTAGCCAAACCTGCAACATCTGATCGTTCGCTGGGTTTTCCATGTCGCAGCAATGGAGGAACGTCTTTATTGAACTCTGGCATTGGAGTCGCACGACGCAGAACAAAAACCATCTTTCGAGGTGAGGGCGACTTTGGGCCAGCACCGTTTGAAGAGACAACGAATAATATATATATATATATATATATATATATATATATGTAGATATGTATATCTATAAACAAAAAAAGAGAGAGAGAGAGAGAGAGAGAGACATAAGGAGAGAAAGAGAGAACACCACATGATGTATATAATATATATGTATAGAGAGAGAGAGAGAGAGAGAGAGAGAGAGAGAGAGAGAGAGAGAGAGAGAGAGAGAGGAGAGAGAGAGAGAGAGAGAGAGAGAGAGATAGAGAGAGAGAGAGAGAGAGAGAGAGAGAGAGGGAGGGAGAGAGAGAGAAAAAGAGAGAGCGAGGGAGATAGAGAAAGAGAGAGAGAGAGAGGGATATATATAATATATATATATATATATATATATATAGAGAGAGAGAGAGAGAGAGAGAGAGAGAGAGAGAGAGAGAGAGAGAGAGTGTGAGAGAGAGAGAGAGAGAGGAGAGAGAAAAAGAGAGAGAGAGAAAGTATCCCGGCAAAGCAACCTAACAGCGATGTGTAGGAGCATATCTGGAAGATTCCCCTTAAGATTCAGATGAGAATCCTGTTGTAGAATTCTGCTGTTCTCGCAGTCGTAGTCGCATTCGCGATGGCAGTCGCAGTGGCAACGGCAGTCGCAGTTACAGCCTCAGCCTCAGCCTCAGCCTGCCTGCCTCAGCCTCAGCCTGCCTCAGCCTCAGCCTCAGCCTCAGCCTTCAGCCTCAGCCTCAGCCTCAGCCTGCCTCAGCCTCAGCCTCAGCCTCAGCCTCAGCCTCAGCCTCAGCCTCAGCCTCAGCCTGCTCAGCCTCAGCCTCAGCCTCAGCCTCAGCCTCAGCCTCAGCCTCAGCCTCAGCCTCAGCCTCAGCCTCAGCCTCAGCCTGCTTCAGCCTCAGCCTCAGTCTGCAGCCTTCAGCCTCCTGCCTCAGCCTCAGCCTCAGCCTCAGCCTCAGCCTCAGCCTCAGCCTGCCTCAGCATCAGCCTGCCTCAGCCTCAGCCTCAGCCTGCCTGCCTCAGCCTCAGCCTCAGCCTGCTTCAGCCTCAGCCTCAGTCTGCCTTCAGCCTCGGCCTCAGCCTCAGCCTGCCTCAGCCTCAGCCTGCCTCAGCCTCAGCCTCCTCAGCCTGCCTCAGCCTCAGCCTGCCTCAGCCTCAGCCTCAGCCTGCCTCAGCCTCAGCCTGCCTCAGCCTCAGCCTCAGCCTGCTTCAGCCTCAGCCTCAGTCTGCCTTCAGCCTCGGCCTCAGCCTCAGCCTGCCTCAGCCTCAGCCTGCATCAGCCTCAGCCTCAGCCTCAGCCTGCCTCAGCATCAGCCTGCCTCAGCCTCAGCCTCAGCCTGCCTCAGCCTCAGCCTCAGCCTGCTTCAGCCTCAGCCTCAGTCTGCCTTCAGCCTCGGCCTCAGCCTCAGCCTGCCTCAGCCTCAGCCTGCATCAGCCTCAGCCTCAGCCTCAGCCTCAGCCTGCCTCAGCCTCAGCCTCAGCCTGCCTCAGCCTCAGCCTGCCTCAGCCTCAGCCTCAGCCTGCTTCAGCCTCAGCCTCAGTCTGCCTTCAGCCTCGGCCTCAGCCTCAGCCTGCCTCAGCCTCAGCCTGCATCAGCCTCAGCCTCAGCCTCAGCCTGCCTCAGCCTCAGCCTCAGCCTGCCTCAGCCTCAGCCTCAGCCTGCTTCAGCCTCAGTCTGCCTTCAGCCTCGGCCTCAGCCTCAGCCTGCATCAGCCTCAGCCTCAGACTCAGCCTGCCTCAGCATCAGCCTGCCTCAGCCTCAGCCTCAGCCTGCCTCAGCCTCAGCCTCAGCCTCAGCCTGCCTCAGCCTGCTTCAGCCTCAGCCTCAGTCTGCCTTCAGCCTCGGCCTCAGCCTCAGCCTGCCTCAGCCTCAGCCTGCATCAGCCTCAGCCTCAGCCTCAGCCTGCCTCAGCATCGGCCTGCCTCAGCCTCAGCCTCAGCCTGCCTCAGCCTCAGCCTCAGCCTGCTTCAGCCTCAGCCTCAGCCTCAGCCTCGACCTCAGCCTCAGCCTGCCTCAGCCTCAGCCTGCCTCAGCCTCAGCCTGCCTCAGCCTCAGCCTCAGCCTGCCTCAGCATTCAAAATGTGGCCCGGGAATGCAGTTCTGGGAACTCGAAGAGCACGAAGTGGCGTACAGTTGGCTCCGGGCATTCAAAATCATGCCCAAGAATGGAATTCTGGGAACTCGAAGACCACGAAGTGGCCTACAGTTGGCTCCGGGCATCCAAAATGTGGCCCGGGAATGGAGTTCTGGGAACTCGAAGATCACGAAGTGGCCTACAGTTGGCTCCGGGCATCCAACATGTGGCCCGGGAATGGAGTTCTGGGAAGTCGAAGAGCACGAAGTGGCCTACAGTTGGCTCCGGGCATTCAAAATGTGGCCCGGGAGTGGAGTTCTGGGAGGTCGAAGAGCACGAAGGGTGTGACTGTTTGTTGAAAACGAGCCCGGCCCTGAGCCCGGCCCTCGCTGTCCGGATGCCGCCCAGACCTCCGTTCTGAGTCATCAGATGCTGTCTTTTGACACCACTAGAAACCTATCAGTCTTCGCTGTTAGGTAAAAACGAAAGAGACTAACAGACAATATGGTTCAGTGTCAAAGAGAGGCTGATAATCTCTGTGCGAACACTGCTGTTGTTCTTATTTTGGATTTCCCTTCGACCCCCCTGCCGCGGCTGGATATACCGATATCTCACGGTCAGAACGCGTTACCATTGATCGTTCTCATGTGCCCACCGTTGGTACATGGACGATGTTCCGTCCAGCGATTCTTGGAGGTCGCGGCGGACCCCCCCGGGAGCTCTCTGAATTCGCTGTGGGCGCTCTATTGGAACGCGATTGCCCTGTCTTGGCCAGTCCTGGGCCCCCTCAGTGAACAACTCGGATGCGCTGGAAGCCCCTGTCGCCACTTCAAGAAATCCTTTGGCTGCCCCGATGGGTTGCTGCCTGCTGCTGCTGCTGCTGCTGCTTGCTGCGTGATGCTGACTGATGCTGATGATGTCAGCGCGTGCTGTTGATGCTGCTTTGCTGCTGCTGCTCGCATCTGCTGGTTGCAATTGCTGGATCCTCCTCCTCCTCCTCCTCCTCCTCCCTCCTCCTCCCCTTCCTCCTCCTTCTCATCCTGCCCCCCCCCCTCCTCCTTCCCATCTTCTCGATCCTTCACCCCCTCGACATACTACCGTCGGTCGTCGATCCTACGACGGCGCTTCCCGAAAGACGAGCTTCCACATCCCCCGGGGCGTCCAAAACGGCTTCTGTGGGGTTGCGATCTGCCTCTCGACTCTCGTCCGTCACCATCTCTTGGAGGTAGTTTTGAGCCCGTTTATCATCTCCCGGGGGCCGTCTGGGCGCCTCTTGAAGCGTTCTTCGGCCTACTGGGCGCATCTTGGGGACATCTCGGGCGGCTCTAAAGCCCTCGTGGGGCCGTCATGGGCTGTCGTGGGCGGCTCTGGGGCCGTCTCGGGGCCGTCTTGGACCCATTTGGGGTCGTCTTGGGCCGCTCCACGGGCCTTCTTGGGGTTATTTTGGGCAGTTTTTTTTTTTTTTTTTTTTGTGTAACAAAAATCCTGGGGCCGCCCCGGGGCCGCGTCGGGCCGTTCTGGGGCCGTGCCGGGGGTTCGGCGGGAAGCCCATTTAGAACGTCGTCCTACAAGTGGTTCCCGCCCGAGCCCTGGCGCCATCTTGGGCCCCCGACGAACCTTATTGGGAGCTCTTCCTGGGCTGTTCTTACTCGCCGGGGCCCGGCCGAATGCCTGGGGCCGATCTTTTCAAGCAGAACGCTTTCCAATCTGTTTCCAAGACGACCCCCGAGATCTCAAGAGGCGTTGACGCGCATGGTAAAAATAACATTTCTCGCGCCGCCCTGGCGCGCCGGAGAAATTCCCCCATTGTCTCCTGCGAGGATTTACGCGTCGAGCGGACGCACCGATGATGATGGGCATGGAGATGATCGGGGGGAGGGGGGCCAGGCGTCGGCCATGCGCGGCGACGATGATGTTTCCTTCTTGGCGCATATCAACCAACGCTTCGATTATCGCAAGAGGAGGCGTTAAACTGCATGCGTAACAACGTCAAAACACTCGTTCGATCAGTTCCTCCAGGAGCCATCGGCGAAGCAGGCAAGACAGCGATGCTATCATGATACATATCAAACGAATCGTGTCTTAGGCCTTTCGGACTGCGGAGACCAGCGGCATTCATCTGTGTGCGCCCGAACATCAAGCGCATCTGGTTGCTCGGCTCCCGCGCGAGCTTGCAAAGCCAATGGGTGTCACCAGGACAGATGCGCGGCCGACTGTTGGTCATTTGAGGAGTGCGGACATGGCTTGCTAGGGGTTCATGCACCTGGTCCAACATTCATACTGCGTCGACTTGATTGCTGCCGTAAAAGCGCGCGACCCTGGCTTCAGGCGCTGGCTCTTGTGAAGGCGGGCCGTCCAGAACCTCTAGCAACTATCGATGGTTTGGTCTCCGACATGCGCGCGAGCCTTTTTGCCATCGACGCTGTGCTGTGCTGTCCACGTATTCAGGCTTTATCCACGTAAAACGCCAAATTTCCTTGTTGAGTACCGCGCCGTCCTGGAATGTTGGTTTCGCACACTTCCCGGAATGTCGATTTCGCGGCAAGCTCTTGCTGGGCCAGTGTGTATGACAGCGCGGCGATCATGCAAGTAATTTTTGGCGATGGACTTCCACTGATCATTTGTTGGCGGCCCTGGGCCCGGTGACCTCGCAAGGGTGGGCGGTTTTTTTTTAAAAGGGTGGGCATGGGGGGTCCTGGATGGCCTCGACGAAGAATGCCAATCCATTTCCCCGAGCGAGCGCCCTGCCAGACGCGCTGCGTTGAGGGCGGAGTAGCATCTTGCCGAAGGAGGTCTCGTCGACTTCAATCTGATGCCACTTGTCCGCTGGCCCCCATGTGTCGCCGCCGTTTTACATGTCCTTTTCCTCCCGCTGCGCGCGCGGCTCGTGGGCATTATGTAGCAACCCGTGCGCGTGAATCACAGACGCACGCGTGTGCCTCGTCAAAGGAGTGGTGCTCGTCACGGAGTTCGTCGCGCAGAGACATCGTAAGTTCATGAGCTACTGTTGGAGAGGCGCCCGACGTCGCCCATGATGAAGCAGCGGACATTCCCCCCCACGGGAACTCACGATGTTTGCACGTATGCGACAAGGAACGGTGAAACAAGCTGGTTCCCATCAGGTCGAGACTGCTTGGCACCCAAAACTCGTTCCTTACAAGCGGGGCACTGTCCCCGATACAAGTTTTTGGCGAAACCGATCTTGAGCATGAAATTCTAAATGTCTGCCTTTGTCATGCGCGCCAGATCAATTAAATTCCTGCTTGCTCTGCGATCCCGTGGATCTCCTCGGATCTCTGGAGCAGTGGACTGCGCGTGGGTTGCGCGCGCGCGGCCACTCGGCCGCGAGCGGCCTTGCGCCGCTGGTCTCTTGGTAAGCTTAATCGTTTTCATGCCGCTGCGACAATTGCGAACTCTGCCGCGTTTCGGAACGAATATTCCTATCTCGCAATGTGGGGACAGTCACGAGAGACCCCCCCGCCTTTGGCAGCGATGCAGACTGGCCGCCCAAGGCAGGCCAGCGAAAAGAGGCCCCGACGACGGTTGTAACATATTTTCCCGCATCCGCGCGCCTGGGCAGTCGACGTCAGCCGGGGCCGCCAGCGCGAGGCGCGCGCCCCGCGCACTGCAAATGGGCGAAGGCGCTTGCGCGCTGAAACGGCACGGCCCAGGATACGCTGATCTCTGCTCAACAGTGATATACGACACACGCAATGCCGCTGCTACAACAATCGGGCCCACGAGTGTCGCAAGCTCAGCATCGAGCGCTGGGCAGCCGTCAGTGTGACGAGGCGAGACTCGCCATCATCCGGGCGTCACAGCTGAGCCAGCCGTTCAGTCACAGACAAGGCCGTGCTGGCCAGGTGGGTGTCGACTTTACCCGATAGAACGCTTTGAGCTAACGCGGCGTGGAAATGCAAAATTAGCGAATACGTAATTACGGGAATCAAAATGCCATTCTCATCTTTGACGGACACTGGTCTCCCGTCCATCGACCTTCTGTAGATTCCTCTCTGGTCGACGGGAAACCGGAGATCCTCCCAGGACCCATCTCCGGTCGACTGGAGATGACTCCCCATGGAATCTCCGGTCTCCGGTCGACCGGAGATGAAACCTGAGGCCCAAACCCCCGACGTCGTGATTTTTCACAGCGTCGACCCCCAAAGGTCTGGACCCCTTCCCGTGGACCGGTTTCTCATTCCGAGTCCTTTTATGACGGTCAAGAGGCCCGTTAAGGGCCCCCGGAGACCGAAAATGGGGCAAAACCTCCCGCCGTGATATTTTCATTGCTCGAGGGGGTCTGGGGGGAACTGGTCTTCTCCAGTTGAGTATATCTAGCAGTGCGCGCTGTTGAATAGTGTGGGCTCGTGCGAAGGGTGCGGCCCTTTACGTAGTAGGCATGTCCTGTTAGCGTACCGCAGGCTTCTGAGGAGGCTTCTTGGAAGGCCGAGGCGCTTCTCTAAGACAGTATAGCGCGGCATGTGCTATGCCCTGTATGAGGTTCCGAAACATTGGGACTTCAACTTTGGGCGGCCTCCTATCGGTAGGGTATGATCGGGTGTCGCCGCTCACGTATGTATGTGTGCATGCATGCATGTATGCTTCTGTACATATGTATATGTGTATATATATACATATATATATACACATATATATATAAGCACATACATAAATGCATAAACTCATCAATCAATCAAACAATACATATATATACACATACACACACATCTGTACATACTAGAACCACGCGCGCGCTTCGCGCGCACTTAGGCTGCGCCACCTTTTACGGCTCTCGTTTTTGCTCGTCTGCTCGGCGACTTTGCGAAGCCCGCTGCATGTGGGCGTTGCAGAGTCTCCATCCGCTTCGGCCCCCTCCCCTCCCCATTTCGCTCTCTCGTCCCTCGGCCTTTTCTTTCTGTCCCATGTTCTGCTCCTCCTTCTCTTCTCCATTTGCAGCTGCTCCTCTTCCTCCTCCTCCTCCTCCTCGTTCCCCTCCTCCCGGATGTTCCCAGGTAGGTCTCAGGGAACATATGGGCAGCTGTTCTCTACCGCCCTGGCGTGGCTCGTGGCCCAAATGGAGCTCCATCTACGGCCAGGAGAATGTTCGCATCGCGTGTTCACGTCAATTTCGGCACACCCCTCACAGGGATCGTGCCCCATTGGGAGCTCCACCGACGGCTCCAACAGGAGGGATCCCATGGCGTCCCTCCGCATATTTCGGCACACTCGTGACGCGGATCGTACCCCGCAAGGGTCTCCATCTGTGGCACCCATGGGCAAATTCGCATGGCGTCCCCACGCCCGTTTCGACGCCGCTACACGCGGATCACGCTCAACAGAGAGCTCCACCTACGGCCTCAGTGGGTGCGTTCGCGCGGCGGCCACCCCCTTCAAGGCTTCACGCGGATAGCGCACCACAGGGAGCTCAGCATGCCTGCGCGCGCTAGCTCCGCAGTACCCCGCGTCGCGCAGTACTCAAAGAGAGAAAGAGAAAGAACGAGAGAGAGAGAGAGAGAAAAGAGAAAGAGAGAGAGAGAGAGAGAGAGAGAGAGAGAGAAAAGAGAGAGAGAGAGAGAGAGAGAGAGAGAGAAAAGAGAGAGAGAGAGAGAGAGAGAGAGAGAGAGAAAAGAGAGAGAGAGAGAGAGAGAGCGAGAGAGAGAGAGGAATCACAAAAACAACAGAAAGAGAGCCGCGCCCTGCGCTACACGCAGCTGCATAAGGTGGGCCCACGCGTACGTGCATGCCTACACATCCATCCACATAGAAACAAAACGTGTGTCCATCAGGCGGCGCCCCAGGGACGGGCGTAGGTTGTAGACCAGTGGCCTCTCGTAGATGTATATTAAGGATTCTTGGGAAGTCTCTCACAAGCTCGGTTGGGGCCTCTTGGGGGTCTCCTGGAAGCTACCTGGGGGCCTCCTGGCCTCTTGGAGGCCTCTTGGGGGCCCCTTTGAAGCCTCTCGGGGCCTCTTGGGAGCCCCTTGGGGCCTCCTGGGGGCCTAATGGGGCCAAGGCTCAAGCATTGAAGTTGGCTTTCCCTCTCTGGGACCCCTCTTTGGCCTGTCCTTGGGCTCTCTTGGGCCATCTTGGGAGCCTCCTGGGCCGTCTTGGATCCTTCTTGGGCCGTCCTGGGGCTCTCTTGGAGGCCTCCTGGGCCGTGGACGCTTTGAAAACCCAAGAGGAGAATCTGCTAAGCATATACGTTCTCCCAAGGGAACGAAACGTTTTTTGCTTCCGGGGGCTCTTGGGGGCGTCATGGGGCGCCTTGGAGCTGTCGCGGTGTCATCTGTGGCCGTCTTGAAGCTCTCGTGGGGCGCTTTGTGGGGCCTTGAGGGCCAGTCGCAGGCTGTCTTGGGTGGTCATGGAAGATTCTCGGGCTTCCTGGGACCTCCTGGGGTCGCCCGGGGAAGTCACCGGGAGAAGGGGCACCGAAATACAAAGGAGGGGCCGGCCCGGGCCCTGGGCTCGGGATTTCCCTTGTGTGTATACAAAGATGTATACATACATACATACATACATACATACATACATACATACATACATACATATGAGTGCGCTGCGATGTAAAGCAACGCATATCAATGCAAAGCGCTGCAAAGCTATGCGACACAATGTACAGTACTGTAATGAGGTGCGAACCCCCGCAACGCAGCGCAAAGCCACGATAACAATGCAAAGCAAGTGGCAACAACGCAAATCAGGAGGGAGGAGGAGGGAGGGTCCGCAAGTCAGAGTACTGCCAAGCATGGCATAGCAATGAACAGACATGCAGAGCAATGAAAGCACGGCGTAGCGATGCAGAGCAAGGTAAAGCAATGCAGAAATCATCAACGCATAACAATGCAATCAATGCAACATAATTTCAAGCAATGCAATGCTTCGCTTTGCAATGCGAAGCAATGAGGAGCACTGCCAAGCAATTCACTAGCAACGTAGAGCTATGTTCAGCACGGCGTAGCGATACGAAGCACGGCAAAGCAAGGCACAGCAACGCAAGGCAATGCAAAGCAAAGTAAAGCAAAGCAATGCCAGGCAATGCAATGCTTTGCAATGCAGAGCATCGAAGAGCAACGCAAGACAATGCAACGCACAACAGCGTAACAAGACGGCGAAGCAACGGCGCCGGGCGGCGACGAGGCGGCGACGGTGCGGCGACGGCCAACATGGAGCCGCCAGATCGACACACAGGTCCAGTTCTTGAGACCAGACGTAAGCGTCCCTAAATGCAAATACTGCTTGGGGAAAGAATAAACGGAATCAACAGAACAGCTGTTCAGGGACATATTTTACATAACCATTACGGAGGACACGCTGCTCAAATAACTTTCTCAAATAGGGTGATATTCCTCTGTCGGAAGGCCGGGGGTGAGGAGGAAGCCGTTTGCTGGAGGGGTCCACTTGACCTTGCACGACTCCCAGTCGTCCTCTTCTGAGGAGGTGTGCTTCTCCAAGCTGTCCTCTGTGCTCTCCGACTGTAGCGGCTCCTTCTCGAAGCTGCACGCGCTTCGGGGTGTTCTGGGCTCCTCCTCCTGGGCGCGCGCGATCTGGATCTTCGCAATGTTGTAGCCCGTAAACGCGCTGATGTTCCCAACGTACGAGGCCACCATCACCCAACCCCAATAGTCGCTCGGGTACGGTTCCAAGCCCTGTGCCGTGGCCAAGACAATCGTGAACGCTTTATTGAAATTGCCTGCGAATGCCGTATGGGTGGCAGACAGCCGCTGCACAATGCCGTATTTGAGCAGGTTGAACGCCAAGGCGAAGACACCAGACAGAGCGGCCAAATAGACAACGCTTGGATTTAGTTCCCACACCTCCCTGAGAATCTCCCAGTCTGTCAGCATGACGCCGTCGTCCTCAGGGGCGGGTGATTAGGCTCAAACACCCCCCTGGTCGCTCCCATTGCGGGAGCGAGCGTCGGAATTCTGAAACATAGGATCCAGTTACTACCACGAAGACCCCTCACCCAAACTAGAATTCGGTGGCAACTCATGGGAGCCTCCCGTACCATCTGGCCGGCTCTAGCGAGTCGACGCTAAATCGACGCTGGTCGACGCTAAATCGACGCTAGCTGACGCTAAATCGGCGCTATCTCATCGACTCCCAGGCGCTTATCGACGCTAGCCGACGCTAAAGACGGAACAAAAAGGGTATACCAAGCTCCCATGGCTTGCTACCGAGCTAGAGTGAACTAGACTGGCTTGGGTGGCGGTTGCAGCAAACATGTCAGACCCCAATATCCCAATGTACGTAATGGGAAATGAACATCGCAGGCATTAGCAACACGGCTGCGGGCAACGCCGAGTAGGTGATCGTGTCGAACTCGTTCAGTTTCAAGTTTGTGCCCATCATACCGGCCAAGACGAGGTTCGAGGAGCCAGCGAAGCAGGAGATGACACAGACAATGACGCCCCAAGCAAGATTCTTGTGGTCACTGCCAACGGTGTCAGCCGACTGCATCTTCGCGAACACAGCCAGGCTCGCACAGAAGCAGCCGAACAACATTAGCGACAACTCTAACGTACTAGAATCCTTTGCTCTTTCTCCCGTGCACCAACTTGCCAACTTCTGGGCGAAGAAGGTCGGCAGCGGGAAGCATGAGCGGACGATCAGATTCACAGATATAGGCATCAGAGACACGCTGTAATTGTTGAGGGCGATATTCGCAATGAAAGCACAAGAGAACGTGAACACCGCAATATAATCCATCCGCGAGTTCAGCCTCTTCGGCACATACTGGTACGACGTGAACCTGGAGACGCCCATCCAGGCCACCATCAACGCAAAGCCCGTGAGCTGCTGGAGCCCGGTCACGGCGCACGCCGCCGGGAAGCCGTCCCGTCCCTCGGAGATGGCCTGGTGCGACAGCACGTGCTTCATGTAGAGGTTCATCCCCGTCTGCGCCCCGCAGAAGCACAGGAGCCTCCCCGCGGTCTTGCTGTGCTCGGACATCAGCAGCAGGCCGCCGGCGGCCTGGGCAGGCGCGCGGCACGGGGCGAGAACTTCGTGCGCCGGCGGCGGCACGGGGACGGCGTTTCGCAAGACGTGGGTGGCCCCTCTGACTGCTGGATGCCTCGGCGCTCCCCGAGGCGCTCGGCTCAGGGTCTCCAGATCTGGACCCGACGTGTCCTCCCACAGGCGGACTTGGGAGGAGAAGCAAAAGCAGGCTCAGCAAATGCACAAGAACAGCCCAAACATGCCAGAAACATCGTCCCCATACTATTTTCTGGACAATCTTTGAATTTTCCCCTGTAGAGCGACAGGCCCGACTTAACTCTAGATTCTAAGATCTGGAGGTGACGTCGAATCCTCTCGACCAGCCAAGCGTACGACGTGCAAGGCTCGCGGGTCTGGGTGCGCGACACGCACCATGCGAGACGGAGACTGGTTCTTTCCTCGCCCGAGCTTCTGGCTCGTGTCCCGCCCAAGACCTACCGTGATCGGCCTCAGCTAGACGCTCGCACCGCCGCCCCGGGGGAAGTCAGAAACGAACGTGGTGTCCTCCACCCATCTCCCGTGGGGCCTGGAGTATCGGGGTGAGGATGAGGACGAGGAATGCGAGAGCCCTATCAAACTTGGGTCTGACTTGACTGCTGCGTAGGGTTGGCGCCGCATCTTCGGCCACTGGCAGCCGAGCCGTTGGAGCTATTCCCGATCACGAAGTGAACGCTGAAATACCCGAGTCGCCATGTGGGGTATTGGCACGCGCCCCCTGTGGTCAGAAGATTCAGATCTCGAGTCGGTGGAGAATCAAGAATGAAGGTGTAACGACGTTCATTGAACTTGCAACGTACGAAACGAACGCACCAGCCGGCCATAATGGAACTTCTGTGTGCAATTCGTCTGTAGAGCATCCGCCACCGTACCGCAAGCACTGAAAGGAATGCCCTTAGGCCGTCCACAATCCTCAATACTGAATGCTGTGAATGCTCGGAAGGCCCAAGGCCCCATACTCACGGTATTTCTGGGTGCTTCCTGGGCACTCCTGGGCGCTTCTGGAATTTTTCTGGAGACGCAGGGCGCGCTCTGCTTGACCCCAGCTTCCAACATGCTCTGAAAGGGATCACAAAGGCCCGTCTTGTAATCCTCTTGGTGGCCTCGTGGGCCGTCTTGGGTGCACTCGTGGATGGCCCAAGAGGCCCAACGCACTCAGCAACATGGTTTTGTACCAAATGCTTCCAGCACGGCGGCTGGTTTGGCAGAGCTCCAATGACCATTGTCACGATGCACGCCTAGCTGCGGCATCAAGAACTAGAATACAATGGAGGCCAGCCCACAAGAAACCTTCCACAAGAAACTGGTCACTGCCATTGATTTTTGGCGTGGGAGCGTCATGCCTTCCATCGCAAAACCAATAAACCCAAGAAACCCAGGGCACCCTGGAGGCAAGCAGGGTGTTTCTTGGCATGGGCCTCCACAGTATGAACCCCTTACCTCTTCCGTCGCACCCCCGAGCCCTCTAAAAACCCCCGCCCCGGACGGAGCACAGAGGTAAGGATGTACCGCTGCTCCACGGCCCTCTCCGGGGGTGCGCTCCAACCCGAAAATCTCGGGGCGGATCCAGCCGTGGCGACGAGGGCCTCCCGGGAGGCCCCTAAAGAAGGGGAAACGAGGGAAGGGCATCGGTACGGTATGGAACCGACCACAAGAAACCTTCCACAAGAAACCCAACCCTGAGACCCCAGGACGTCCATTGATTTTTGGTGCGGCAATGCCACGCTTTCCATCGCAAAACCATCCCAAGAAACCCAGGGCACCCTGGAGGCGAGCAGGGTGTCTCTTCGCATGGCGCTTTTCGGCCCACTCACTTGCACGCCTTTTCGGCCCAGCGCTGCTTGACAGAGCGGCGGAGGAGGGGGGGGGGCCAGGGGGGGGACGTGCCATGCAAGTAAACTGGCCAGACTCGAAATCAGGATACGCGAAAACCGACCGCCACGATATTTTTCTTCCACGCCCGTTCCCCCCCCGCCCCGCGGCCAGCGTGGCGGCGGGGATGGCGCAACGGTTTATGACCTCCACGTCCATGGCTCGCTGGGAAGGAGTCGGCCACACGCAGGAGTGACCTTAGGCAATAATGACCTTTGGTGCGCGGCCTCATATCTTGTTGTCAGCCACATTCTCCATGGCGTGTGTGCGTCAGACTGCAAACGCACGTGCGAAGAAAAACTAAGATACGTATCATGTTTTTTGCATACGCAGTCCGGCCGACAGTACCTCCGGGCAAATCAGCTCGAAAGTGCACTGAGAGACGCGCAGTGCACTGAGCCTGCTGGCGTGCGTGGCGTGCACGCTGCCTGCGCACGTGCAGAATGCGTCGGAGAGTAATCTGGTGCGCGGCTTCAGGGGGCCCCTGGGGGGCAACATCCAAGCGCGCCAGTCGCTCCTGGAAAAAACGACCCCCCTGGGCCCGCACCAAGCCCAGACATCCGTCTCCCCGATTTTTCCAGACACAAGGCCCCCGGCCCCTCGACCCCTTCCCGAGGGGCCGGTCTCTCATGCCGATCCGTCCGTGGACGCCCCCTTTGGCCCAGCAAGGGGCCCCGAGGGGCCGATGGCGAGCCACAAACCTCCGCCTCGACTTCCCGTCGAGCGCGACGGCCGCCGGGGACCCCCGTGGGCCCGCACCGGATGGCCCCTCTGGCGAAGGGTCACTCCTGCGCGTGGCCGCATGGGGCGCGGCGGCCCTCCGGACGAGGGGCGCGGCCGAGCGCGGCTTCTCCCAGCCTTGAGCAGGGACCGACCGTCCCGGCATTCCTATAGGCCTACCACGACATGTTCTTAGAACCCCAAGCTGTACGAATAACAATGACAGTGTTCTTAGAACATCAACCAGATGTGCCAATTAAAAAAGGACAGTCTCAGCCAAACACGTTCTGAGAACATGTCGTGCAGACCGCAAAGGGCCTATAGGCGAGCCGAAACGCTTCGTCACTGCTTGTAAGTTGCGGCGGGCCGCCGGTTTCGGCCACGGCTGGTTGGCCACGCCAGGGGATGGCCGCAGGCGCGGGCCCCAGAGGGGGGTCCTCCCAGGAGGAGGGGGAGGAGGAGGGGGAGGAGGAGGAGGAGGAGGAGGAGGAGGAGGAGGAGGAGGAGGAGGAGGAGGAGGAGGAGGAGGGGAAGAGGGAGGAGGGAGGAGGAGGAAGGAGGAAGGAGGAAGGAGGAAGGAGGAAGGAGGAAGGAGGAAGGAGGAAGGAGGAAGGAGGAAGGAGGAAGGAGAGGAAGGAGGAGAGGAGGAGGAGGAGGAGGAGGAGAGGGAGGAGGAGGAGGAGGAGGAGGAGGAGAGGAGGAGGAGGAGGAGGAGGAGGAGGAGGAGAGGAGGAGGAGGAGAGGAGGAGGGAGGAGGAGGAGGAGGAGGAGGAGGAGGAGGAGGAGGAGGAGGAGATGGGGCCCGTTGCCGCTGCGGTTTTGGCTGGCTCGAAATCTTTGCCAAAAACTGGCCCTGCATCCAAGCCTCACAGATGGGGCCCGAGCGAGTGGGGTCGGAAGATCGCGCCGCATCGCCGGTGCATCGGCGATGCGGCTCGAGGCGGAGCCCGATTTTCTTCACGCCAACAACGTTGATGCGTCGGCGCGATCCTCCGACCCCATCTGCTCAAAACCCGTTTCCATCTAGGGGGCCTCTACTCCGACGTTTTTTTTTGGGGGGGGGGAGGGCCAGCCGGCAATTATCCTTTGATTTCGTCCCTCGGGGGCCGTGTCCGGTCGCGGGGGCCATCAAACGTGGATCTGGGACGAACAGTAACCCCTAGGGAAGCAGTCCGGACTTCTGGGGCCGTGGCTTGAACAAATCCGATCGGCGGATGTCAGAGAGCACTGGACCTCTCAAGGCACCAGTCTATGCGGTGCCGTTGATTTTAACAAACGAATTGACTCATCCCATGCTCTTGCAAACATCCCACCCACCCTTCCGCAACTTGGTTTCCAAAACTCATTTGGTGGCGAATGCGATGCATGCTTGGCATTGGCTGGTGCATATTTTTGCGGCCGCGCCAACCCTAGCACGCGCGCACAGCGGCCAGCTAGTTTGGCGTCACCGACGCGGCCGCGGTGGCGCTGGCCGCTGGGCGCATTCCACCGGGCACTTCACTGCGAGTCGGCGACTTGAGCGGGCGCGGTATCATGGCAACGCCGACAACGGTAGACACGATAATGACAGTGGCGATGCTGGCGACGGTGTTCGAGCCGACGACGGCGCGGCCAGTGCGGGCGCTGATGCTGATCACGCCGACGACGATGGCGTAGGTGATGAATGTTTTGGAAACAGTTCGACATGCGCGCGCGGCCGGCTCGCGAGGTGGCCCGCATGGTCTTGTTTGACACGGATCGTGCCCACCAGCACGCGCGCATGGGCGTGCGAATGATGCCGGCATGCGGCGCCAGAGGCCCGTTTGGCAGAATTCCATGAACATGTTGAAAAACCTATGGTTTTTCTTAAGAATGCGCAGGAGCGCGCACGCAAGTTTTTTTTTGGACAGCTGATGTTGCGAAACCATGTGTGTTTGAACGTTTTTTTGGACATTCGGTTATGCAGTCGTTACGAAGCCTAGATTTTTTGACGGATTTCGGCATGCGCGAGCGACGCGCGCGCGTGCACTTCGTCACATTTGTTGCATAAGGATTCTCGCGAAGGCACGCGCGCAAGGACGTTCGAACGTTTTCGACATGCGCGCGCGCGAAGCCCGTTTGGTAGTATTTCCTGAAGGCGTAGCAAAAAAGATGCAAACACGCTTGAACATCTTTCTTGAAGATCCGCGTTGTGGAACCCAATATTTTGTATGCTTTTTGGACACTCGATTTTGAAATCCTTCCGAAACCGAAGGTTTCTAAAGGATTTCGGCATGCGCGCGCGACGACGCGCGCGTGTGCACTTCGTCCGTTTTTTTGCACGGGATTCATGCAAACTTATAAAGATTGATAGACGAGTGTGCGCGCATAGATTTTTTTTTGCGTCGGATGGCGGGGGGGTCGAACCTGGCTGGGCTAGGACGGTATGGAGTTACACTTCGGATGGGCGACGGGGCAGAATCAAATGTAAACTGCAGCACAAAGAGGTGTACCGATAAAGCCGGGGTGAGGGGTGGTGGATCTTAATTCTTTCTGAGAAAAGGAGAATTTATGCGGTACGTACCATAAGTGTATCATAAGTCACCAGCCAATGGGCGCTACCCCCACGGCACAAGGGGCACGAACGAGGCGTCGCAACAATCATCGCATCATAGGGCGCTTGGCAGTGAGCACCACCCACAGGGCACTAAGGCAAGGTGAACACTTTTTTTTTGATTTGCGCGCGGGTGATCGTCTGCCGAACACTCCTGCCCGTGGCGCCGAAACGACGAGCGAGGGGCCCGAAGGAGGGCCGAAAGAAGCGAGGGGCGGACCAGGACCCGAACAGAGCCGAGCGAGGGACCGACCCGAGCACACAGGGACAACGAAAAATCGAGGGCCCGAAACACGCGATGCTGGCAAGACTGGCGAGACAATTTGAAGCCCGCGTCCTGGCTCCTGGGCTTCCAGCCTCAACCTCTGGCCAGGCATCGGCATTATACAACAAGACAGACGCAGCACGGCGGCGGAGAGCCCTTCCTCTCTTCGCGAGCCTGGGCTGGGGGGGGGGGGACAAAAGGGGCGCGTGAAGGATGAGTGGGCGCAGGCGGTGCGGGTGCCTGCTTCTCAGCGCCTCTGTGCCCGCTCATCCTCAGCCTAGCCTACGAACCCTGACGAATCGGCACAGACACTTCAGAGAGCAAAGCTAGAGAGGCGTGAAAGCATGCCGCCCCCCGCAGGCAGCGAAGAGAATTCTCTTTGCTTCTCTTTGCGAGCCTGGGCGGGGGAAAAGACAAAGGCAGCGCGCAAGGAGGATGAGTGGGCGCAGGCGGAACGGGTGCCTGCTTCTCAGCGCCTCTGTACCCACTCATCCTCAGCCTACTAGTCCCTGGCGTGTAGCCATAAGACATTTCGACTGTCCGACTGTCCGACTGTCAGAGAGAAAGCACAGACAGAGAGGCGTGCACAGAAATCCCCGCGCGGCGGGCGGCAAGAGTCTTCTCTCTTTGCGAGCCTGGCCAGGGGGGGAATGACAAAAACACAGACGGGATAAGTGGGCGCAGGCGGAACGGGTGCCTGCTTCTCAGCGCCTCTGTACCCACTTATCCCAAGCCTACCCTACTTCCTAGAAGTGTCCTCTGTAGCGGCCAGGAAAGGGAGCACTGCAGAACAACACTTCTGGCGGATGGTGTCGGGGATCCGAGTAGTCCTGCCAGCATCAGACAGACGAGACAAACCAGATATCCCAGGATACACCCACCCCACCTCCGAAGTGTACCCCGAGAAATCTACGGAGTCTCTAAAAGCCATGCAGGATCAAACAGTGCCGGAAAATTAAAGACATCGTGAGGGGCAGGAAAAGCATATATAACGTTGACATTGCCAACCGCAGTGGCCTCACCGACTGGTTGATCAGTGCGGGGGTCACGACCATCACGCATGCGCCGTAGCCGTGAGATGGTGCTAGAGGCCCGAGGAGGCCCAGTGCATGATTTAGTTAAATCAACTGCCTTCTTACACGAGTAGCGGCCACATCGTCGACAAACTATGATATTATTTAGCCGCCTAAGCACGTGCCGCCCGCCAGTGGGAGAAGAGCACTGCGAACGCAATAAGTAGCTCTTGGAGACTGAACTAGCCCAACAATTCACGCAACGAAAACGACCCGCTGAGGGGTCCCAGAAATGCTCATGCAAGGCCCCAGAGGAGGCACCAGAGAGGACTAGGGATGGGGCCGTGGGGGCAGGGGACTCGTCAGAATCCGCCGCCCAGACCTTTTTGGGCACATTCTTAAAAATCTATGCTATACAATGACCGATATACACACCAAGATTGCGCACCAGCACACCAGAGCGCTTGATACGGTCGTGCAGGACCGTGTCCAGAGTGTGTAGGTCTGCACCTAGGTTAGCAAGTCTGTCTGCTTGCTTATTACCCGCAGAGGTAGAGTGGCCACGAACCTTGGTGACCTTAATTAGGTGATACCCGATATCTGAAGCCGCGCGGTGGACACGGATCCACAAGGATGCGTGAGTGGCCCATCCGTGCGTGGTAGCTTCATACCCCATTGCCCAACCGTCAACGACATACTGGGCATCAGTGACAAACTCATAGCAGTCGGAGGGGCGGCATGGGTTAGATAAAATAAAAACGCGTAAAGCTCAGCCCCTGAAACATCCTGGGTGAGAAAGGGATATACGCCATAGGCGCCAGCACTAAGCCGAAGCCGATCATTGGCGATGGGCTCACCAAAAACATTTCGACTGCGCGAAGCAAATGAGCAAACACCCCATCCACATCGGAGAGTGAGCGGCGAGGGACCGTGCTTTCCCGAGCCGTCTCCGTACGCAGGCGACGAGAAAAAGGGGCCGTCTGTGGCCCCTTCCCAGACAGGGTCTGGGAAAGGTGGTGCAAGCAGGGAGCAATAGCGCGGGCCGGGAACCATGGCAGTGGTCCAGACAGGGTTCTCGCGGTACTGCTCTATGCAACGGGTGAGGGCTGGAGTCGGGCCGAACCAACGACGAAACTCCACAGGCCCATCACACTCATACAGGGTGTGAAACACGGGGTCAGAGGGGACAACCTGGCAGATGGGGCACAGAGGTTTAAAGTATATGCCCCCAGATATAAAAGTCCTCAAAGCACGTTGCTGGAGGACACCCCATCCTTCAGTCTTTTTAGACAACAGGGAAAGAAGAGGGGGCAGGAAAGGGGGTCCAGACAGGTGACTGAAGGATGGGTGACGCTCAGAGGCCTGTTTCCAAGCCCAAACAGACGCGTCGCGAATCACTAGTGCAACCACCTCACGAGGGGAAGTAGGCGAAATATCAACAACAGTTCCAAGAGAACTTCGCCATATTGTGGGCGAAACCGCAGACCACCCAATTCTACGCATAGTGGCAACCAAAATCTGTCCTGGGCCCTGCAATTCAGTCCACAGGGTATCTGGCGTCACCTTGGCGTAGGCAAACCGGAAAACTTGGTCTATCATTCCAACGGGAAGAAGAGAGTCCCATCTAGAGACAGTCCAGAGACGAATAACCTCAGCATGTGCGTCGATAGCAGGGTCGGTAACACCATGCAACGCCAAATCCATCGTGACAGACCTACGCTTACCTGTGCCGAAACCAGCGTGGTATATAGCACGGACCTGACGAATCTGATGAGTATATAGACCGACGACATCTATGCCGTACATGACAGTGGGCCGCAAGTTTGTGTTTACAATACCTGCAGCCTTTGCACCAGCCTTCTTTGTCTTCAATAGGCGTCGGGCCTTAAACCTGGCCTTTTTCAATCGACCAGTGAGAACGGTACGAGAACGACGCCCCTGACGTAACTGGTAGTCAATCCCGAGGTTGCGACGCGAGAACTTGACGGCACCAGCGAGGCGTGGAGTTTCAGCTGCAATGCTCTGGGCCAACTGGGGGTCGGTAGCCAAGAGCACGATTTTCTTCTCGGAGAGCGGTAAACATGCCGATAAAGTCAGCTTGCTCATCAAAAGGTGCGAAGCATCGGGACTGATTTTGAGCAACTCCCTCTCCGAGCCTATCCCCAGGACCTGGACGTCGTCGGCGACGAGGCCGAGGTGCATATTTGGATACGACGGACGAAACGAATCCAGCTCGGGCATCAATAAAATACGCATACACAGATCGGCAAATGAGCAACCTGCCACAATAGTCTTGCTAGCTCTGACCCACTCCAACAATTCGCCGCAACGTGACAACACGTGGGGCACGATGCAGAGACAGGAAAACTCTCAAGAGTGCTGGATGAAACCCAAACTCACTAGCACGTCTTATGAGAAGTTTGTGGCGAACCTGTTCAAAAGCCTTCTGGATGTCGAGCAAGAGTGCAAACACAGACAAACCTTTGGCCGATGCTAACTCCGTGAGGACGCCCATGCGCCACACACGTGCTTGGCAGGAATGACCGCGCACACCATGCACGTGCGGACGAGGATGCAATCGCGCCCACATAGCACCGTACGTGTGCCTGAAGAACCGAGAGAACGTGCGCACACACGTCGTGAACAGGGCAACAGTACGCTCGCCACCATCAACCTTCGGGATCAAATTCATGATGAACACAGCGAGAATGGGAGGAAATCTACCCAATCGCAGGACAACGCGCCAACTACCAAACAAAGCAAGAAGAGACGAGTCGGAAAGCAGCGCATGGTGACGTGGATGCATAGAGTCCAATCCCACCGACGTACGAGCTTTGTACCTGCGACACATCTGCCTGTACTTGTCCAAGGACGGGTGGGGCAAGGATGCAAGGCAGTCGGGCGGAAACGGCGGGCAATCCAGGGCCAGGCAAGGATCATCAGGGTGCTCCTGCATGGGCTCCCAAATAGCATGCCAAACTCCTTCTCGCGCCTTAAGATGATGCTGCGGCGTACCGACTGGGGCATCTGGGTTCGGGGTGGTCTTGTCAAAGGACGCCCAATCCATAGATCCCTTGACGAAGCGGTGCGCAGCAGAACCCCCTTCCTGGACAGATCGGGTGGCCCATGATGTCCAGGATTGGTATCTCTGTGCAGAAGCTGCGCGTTCCAGAGCAGATGCGGACTCAGCCAAGGCGCCCCGCAACCAATCTATGGAACCAAGAACTAGGGTACCAAGCCTATTGGCATAATACCTCCACCGTGACCAATCGGGGGGAGGACCACCATCACGCTGCGAAGGACGATGCCCGCGCAGGGCTTGACAGGCTCTCCGATAAGCGGGCCACAACTGCTTGTCAGCAAGATATAGAAGAGTGCCAAGACGGTTCGAGAGATACCTCCAGAGCCTTCCCTCATATGACGAAAGCACACCTCCAGGAAACAGTCTGGAAACCGAAATATGGATAGTCGAGGGGGGCTCACCCCACTTAGTGTAATCCTGCGGATCAAGCAACTGGAAAAGGGCAAGCAACTCCTGGGCAGACGTCTTCAGCCAAGAAGAGGTAAGACGCTCCAAATCTTCCACAGTGTTGACTGCGTCAGGATCAGGAAAGGCATCCCAGGAAGGCGGACACTTTGAACACCCCACTGGCCGAATGACAGGGATGTGCGGCGGACGCCGAAAAACCGATGCCAAATCAGAGTGAAGATTTCCACGAAGGGTGAGAGCGACAGGCTGATGCTTGGGGATCAGGGGGGTCTCCCAGACCTCACACTTAACTGCTGCCGAGAGCAAGGGGTGAACCACAAAGTAGTCAATCAAAGACTGGGCACCCGCGGACTCATAGGCATGGCGATCTGGCGCGACAATGACCCCACCCATGAGCGTTAAGAAGTCCGTATTCTGCAAGTCCTTGGGGGACATGTTCCAGTCCCCTGATATAACAAAGGGGGTGGATATGGTCTTCATGACTGCTGCCACCTGCATCAGTAGCTGGGCATTGCGATCCTCGGCGCCTTCCCCCGTATGCAAATAGACAGTGGCCCAAGGGGTACCTGAATCCACGACCCCATGCCATAGCTTCAGGATAAATCTCTCTGGTGGGGGCATGACGACAATAGGATCCAGCACGACTTCAAAGAAAGACCTGGCATACTGCGAGACAAGGCCCACTCCTGAACTCAAGCCGCCTTTCTGAGTACTAACTGAGGGGTGGAGGTGCGCATGGAACCCATGCTTGTGAGCACGGTTGACTGCGAACTCGATAGCCTCTTCCGTACGACAGAGTTCTTGAAAACCAGCAGCATCAAACCGATCAGAATAAGCCTCCAGGAAAATATCAGCATTGGACCAGGAGGTAACATTCACAGTAACGATGACCCAGTCCCGACGCGGCTTCTGTCCGAAGGCTGACTTGTCGGGCGGGGTCTCCGATGTGTTAAAGGTCAGACGGGCCCTTGGGATTGGAGCCCTCCACCACTGCTGGGGTGTCGGCGGGGCCAGAGGTGGCGGCAGCCGACGGCGAAAACCTTCCTGACTGTCCCGACTGATCAACTGCAGCATCAGGGGCATGAGCAGGACGTTTCGGCGCAGGCGGCAGTGAGGAAGAGGAACGGGGAGGAGCCCTGGCCACACGTGTTGGGGAACCTTGCTGGTCGACAGACATCCTGGGCTCCTCAGACTGGGACCGAGGTTCACTGGCAACACCAACAGGAGCATAGCCAGACATAACGATACCCTGGAGGTCCCGCAACGCCTGAGCAAGCTTCTTGTCTCTCTGCACTGCCTGGGAAGCTGCGAAAACGTCCGCCACGGCTGACAGATCTGGAGGCGCGAAGCCCTCAGGGACTGGCTCGCTCGACGGGAGATCCTGCAACTTAGACTGCCACATAGCCATATCCTGGGCGACCCGCTCCTGACGAGAGCAGAGGGCGCCCCTTTCGCTCTGAAGGTCCAGGATCTTACGATCGAACTCGCGGATCTGGCTAGAGATCTTCTCAAACTTCTTACTGGCCCAGTGATGTCGCTGCTTATAAAACGCACGCTTATGGGGAACGGTAAGCAAGTCGGACTTCTGCGCACGGAGATGCTGCACCTCATCCTGGAGACCCGAGACCTGATCACGAACATACCTGGTGGGCGGAAGCAGGCGGAGGGAATCCAGCTGGCCCAAAAGGGCCTTGATAATCTGATCAATCTGCGTAACCGAGAGCTCATTGCCATTGGTGTCGACACAGCCGCCATCAACGTCGTCGTCGACATAGTCAGCCCAAAAAACACGATCGCTGCCAATACCGTCGTCGCCAGACTCATATCCGAATCTATCCTGCACTTCCTCATCCAATGGAGCCTGAAGACGTTCATCCAAAGACCGAACTGGGGGAGGCGCAGTACCGTCAACATTATGACGATCATGGAAACGAGCACGGGGAGGAGACAAGACACGATCAATGCCACTGCCTTTGCTCCTGCCTTTGCCGTCTTTGTCGCCTTTGCGACCATGCTTTCCTGGGACCTGTCCTTTGGAGCGACCAGGAAAAAAAAGGGTACTGCAGAACTTACACTTCTGGCGGGGGTTGGTGTCGGAGATCCACGAAGTCTTGCCAGCATCGCGACAGACGAGACAGACGAGATATCCCATGGCGCGCCCCGTGCAGCTCAGTGGACGGCACACGCGCCAGAACCGTCCGAGCCTGCCGCACGGCTGCGGACAAGCTCGAAGCCTCGCGGCAAGGTTTCGAACTTGAGCCACAATGGCTTGAGCCAAAATGGCTACGGAGGCAAGGTGAACACAAGAACTCGCAACATTTGGGATACCATAGCGCTTCAGCCGCATACTGCAACTCATGGGACACCTGGGCAAGCATGAGAAGTAAGCACTAGCGAGTGAGGCATCATATGTCGTAAGTCAGTCTGAGCGTGAACGAGTCTGAGGTGTAAGTGGGACTGGATTTGTGCATTCCGCACAGGAGTGAGCCTGAGTGTGATTGTGAGTGTGTGTCTGACTATGGGAAGGCGGCGGAAGGTGAGAGGAGGGGAAGAGGAGGCGGAGGCGTCACACTTGAGACAATGCTCCCCAAACGTAGGATGTGGAGAACACGACGTCCAGAAACCTTGATCCTCGTACCTCGACGCTCCTCGCACCTCCTCCTGCTTTGTGGGGGGGGGGCATGAAAGCCAATGCCCCCAACCACCGCTGGCGGGACCAACCGACCAGGGCGCTGATCAGCGCCTTCTCTTGAGCCAAAACGGCTCGGGGGCAACCCTCGTCCAGAGGGGGCGCGAGAGGGCCGCACGGGCCCTCCAGGGGGACGGAGGGAGCTGGAGGCGGATAGTGAGGGAGGGGTGCTGGATGCTGGATTGGCTTGCCTCCGCAGAGGCAGGTCCGAGAAAAGAGAGGGCAACATAGACAGTGCAGCAGGCACATGCGCGTGCTCTGCAACGCAGTGGCAGCCAAAGCTATGTACCACTGGATGTCCTAGCAGGTATGTGCGTCAGTGTTTATACATATACACATGTCTTTGGAAAGAGAGAAAGAGAGAGAGAGAGAGAGAGAGAGAGAGAGAGAGCGAGATATGGAGAGAGAGAGAGAGAGAGAGAGAACACAAAAAAAAGAAAACACAGAAAAAGAAACATGTCTGTCTATCGATACATGTCCGTCACCTTGCCTTCAGCAAGTAGTGGAGTGCCCCAATGAGGCGCATACAATCCTGAGAGGTAGAAGGTTTGTAGGTTCTTAAAAAGGCCAGGGCGACGAAATTCCCAGACTTCCTAGCTGTTTCCTGGCGTTTCTGGGGTTGCTGCTCGCGTGGGCCTCCAAGACGGTGATTCCGCTCAAAACAACCCTAATCCGCCGATCCGGCGTGTGAGTTTCTGAGAGCGTGGACTTGAGCTCGCTCAAGCTTCGCTCTGCAGGGGGGGATGTTATTTCCGACGTCATTTCCGACGTTTTTCGGTACACGGGGATATCTCCGACGTCATTTCCGACGTTTTTCGGTACCCGGGGACAGGGGGGTAGAGAAAACTCCACTTCCGGAGCCCCGACAGCCCAAGATAGCCCAAGAGGAAGCCAAGAGAGGCCCCAGAGGCCTCCTGGACAATGCAAGAGGGCCCCGACTCGCCGAAACATCGCTCGAACCGCCCAAGATGCCCCGAAGACAGTTCCAGAAACCTCCAAGACGTCCCCAAATCTCACCCCCCCCAGATCGGCGGCACTGGCCGGAGGCCAGCCCAATAACCAACAACTTTCCGGAGAAACGCCCAAAAAGGACCAAGAAGACCCCGAGACGGCCCCGGAACGCGCCAAGACTGCCCTCGATACCCTTCAGACGGCCCAAGAGGCCCCCAAGAACCCCCAAGAGCGTTCCAAGAGAACCCTTCAAGCGGGCCCCAAGAGGCCCAAAAGAGTGGTCCCCGTTTGTTTTTGAAAGATTTTAGCTCTCTCGCCTTTTCGGGCTTCCGACGGCCCAAGACGGTCCAAAGAGGCCCTCAAGATCGCTTCACAAACTTTCAAGAAGCCCCCAAGAAAACCCCAAGACGACCCAAGAAGCCCCCAAGACTGCCCAAAATGCACTCCAAACGGCCCAAGACGGCCCCAAGAGGACTCCAAGAGGGGGAGCTCAAACTCACATCGCGGGCTTTCCGCCACAATATTACCCCGAGACCACAAGCAGGCCCCCAAGAGACCTCCCAGAAGCTCCAGGGGGGCCCCAAGATGGCCAAATCAGGCCGCAGAGACCCCCTAAGAGGCCCCCAGACACACCCAAAACCGCCTCCAAGAGGCTTCCAAGAGGCTTCCACACCATGTGTTTTTCCCCACATCCAAAGTGGGGTTCTTGTTTTCTCTGGACACCCCGCGCAGGAACAGGAACCCAACATCATCATCATCATCACTCATTCCTCACTCACTCACTCTCTCATCATCCCTCACACACTCACTCACTCACTCATTCACTCACTCACTGACTGACTCATCAGCACTCACATATGATGATGATAAGTGTGCGCGTGAGAGAGTGTGATGATGATCATCATCATCATTATCATCACCAGTCAGTCAGTCAGTCAGTCACTCACTCACTCACTCACTCGCCTTGGGCCTCGTCTGTGAATGAATTATGAGGAAGTCTCAAGCGGGAACCCCCTCCCGATGGGCCCCGCGGATTGTGTTACTAATCCGAGCGGGTTATCCGATTCCTGTAACTGTCGCCACTTTTGGGCTCTCGCGCTGCCAGAACGCCATTCCCGAACCACATCTGTGAGTGAATTGCGAGGAAGTCTCAAGCGGGAACCCCCTCGCTATGGCGCCCGCGGATCATGTTACTAATCCGGACGGGTCATCCAATTCCTGTAACCGTCGCCACTTTTGGGCTCTCGCGCTGCCAGAACGCCATTCCCAGGCCACATTTGTGAGTGGATTGCGAAGAAATCTGAAGCGGGAACCCCCTCCCTATGGGGCCCGCGGATCATATTACTAATCCGCGCGGGTCATCCAATTCCTGTAACAGTCGCCACTTTTGGGCTCTCGCGCTGCCAGAACGCCATTCCCAGGCCACATTTTGAATGCCTGGAGCCAACTGTAGGCCACTTCGTGTTCTTCGTGTTCCCAGAACACCGTTCCTGGGCCACATTTTGAATGCCCGGAACCAACTGTCGGCCACTTCGTGTTCTTCGTGTTCCCAATACACGATTCCCGGGCCACTTTCTGGATGTCCGGAGCCAACACAGGAGGGCGAGGTCGGGGGCAACGTAAGGAGCGGGGGGAGGGCCCGCGCCAGGGCGAGAAGAAATATACGCAGAAGAGGCAGCCAGGACGCCCCACCAACCACGAGGGCGACGGTGAGGGCTTTTTCCAGATTCGCCCAGAGGATTCTCATGTGGAGTCCTTCCGCCGGAGTAATTATATATTTTTCGGGACACTCAATTTTGAACCCGCTACGACACCCAAGGTTTGTGAAGGATTTCCGCATGCGCGCGCGACGACGCGCGCCTGTGCATTTCGTCACGTTTTTGCAAACGATTCTTGCGACAGCACGTGCGTAAGGGCGTTCGAGCGATTTCGGCATGCGCGCGCGAGAGGCATGTTTGGTAGCGTTTGATGAACATGTTGAAGAGCGCGAACACATGCTTTTGTTGAAAGCTTTTGTTGCAAAGCCATGCGTTTTTAGATGTTTTTGGAACGCTCGATTTATATATCCCTACGAAACCTAAGGTTTTGAAGGAATTCGGCATGCGCGCGACGACGCGCGCGTGTGCACTTCGTCCCGTTTTTTGCAACGGATTCTTGAAAACTATATGATTCCCCACATCCAAAGTGGGGTTCTTGTTTTCTCCGGACACCCCGCGCAGGAACAGGAACCCACCATCATCATCATCACTCATTCCTCACTCACTCACTCACTCATCATCCCTCACACACTCACCCACTCACTCACTCACTCACTCACTCACTCATCAGCACTCACATATGATGATGATGATAGTGCGCGTGAGAGAGTGTGATGATGATCATCATCACCAGTCAGTCACTCACTCACTCACTCACTCACTCGCCGTGGGCCTCGTCTGTGAGTGAATTGCGAGGAAGTCTCAAGCGGGAGCCCCCTCCCTATGGAGCCCGCGGATCATGTTACTAATCCGAGCGGGTCATCCAATTCCTGTAACTGTCGCCACTTTTGGGCTCTCGCGCTGCCAGAACGCCATTCCCAGGCCACATCTGTGAGTGAATTGCGAAGAAGTCTTAAGCGGGAACCCCCTCCCTATGGGGCCCGCGGATTATGTTACTAATCCGAGCGGGTCATCCAATTCTTGTAACTGTCGCCACATTTGGGCTCTCGCGCTGCCAGAACGCCACTCCCAGGCCACATCTGTGAGTGAATTGGGAGGAAGTCTTAAGCGGGAGCCCCCTCCCTATGGGGCCCGCGGATCATGTTGTTAATCCGAGCGGGTCATCCAATTCTTGTAACTGTCGCCACTTTTGGGCTCTCGCGCTGCCAGAACGCCATTCCCAGGCCACATTTTGAATGCCCGGAGCCAACTGTAAGCCACTTCGTGTTCTTCGTGCTCCCAGAACACACTCCCGGGCCACATTTTGAATGCCCGGAGCCAACTGTCGGCCACTTCGTGTTCTTCGTGTTCCCAGAACACCACTCCCGGGCCACTTTCTGAATGTCCGAACCAAAACAGGAGGGCGAGGTCGGGGGCAACGTAGGGAACGGGGGGAGGGCCCGCGCCAGGGCGAGAATAAATATACGCAGAAGAGACAGCCAGGACGCCTCACCAACCACGAGGACGACGGTGAGGGTTTTTTCCAGATTCGCCCAGAGGATTCTCATGTGGGGTCCTTCCGTCGGAGTAATTTTGGGTAAAAGAATGTGCGCGCATAATATTTTGTGCAAAGGATGAGGGATGGGTACCGGCCTTCCTGGGATGGTATGAAAAATTTTCAGGATTGGGGCAGAATCACATGCGAAGGGGTCCCGTTAAGTCTGGGGGGAGGGGCGGATAGTCTTCATTTCATTGAGAAAGGAGAAACTACGTGGTGCAATCTCTGCTGTGCAATCGACTGGTCCAATCTATGTGGTGCAATCTGACGGCGGCGGCGAGCGGTGACGGCGGCGACGGGGCGGCGACGGCGACAGTGTAGCCGCCAGACAGGCGGCTTCGAGGCGGTGACGGGGTGGCGACGGCGGCCACATAGCTGCCAGACCGAATACACGGCCCAGACGACGGGCGGCGACGAGGCGGCAACGGCGGCCACATAGCAGCCAGACCGAACAGTTCCTTAGAACAGAAGTAAGAATCCCAAAGTGCAAACACTGCTTGGGGACCTTGAAATGGTCTTAATGAGGACCTCCAGAAGGCTAATTTTTCCAATCTCATTCTTCGAAAGAGTGTTTATGTGTATATACATATCCAAAACTTGGACTCCTCTGGGGACCTGAACCCAAACCGGGATAGCATGAGCAGGTTAGATTTCAAGCATTCCCACTCCTCCAGATGGTCCTCCTTCCACCAGCCGAACCTAAGCGGGAGTTCCTGCCATGGCGTTCAGGAGGTGGCGGATGAGCAGGAGAATGGGCAGGACGATGAGGAAGGGGGAGGAGCAGCAGCAGGAACAGCAGCAGGAGGGAGCAGGAGGAGCAGGGGATGCGGACGAAGGAAGGGAGGCAGGCGGTGGAAATGGAAGGCGGAGGAAGGGAAAGGCGGAAGAGGGGGACGGATCAGCAGGAGGAGCAGGATGGACAATGAGGGGGACAGCAATAACGAGACATTGATCGGATCCAGAACTGTGGCCCGTGCTAGGGCGGGCGTGCAGATATTAACGACTGGAGGAACAGGACGCCGACCCTGAAATTACATAAACAGTGCCGCGGGAACACCTTCTGTATTCAAAGGACCGAACGCGGTCCGATCCAAATTCCCACGGGAGGCCGCACACATTTTCGAACCCCCGTGTGTGATAGAGAACAATACGCGGGAGGGGGGTGCACCCGCACAAGACAGCATCAAGGGAAGCTGGGAAGTAGCACTCGCATGGTGCAGGAAGCTGGGAACTCCAAATCCCTTATTAATCGACCCCCCCCACATAAACCAAACCCCCCTCCAAATGCGACCTAATATTCCGGACCCCCCTCTTCGACGGGACGCCTTCATGAACGGGACCCCCTGAGCTCCAATCCAAAGAACGCGCCCTAATAAACGGGACCCCCACCCGTTACAAAAAAGGCGCCTCAAAAAACCGGACCCGGGGGACGATCAATCAGGGATTTGGAATACTCGCATGGTGCAACTACAGAGAAGGATGGAATGCTGAGGGAGGGAGATGGTATGCAGGCGCGGCGCTGGGTGGGCCCAGGTGCCCAGGGTGCAGCAGGGGCGTTCGGACGTTGTCGGCGGCTCTCGGTGAGCTTCGGGGGCTTTAAGGTTGAGTCTGGCCTGTTCCTCTACAGGAGAAATATTCAAAGATAGTTACAAAATAGTCTGGGGACGATTTTCCAATCATTTTTGAAGATTTTTGGAATATTTTCTGACTATTTGAAATTTGTCGTCCAAAATCCCCTTGTCGTGGGACAGGCCCGACTTAACTTTAAGGGGGGGATGGTGGATAAGGGGAAGACGGGGGCGGGAGGGCGCGGAACGGGGGGCAACCGGGATGGAAGAACGATGAGGGGAGAGGACGAGGGAAAGACGACGGCGAAGAGGGGAGACCGAGTGGATGTGTCCCTTGCATATGTTAGGCATCGTTTTGTCGCGTCCCTCTCATGACGCAGTTAAACACAATGGGTTACTACGATCGGGACGGACGAAAGGGGGTGATTGGTAAAGGGGGGGTTACAAAATTTGCTGCATACAGCTGATTTCGGCCTCACCGAGGGGCCCGTTCCTCGATACATAGCCGCCTCTGGCGCCGGGAGGCGCCGGGAAAATCAGCTACGTGAGCTGATTCTCAACCCCCCCCTTTGCTATCCCCCCTTTCGCCCGACCCAATACGAGCTAAACTGAACTCTGTGCGTAGGAAGGGATGCTGAGGAATATGCTTCGTCGTCTCCTTCGTCCTCCTGTGTGGGGTGAGGGCTCCTCTATCCTCCTACTCATCCGCCGTGCGACGATGATAATGCATATTTCAGTTTTTCAGGTCCTAGAACGTTGAAGATGGGGGCCATTATTCGAGACCGAACACGTGTATCCCCGTCTTCCACATCCCCTTCTCCTGCTGCTCCTCCTGTTTCTGCTCCGTCAGCTCCTTCTCCTGCTCCTCTTATTCCTCCTTCTCGTCATCGTCGTCATGGTCGCCATCGTCCTCCAGAACTCAATAATTTAAACCATCCATGTAACGCCTTAATGCTTCCCATAGCTCATCCTCCCGCATCCTTCGATCTCGTCCTTCTCCTCCTCTTCGTACTCCAGTTCCTTCTCGTCCGCGTCGCGCTTAATTCATGCGAGGATGAGGGGGACCGCGACGAGAAAGAGGAAGAACGAACAGGGCGGGGAAGGAATAAGGAGGAGCAGCAGGACAATGCTGCTGTAGTGCTGTAGTTGCCGTCCTCCCCCTCGTGCACAAATCATGCGAGGAGGAGGAGGAGGACGAAGAGGATGAGGAGGAGCAGGAGGAGGGGGACCAGGGAGGAGAAGCAAGAAGGAGAGAAGAGGATGGAAATCTCTGGAGGCTCCCAGGAATCGCAGAAGAGAGGCGTCCGGAGAGATCCCCGCAGGCCTGGGCCTCTGGACCTCCGAAGCCGCACACGGCCGCAGACGCCGCACAGGCGAGATCGAGGGTCGAGGGTCGAGGAGGCACAGAGGATCCTGAATCCTCGAGGGTCGAGGATCGCGACCCCGAATCGTCGAGGGCCGAGGAGGCGGGGAAGGACTCAGAGCTCCGAAGGTGGGACGGAGTCTTGCAGTCGCCGGGGGCCCCAGAGGGACCTCGCCGCCCTGCCCCATGGGCAGCGCCTCGCCCCGACGAGCTGCTTGGTGGCCCCCCGGGGCCCGAGCGCGGCCTTCTCTTGCCGGAGTGGAGGAAGGTGCAGTGACTGGCCCAACGTTGTTTTACTCGGCGTTCCGACACTGGGCGAAAGGGGGGGGGTCTGGCTCCGGACCTCTGATGCGGCCTTCTCTTGCCGAAGTGGAGGAAGGTGCAGTGATTGGCCAACGTTGTTTTACTCGGCGTTCCGACATTGGGCGAAGGGGGGGGATCTGGCTCTGGACCTCTGCTCCGTGCGACTGCTTGCAGCAGTGCGTCCATCATGTGGGAGGCTCCACCTGCCCGAAAGAGGCGCCCAAAGCGGCCACGATCTGCTCCATGGGGGGGGGGAGGGGGGGTTTTGGGGCCCGCGCCGATCGGCAAAACAATAGATAACAACAACGATCACTTGAGCGCTCCGTGCTCGGGGGTGGGTGGGCGTGGGACGCATCGAGCTGGAATCGGTGATGCATCGCCGATAGACCGGCGACAGGGCCCGATGTGGGAGCCCCACGGCCCCGGGCGGTGTGGGCTAAGTATCGGGCCCCCCTCGGCGATCAGTCGGCGATCAGGGGTCGATGCATCCCCCCCTTAGCCTGCTACCTCCCTATGACGTTGCTCCTCACCCCCCCTGTGGAGAGAGAGAGAGAGAGAGAAAGAGAAAACAAAAAAAAGAGAGAGAGCGCGAGAGAGAGCGAGAGAGAGCGAGAGAGAGAGAGAGAGAAAGATAGAGAGAGAGGGAGAGCGAGCGAGAAAACCGTGCTGGCGGTGGCCTCGAAGTGCTCCCGGGAGACCGAGTTCAGCAGCGCGCCGTCCCAAACGAGCGACTGCCCGCGGGCGGGGTCCGGGGCGGGGGGGGGGGGGCAGGGTGGGCGGGCGGAATGCAGGAGGCCACGCACGCGAGCGGAGAACGCAGCCACGTCCACGCCCCTGCGGCCTGCGATCCCCCGGGCGCGCTGCCCCGGTGCGCGGTCGTGTGCCCAACGATCCGTGCGGGGCCTCCCCGAGTACGCGCGCCCCGCAGATCCGCGGGCGCGCGGCCCAGCGGGCCAGGCGCCGCGAGGCCGTGGATGTGGAGACCTTTCCCGCCCGCGAGTGGCGGGAGGAGGGGCGGGGGCAGGAGGCACCTCCTCCTGGCAGGTCGTCGGGGGCGCGGTCTGAAAAGGCTGCGGTCGGGAGCTTCTGCGTAGGGTCAGGTCGGGCATGTCCCCCTGTACAGGCCGATTTTGGGCGAAGAGGGGGAAGTACTCAGAAGTACTCCAGGATGCCCAAAAACATAGTTTCAAAACATCCTCCCCGGACTATCTGTTTTGTCTATTTTTGAGCATTCCCCCTGCAGAGGGACAGGCCCGACTTGAGGCCTACGGTCGGCAGCTTCTGCTTCTAGGGTGCCGCGGCGACGATCCCCCCCGCGACACGCCGCGTGCCCTGCAGGCGGCCAGCGGGCCCCTCTCCGCTCCGCGAGGAGCGGAGGGCCTGGGACAGGCTCGGGGCGCTGACGCTCGGGGACCGGGACGCGGTTGGCGCTGCTCCGAATCCCTTATGGATCGACCACCCCCACCCAAAAGACCGGACCCCCCTCCGAGTGCGACCTAATGTTCCGGACCGCCCTCGTCGACGGGGCGCCTTCATAAACCGGACCGCCTACGCTCCAATCCAGAGAGAGCGCCATGATAAACCAGACCCCCCACATTTACAAAAAAAGGCGCCTTAACAAAAACCGGCCCCGGGGACGATTAATAAGGGATTTGGAGTAGGTCGGGCATGCCCGGGGGGCTTAGGAACAAGAAACAATCAAGCCATACTCAAACATAGCCAAGCACTCTCCAGACGATTCTTTCTTTTGTGACAATTTGTGATTCTTCGTCCTGTGGAGGGACATGCCCGACTTAAGGTTCGCGTGCCGAAACGTGGTGGGCCAGAACCGGCCACGCGAGACGCTCCTAGCAAGCAACAATTCCTGACCGTATCAAGGCCCGATGGAAGACATCGGGCCAAAACGCGCCGATTTCTGCCAGCAGTTAAGAAGTCGTGCCAGGCCAGATGAAAGCAGGATCCGGCCGGACTTCGTTCCAGGATGGGCCGATGCTGAACTCACCCTCCCAGCAACTTGGACCCTTGCAGGGGGGGTGCAAAAACAACCGCCTACACTCGGGGGCGGCCAAGAGGGGGGCGTCCAAGAGGGGGGGATGCAAATCATGGCTGGCGGCATGTGCGCGGCCCTTGGGGGGGGCTAGGAACGTAATGAAATGAGAAGAAGCGTCATGAAATCTAAAGAAATATCATGGCCCACGCCATGATATCCCCCCCCCAATCATCACCCCCCTCTATGCCGCCCCCGAACTTCTGGCGTACTATAATCTTTCAGTTCCGGTGCTTCGTCCCGATTTCGGACGCTGTCGGGCCTCGGGGGCATCAGGCAACTTTCAGCGACAAAAACGCTGGCCCCGGGGAGCGGGCCGAGAGCTCTCGTGCCTGAGGGCTCTGGGGCCTACGGGCAGTATCATTTTTTTCCCTACCTAGGCTCTGCCTAGAAGGGTTCTTACTCTCTAGCTTAAAGGGGCCGGGCAGTGGAAAGCGCCCCGGGCGGTTCCCCCAGTCCCCGCCCCGCGGTTCCCCCAGCTGCGCCCCCTGGGTTCACCCAGCTTAGCTTAGCTTCAGCTTAGCTTTAGCTTAGCTTGAGCTTATCTTTAGCTTAGTTTTAGCTTAGCTTTAGCTTAGCTTCAGCTTAGCTTTAACTTAGCTTTAGCTTAGCTTCAGCTTAGCTCTAGCTAACTTTGCTTAGCTCTAGCTTAGCTTCAGCTTAGCTTCAGCTTAGCTCTAGCTTAGCTTTAGCTTAGCTAGCTTAGCTTCAGCTTAGCTTTAGCTTAGCTTTAGCTTAGCTTAGCTTAGCTTAGCTTAGCTTAGCTTAGCTTAGCTTTAGCTAGCTAGCTTTAGCTTAGCTTTAGCTTAGCTTTAGCTTAGCTAGCTTAGCTTTAGCTTAGCTTCAGCTTAGCTTAGCTTAGCTTTAGCTTAGCTCTAGCTTAGCTTTAGCTTAGCTCTAGCTTAGCGTTAGCTTTAGCTTAGCTTAGCTTAGCTTTAGCTTAGCTTAGCCTTAGCTTAGCCTTAGCTTAGCTTTAGCTTAGCTTTAGCTTAGCTTTAGCTTAGCTTTTTCTTAGCTTTAGCTTAGCTTTACTGTTACTACTAATGCTGCTTTCCTAGGGGCTCCAACTCCTAGGTAGGGTCGCACTGGGATAATTTGTTTTTTTCCAGGTTCGCAATCAACAGGATACCCCCACGATGGTCTCTGACGGTCTTTCCGCCTGCGAGCAGATCAACGCAGCGATGCTCGAATATGGAACGTCGGCGGTGTCAGCAACCAATGCATCTGATCGAGACTTGAGAGACGTGCCTTGTTCGCCATCCAGCCTGACATGCGTCCATTATGTTGTCCATTTTCCCTATCAGTGCTTGCACGGAAGTGGTCCTAGCGGAAGTTGAAAGATTTCGCGAACATTTCCCGCCGATTTTGGTAGCAAGCTGGGTTCCCACTTATTGGTTCCGGGTTCCCGGGTTCCCACTTATTGGTTCCGGGCCGATTTCGGCGGGTTCTGGCTTCCCGGGCTCCCGGGTTCCCAGTCGATCTCCTCAGCGAAAACCATCCACTGATTTGGGTTTTTCTGGTGTGATGTTGACCAAGGCCCTGCGTTTGCTGCTTGCTCAGCCGAAGCACGTCCCAGATACAGAGCTCCAGGAGGGATGATCCATGGACCCTCCCCCCTCCAGGCGCCCGTCGCCCCCCCGGGCGGCTCCAAGAGGGCTTGCCGGATGCGGGGCCACAGTAGGGGGGGGGGATAGGCATAGGGGGGGAGGCATCGCCCTGGCATCGGCGATGCGTCGCCGATAGATCGGCGACGGGCTCCCGATCGTGAATCCGCGCGTTCCCGGGCAGGTTGGGGCCAGTGGGCCCCTACATGCGATCGATGGGCGACTGGGGGTCGATGCGCCCCCCCCTATGCCTATCCCCTATCTATCGTTGCCCCTGACCATAAGGCCGAGATAACCCCTGTTGGACTCCAAGACGGCCACAAGACGGCCACTGTTGCCTCCAAGTCGGACGAGACGGCATTCTACGGCGTCCACGACGGCCTCAAGCGGCCGCGATGGCCCGAAGATGGTCCCACGAGGCTGCCGGGAAGGCCCCATCAAGGGCCCCAAATAAGCCCTTCAGCACACATCTTAAAGGCTAGAACTTTCAAGAACCGATGGTGTTCGCGCACTTTTGGCATTCTCCCTTTGCTCGTCTTCGCGGCGTCCAAGACGACTCCAGAGGCGCCCAAATCGCCACGAGACGACCCGCGATGTCCCGGCGAGACCCCCAAGAGGCCCCAAGAAGCAACCCAAACGCAAGAAAAGTGTGAACAGGCCCCCCAAGAGGTTGCCAAGACACCCTGGGAAACCCTCAAGTCTCCGAAGGACCCAGAAAAAACTGCCAAAAGGCTTCCCGAAGGTCTCAAGAGGCCCCCCCCCCAAGCGCCAAAGTAGATGCCTCTGGAGGCCATCAAGAGGCCCCCAGAAGCCCCTCGGAGGCGCCAGGCAGCGTCCAACAGGCTCTCACGAGGTCCCCAAGCGGGCCCATGAGGGCTTGGACACATCCTGCACACACCGTCAACAAAGGCAGCTCATCGTGATGATGTATTTTTCCCTTGCTCACCGCAATCCCGCCGCCGCGCGGTCGAGAACAACCCGCAGAATGACCCACGACGGCCTTGAAGCGACCCAGGCCGTCCTGAAACACCCCCGGCCCCAAAGAAGTCCCAGAACGGCCGCGAGACTGCCTGAGAGCCAGCAGGAGTGAGCCGACCACCTGCGCGAAACACGAACACCACGCCGCGCCGCGCCCACGCGTCGCTGCGACTTGACTGCGCAGCTTCTCCAAGCGCGAACAGCTCGCCTGGGCGCTGGCGATTGCCGCGCCGCGGGGGGCCCGGCTGTAGGATTCTCCGTGCCTCGGCTGCCGCCCGGAAGGCCAGCGCAGTCTCGGCGCGAACGCGCTCCGTCACCTCGGGCGGAAGACGACGGAATCCATGAGATGTCCGAAGCCGTCTCGCCGCGGACAACATGGCAGCCGTCGCCGCGAGCGGCGAGCGTCGCGAGCGGGGTGACCAGCGCGCGCCCGTCAAATTCGAGCTCGCCAATTCTGGCGTCTTCCTCGCGCCGCACGTTTTGCGCCAGAAGCTCGCTTAGGTCGCCGCCGCTGGTGCCGTGGACCACTGCGCGCGCCCCGAGCTCGCGCAGTTGCCCTGCCATGTCGCCAGCATCCCAGCGCGCCTCACGCTCGGCGAGGACGACGAGAATGCAAGCCTCAGACGGCTACGATCGAATGGCAGCTCAGTGGCGCACCCTGGGGCCTCTGGCGACGACGCCGTGCGCGCCGTCAGAGCGCTCGAACGAGCTGCCGTCGTCGACGCCCCAGAGACACCCGCACCTTTGCTCAGCGGTGCTTGCCCAGAATAAACAACCGCGGCCCACGCTGCAGGCAAAGTGTCCAAAAGGATCACGCATCTGGGGCGCGCATCCGACACGGCCTATTCGGCGCTCGGGGCGCGCCGCCAAGGCCGATGCCTCTGAGGCATGGGTGTCTCACTTCCTGCCACCTCGCCATTTGTCCCGCACTTAGGCGGCCTGGGTGGGGACTGCGGCGTCTTCTTGAACGGGTGCGGGTGAGCAGACCCGTGGCCAGTGCCCAGGTAGTGCTCGCACTGGTGCACCTCGCCAGTGCCATGGGGACACATGTTGTTCCAGCGAGTCTGCTCGCGCTGGCCCGTCTGGAATGCCTGGCAGAGCTTGACCTTGCTGCGGTTGGCCACGAACTTGCCGCTCTCCACCTAGTGGACCAGCTCGCCCTGCGCGTCGCCGCGTGGCTTCTTCGTCGGAAGTGGCGGCGCTGCGGCGCCGCTGGGCGGCCGCCGCGCCCTCGCTTGGTGGCCTGCCTGCTCCGAGGCGGACTCCTGCTCGGCAGGCGACGCTGGCTCCGGGCCCCTGGCGGCTCTGGCATCGCCGCCCCGTTGCCCAAGATGCTGGCCAAGGG
>CAUYUJ010000635.1:88449-111233 GCA_963575745.1 Prorocentrum cordatum
CTGGACCGCCCCCCCTTAATTAAATTTCCGATCGCACCTGTACCCCCTGAGTTTCCCGGTCACTCCTCTCCTCCTACTTCGCTTCCTTCCTTCTGCTCTTCCTGGCCTATTTTTCCTTCTCTACATTCTGAGTCATGGGCGCGCGGTTGCTCAGCCGTCGTCGGGCGCTCTTGTTGAGCGGACTGCCAAGGTGAGGCAAGGTTATGGGGGGTGAAGCCTAGAGTCGGATGACAACCCTACGTCCTCATCCCACTCCGCCTCCCAATGATGCTCTGTCCCTTCTTGGGGCTGGGGGGGCGAGGGCATGATCTGCGTAGCAATCGAATCGGACGCCCAGAAGGCCAGTTCGCCTCGACGAAGCATCAAGGACGATGCTGGGGTTTTCCCCCTCTTTTCACGGTGGGGCTCGCCAGCCACCGTGTTTCAGGAGGGTAACCTGCGCTTGATATCTGGTCCCCCTTGGGCGTTGGTTGGTACCCATAAATCTCACGGTGGGGCTTGCCAGCCACCGTGTTTCAGGAGGGTAACCAGTACTTGATACTTGGTCCCCCCATGGGCGTTGGTACCCGTAAGCCAATCGACTTCTAACAAGCTCCTCCTCCTCCTCCTCCGCCCCCTCCTCCTCCTCACTCCTCCTCCTCCTCCTCCTCCTCCTCCTCCTCCTCCTCCTCCTCCTCCTCCCCATCCTCTTCCTCCTCCTCCTCCTCCTCCTCTTCCTTCTCTTCCTCCTCCTCCTCCTCACTCCTCCCCCTCCTCCTCTTCCTTCTCTTCCTCCTCCTCCTCTCCCCCTCCTCCTCTTCCTTTCTCTTCCTCCTCCTCCTCCTCCTTCCTCCCCTCCTTCCTCCTCCTCTCTTCCTCCTCCTCCTCCTCCTCCTCCTCCTCCTCCTCCTCCTTCTCCTCCCTTCCTCCTCTTCCTCCTCCTCCTCCTCCTCATCATCATCACCATCATCAGCATCAATCGCCTTCAGCAAGCAGCATCAGCATCAGCATCCAGCAGCAGCGCATCATCAGCAGCAGCATCACAATCAGCTCAGCATCACATCATCATCATCATCATTATCAATCCTCAGCAAGGAACACACCTCGATGACCAGAAACACCCACCAACTCCCTCCCAAGATAAAACCCACTCAGCAGGTGTTTAAGGAGTGGCAGATTGCACCGTCGGCCATCGAACTTCTCGTGCGCAGGCTCAGCTGGTGGCAGAGTATCATCCGCGACCCGACCCACCATGGCCAGTTTCTCGCTCTCTTTTTTTGGACGATGTCGGTTCGAGCAGCAGGCGGCCACAAGCAACCGCCCTGTCAGTGCGGCCACCCTCAGTGAGCAGGGCATCATCGCTGGCGGCTCGAGCATTCACCCGTGGGCACAGCAGCTCGCGGACGATCTTCTTTGCCTGGCTACACACCCAATAGGCGAGAGCTTTCAGGAGGTGTGGCAGCCGACCGTGGTCAAAACATTGTGGGAAGACGAACACGTTCGAGAGACCTTTCTGTATTGCGACGTTCGAGCACTACGGGCCTCCTACTGGACCTCCCAATGGGCCCCCCCAGGACACATCACCCACAACGACTCCCTCCCCTCTGCGAATGCGCTCGCCGAGACCGACAGCGATGACGAAATCAACAAACCGTTCGAGTGCACGATCGAGCATTGTGGTAGGCGCTTCAACACGTTGAAACAGCTCGTTACGCATCAAACTAAATCGAGGGGAGTGGGACATGGTATGCCGTCTATCTTAACTACATTACAGGTGGATAACAGATGCCTAGTATGCAGCACAACATTCCCCAACAGAGACCATGCAGTACGACACTTAAGGCGGGCCTGGCATGCGGGCCGATGCATACCTGAACTTACTCACCATGCGTATCCCTGGGTTCCAGCCACATGTACTACATGCACTACATGCCCTCTTCGTGAATATGATCTAGATCCCGCATGTCATCATGAACACCAGGCCCCCGAACAGCTACGGAGACACCTTCTCTCTCACCTCCCGCCGTCGCCATCGGGTTCCTTGCTCAAACCAGTTCTCAGGACGGAGTTCCGCTCGACTCGATCGAGCCCAGTGTTGCGAGTTTCCCGCCATCCACAGCACCCGCGGCCGCGAGTGATCGAGGACACCGCTGGTGTACGGGCAGGGCTGCGTCGATCAGCCGACCTTATCCTGAGGCCAGGACATCCGCTCGACGTACGCCGACAGCTCCGCAGGGCCTCTCGACGTGCAGACACGCCAGTGCCCCCAGCTTGTGAGCCCGTGAGCAGCGAGGTCAGAGCTTCGACGCCTACACTCCCACCGCTTCCTGAACAGCATGACGGCAGCCGCAGCCACCAGCGAGGACCGAGCAGCAGGCGCGGCGACGGCGCCGCCCGCGGGGAAGGGCCCTCCGCCGACGCCAGCCAAGGCGTCTCGGGCGCCCTGGCGTATCCCCCTGGACTCCTCAGCGGGCTCCAAGGGATCTGGCAGCGCCTCCAAGCCAGGGGAGCCACCGCAGTCCAAGGCGCGCCTGCGATCGCCTCCAGCGCGGCAGCCGCTAGCAGGCCATCGCTCGAAGTCCCCGCGCCCCCCAGCGGCCGCGGACGAGGACGAGGGCGAGGCCGCAGCCGCGGGCGCGCAGGGCCTGCGCAGGAAGCGCAGGGGCGGCCGCAGGGCCAGGCGCGGCGCGCACAACGACAAGGTCTGGAGCAGCAAGGACAAGAACCTTCTGAGTCTCTTGCGACCCGCGCTGAAGCTGCTGCTCCAGACCACCCACAAGACCAGACTCAACAACAGCATCGGCATCGACACGTACACGGTGAGCAGCAAGCACCCCGTCATCGACGGGATCACGAACGAGCTCGAGGGCTACAAGCAGCTCCTCGATCAGCTTCGCAGGAGCGGAGAAGCCGCCGACAAGGCCAGGCTCAAGGAGATCGGCTCTCCCGCCCCAGCGCTGGGCCTCGCAGCCCTCGAGAGCCCCCAGAAATGCGACACCGGGGGCTCGCTCAAGGCAGAGATCGCCACGCACCTCGAGAAAGTACAGCCGTTGGACCCAGACGCGGAGGTGGAAATCTCCAAGGACGATCTGCAGACCGCCATCAGCTTCATACGGCTCGAGAGTTGTTTCGACACGGACAAAATGAAGCTCATCATCGGGGCCCCAACCTGGGAGGGGCGCCTCATCATTCAGAAGGCGCTGGCCTCAGAGGGATCGGCTCAGCATCACCGCGGAGTGGCGCCAGCAGGATGGTTCGAGGAAGAAGTGGCTCACTGGTTGGAGACTCTCGAGCAGTAGCAATTCGTTTCGTCAGAGGTGAATCCCTGCCTGCGTCCAGGAGCGGTGCGACAGTCCACCATATGCGCGCCGCTCCCCTCACGCCACCAGTTTCTTTAGACACGCCAGCACCATCTCAAGACACGCCCGTTTCAGCGCCCATGGCAAGTGCAGCCCAGCCAGTGCTCGCGTCGCCCAGCCTGCCAGCGCAGGTTGCGCCACTTTCAGACTCTGTGCTTTTTTTCAACGCCCGCGTGCCACTGACGCTTCGCCAGCACCCGTGCCTGTTTCTTTGCTAGCGCCAGTTGAAACCCCTTCAGCACCATCGAGCGCGCCCGACCAGCCTAGTAGCACGCAGGCCCCGTTTGAGTTTGACGCCAAAGATGAGGCGGCACACTTTTTCTTCTTATAGATGTCTTCCGTTACGAGGCAGCGCAGCGCAGCCCCCCTGTGCCAGCGCCCTCGCGACAGCGGCCCAACGAACGGGGCTTCACGAGTTCCATGGCACTCTGCGGCGGATCATTCTTTTTACTATTGCAAGCTGGCTCCAGTTTGATTGGTCCTGCTGCCGAGTAAAAATCATCATCATCATCATCATCATCATCATCATCATCATCATCATGTTCTCAGTAAAGCTGAGCACGCCCAGAGGAGTAAGCACCTACAGTAGGTGCAGAGGAATGTTTATCCTAACATCGCTACGCGATCAGGCAGATACTCCAGATACTCCTCCTCCTCCTCCTCCTCATCATCATCATCATCATCATCCCTCTTCCTCCTCCTCCTCCTCCGTCGCCTCTTCCTCCTCGGCCTCCGTTTCTCTTCCTCCTCCTCCTCCACCTCCCCATTATCCTCCTTTTCCCCTCCTCCTCCTCCTCTTCCTCCTCTTCCTCATCATCATCATCATCCTCCTCCTTCTCCTCATCTTCTTCGTCCTCATCCTAGTCCTCCCCCTCCTCCTCCTCCTCCTCCTCCTCCTCTTCCTCCTCCTCCTAATCGTCATCATCATCAGCATCATCAGCATGATCAACATCACCAGCATAATCGTCAGCATCTGTATCATCATCATCATCATCATCATCATCTCGTCATCGTCATCGTCATCAATCATCAACATCCTCATCATCATCCTCATCAGCAGCAGCAGCATCATCCTCATCTTCCCTCACTCCTCCTCCTCCTCCTCCGCCTCTGTTTCCTCCTCCGTCTCCTCCTCCTCCTCATCATTATCCTCCCCATCCTCCTCCTTTTCTCCTCCTCCTCGTCCTTTTCCTCCTCCTACTCATCCTCCTCGCTCCTCATCCTAGTCCTCTTCCTCCCCCTCCTCATGATCATCCCAATCATCATCCTCATTCTCATCCTCATCATCATCATCATCATCATCAGCATCATCAGCATCATCATCATCATCCTTCATCATCCCCCTCGGCCTCCTCCTCTTCCTCCTCCTGATCCTCCCCCTCCTCTGCCGCCGCCTCCTCCTCCTCCACTCCTCCTCCTCTTCCTCCCTCCTCCTTTCTCCCTCCTCCTCCTCCTCCTCCTCCTCATCCCCATCCTCCCCCCCTCATTCTCCTCCGCCTCTCCTCATCATCCTTCTCCTCCTCCTCCTCCTCCTCCTCCTCCTCCTCCTCCTCATCCTCTGCTTCCTCCTCCTTCTCATCCTCTTCCTCCTTCTCCTCCTCGTTCGCCTCCTCCTCATCGTCCTCCCCCTCCTCATCATCAGCATCAGCAGCAGCATCAGGAGGAGGAGGAGGAGGAGGACGAGGAGGAGGAGGAGAAGGAGGAGGAGGAGGAGCAGCCCGGTGGGAGAGGAGGAGGAGGAGAAGAAGGAGAAGGAGGAGGAGGAGGAGGAGGAGGAGGAGGAGGAGGAAGTGCCCGCACAGTGCTACGGGAGGGCGGTGATCCCGACGAGGACAGCGCCGCGGAGGAACAGGTGCAGGTCGTCACGACGTGTGGCCAGGGGCTGGCCGGCTCCGAGGCGCGGCTCTTGCGGCAGCCGCTGGCCCAGACGTTCTTCGGGCCCGAATCTGTTCAGGAGGAGCTGTATGGCCGCACCGCGCACATGGTGGAGCAGGCCCCCTCTTCCTCCCCCTCCTCCTCCTTCTCCTGCTTCTCCTCCTCCTCCTTCTCTCATTGGTCCGAAAGATACCCGTGCCCGGGGCCAGCCAAGGTGAGATGGGCCGTCCGGGGGACTGGGCGTTTGCTATTGTGCCCGGTCAGCTTGCCCCGCGCGCGCCAGTGCAGCATCCGCGCGTCAAGACGCAACGGCGCGCTCGATCTCTGGGTGTCTGCTTGCAGCGACAAGCGCTGGTTTTTGTTAGGGACGTCTCGGGGCATCGTGGTGCGTGCGCGGTTCAAAGCCGCCCACATGTGGCGGCGCCTGTCCCAATCGATAAAGAGTTGCATTTCCTCGCTATCCTGGCAACCAATGCGTCTGGGCCTGCACTGGGGAACGACGTTGCAATGTCGCGCCCCCAGGGGGCCGCAGCGGCCACGTCGGGGACGGTTCTGGAGGGCATGATATGTGTTCGAGAGCGTTTTGGGCCTGCCGCCACCTCGGCTAGGCACGGGGACCTGCCTGAAACCACCGAAACATACCCGGACCTAGCTGGGGTGAGCTGCGGCACCCCGGCTAGGTGCGGGTATGTTTTTTGGGTTTTCATGGGGCAACCGTACCTAGCTGGGGTGATCCGCAGACGGCCGTCCAAGGGGGGCGGCTTCTGGCGACCTCGCCCAGGGCACAGATTCGCGATGTCTCTGCATCGAGCAATTCGCGATAGGGCGGTTGTCGCGCAATGACGTTCGCGCCAGAGTTGTTCGCATGCGTACCCGAGTGCGCGTTGACTCCTCAACGCCCGGATGTGTGTCTGGGGGCGCGCCTCCGCAGTAGCTGGTCTACATCGACAACAACCAACGCAGGGTCGGGCACTCCGCCGATTCGAACGCACGTGCGATCGGTACTAACGTGCGCCCCGAGAAGACAGCGGTGTGGAATGCTCGATCGGCTGTCGTTTCTATACTTGTGCAGCCGCCGTCAGCTGCGACGAGCCGCCCCCCCGGCCCCTTGCCACCCTGCCTAGGTAAGGGTACGGGTATCTTTCGCGCTCGAGATTATCCTCCTCCCCCTCCTTCTCCTCCTCTTTCAACCTCCATCTTCCTCCCCCTCCTCCTTCGTCCTCTTCCTCCTCCTCGTCCTCCACGTACTCCTTCTTGATTCCCCGTCCTCCTTTGTCCTTTTCCACCTCCTCCTCCTCGTCCTCTTCCTCCTCCTCCTCCTCCTCCTCCTCCTCCTCCTCCTCCTTCATCCTCCCTTTGCCTCCTCCCCCTCCTCCTCCTCCTCCCCATCCTCCTCCTCCTATTCCTCCTCCTCCTCCTCCTCCTCCCCCTCCCCCTCCTCTTCCTTGGCCCTCCCTCTTCCTCCCCATCCTCCTTCGTCCTCTTCCTCCTCCTCTTCCTCCTCCTCCTTCGTCCTCCCTTTGCCTCCTTCCGCCTTCCTTCCCTCCTCCTCATCCTCCTCCTCCTCCTCCTCCTCCTCCTCCTCCTCCTCCACCTCCTCCACCTCCTCCTCCTCCTCCTCGCCCTCCTCCTCCTTTGCCCTCCCTTTTCCTCCTCCCCCTCCTCCTTCGTTCTCTTCTTCCTCCTCCTCCTCTTCTTGCTCCTTCGGCGTGTTCGACGGCTTCGAGGCCCTGAGAGGAGGGCGTCGGGGGTGGGGACGCCTTCGGACAGCGCCTGTGGTTTTCCTCGGGCGGTTCCCTGTCCCTGGCCCTCCTGGTCACGGGCCCCTCTGGGGCCCGTGCTCGGACCGTCCTGTGTTCGGGCGTGTTTTTGGGGTGCCTTTCGAACCACGCTGTCTGGAATCGTCAACTCTGCTGGCAGCGCCGCGACCGTCTTGCCGAACAGAGCTAGACTCTGAGATAGTCTCTACGTATCCACGCCTCCTTCTCCTCCTCCTCCTCCTCCTCCTCCTCCTCCTCCTCCATCTTCTTCGTCGTCCTCCTCCTCCTCTGTCCTCCTCTTTCGTCCTCCCTCTTCCTCCTCCTCCTCCTCCTCCTCCTCCTCCTCCTCCTCCTCCTCCTCCTCCTCCTCCTCCTCGTCCTCCTCCCTGCCCCCCCTCCCCCTCCCCCCGCCCCCAAGGCGGCCGTGGAGGGCCGGCCAGGGACCGCCCCCTTCTCGTCCTCCCTCTGCCTCGCCCCTGCTGCCCTCAGGCGCCCATCCCAGACATGCGACGTCCTCACCCTTGGCATCGCTCGGACGTGTCTCTTGAACTCAAAAAGCTGGTTTCCGAATTGGAAGGAAAGACGTGCTTTCTGAATGAACAGCTCGTTTCTGAATGGTTGTTGGATTCGAAAGCGTGTTTTAACATTCAAAAACCAAGCTACCCTCAGGCGCCCATCCCAGGCATGCGACGTCTTTACCTTGGCATCGCTCGGACGTGTGCATTTTTCTCGGCGATGACTATCGAGGAGCATCCAGGATCACCTGGCAAAAAAGAGCACGCACGACATCGAGAAATGGACGGGGAATTGGAGTCCGAGCGATGGCGAGTTACTCGTCGGTCGGTGAAAGCGTGTATTGCTGGATTCCTAGATCCCGATCTGCTGCAGGCGCCTCACTACTTCAAGAATCGATCTGCTTGCGCTGCGTTCGATTATTCTCTGGGGGGCCTGAGTCCAATCTACTTGATCCGCCTTCCTACTTCATGTTTTGCCTACCTCTTCCGACCGACGCTTACTTCCAATACGGGGTTCCCGGAAGGCTCGAGCCATTCCCCAGCGCTGGTGCTACATCCTGGGTCGTCTTCTGGCTGCCCCGGGGCCCTGCGAGGACCCGCGGAGGCCGCCAACGGCCAAAGACCTTCTGTCCTGACAGGGCCAGTGTCTTATTCCCGGATAGCTCCGTGAAGCTAAGAGAGGGTTGTTAGATAAGAGGCCAGGGCTGCAGGGTAGCCCCGGAGGTCGTTGTGGCTTCCGTCCTCACACCTCGGCGCGCCTCGCTTGAGCTACCAGCGTGTTCCGGCAGGCCTTCTTTAAGCGTTTCCCAATACGCGTGCCCGGAAGCTCTCCAGAAGGACCTCCGGATGCTCTCTCCAGGTCCTTCCAGATTTCTCGCCAGGCCTTTCTGCGCCCTCCAGTCGCCCTGCTATCCGGGTTTTGGCCTACACAAGTCCCGGGCCGTCCTCTCTGGGCCGGGCCGCCCCGGGGCCCTGTGAGGATCCCCCGAGGCCGCGAACCACCAGAAACTTCCCATCGCCACAAAAAAAATACGCAGACACTCCACTGGATTGTTCCTGGGCCTCAGGAGAGGGTGGCGCTGTAGAAATCGCCGCTGAGAGCCAGCGACTGTATACACCGTCCCCTCCCTGAAGGTACCTGCAAAGTTCGTCGGAGGATGTGTTATATATATATATATATATATATATATATATATATGTGTGTGGTCCAGGGCTGGCCCCCCCCCCCCCTCCCAATGCTGATGCCATTGCCCCCCCCCCCCGCACGATGGTCCCCCCCGCCCCCCCCTGTGGGCGTGGCGTGGTGCTGCGCTGCGGTTCCCCCCCCCCTGTGGATGTGGTGTGGTGCTGTGGTGGTTCAGAGGTGGGCGTGGCGTGGTGCTGCGCTGCGGTGCCCCCCTCCCCCCCCCCTGTGGATGTGTGGTGCTGTGGTGCTTCAGAGGTCGTCGTCGTCGTCGTCGTCGTCGTCCTCGTCGTCCTACTCGTCCTCGTCGTCGTCGTCGTCGTCCTCGTCGTCGTCGTCGTCGTCGCCGTCGTCATCGTCGTCATCGTCGTCGTCGCCGCCGCCGCCGCCGGCGTCGTCGCCGCCGCAGCCGTCGTCGTCGTCGTGGTCGTCGTCGTCGTCGTCGCCGTCGTCGTAGTCGTCGCCGTCGTCGTCGTCGTCGTCGTCGTCGTCGTCGTCGTCGTCGTCGTCGTCGTCGTCGTCTCTGGGACCATACCATCTGGGGGGGGGTGGGGCCCGAGGAATCCTGGGACCATACCATCTGGGGGGGGGCCGTGGGCCCTCGACCCTGGATCATATACAAGTGGCACGTGTGTGCCCAGGCTCATACAACAAGCTGAAGGGGCGTTTGAAGCAGGAGTGACATGCAACAGCGAAGTCGCACTCGAGCGCAAGTGGGGTTGCCACACCTTGCGATGTGTGTACCAGGGCCCCCCAGGAAGCCTCAGGAGGCCCGACTTGGATACCAGAAGAGGCTCCAGGAGGCCCCAGGATTGTGAGTGTTGTGTGTGTGATGTGTGCTTTGTGTGGTGCGTGCTTTTTGCGTGTTGTCGGTGTTGTGTGTGTGTATGTTATGTTTGTCTAGCGTGTGATGTGTTGGGCGTGATTTGTGTCTCTGTGTGTGCATGTAGTTCTGAAGCCCCAGGAGGCCCCAGGAGGCCCCAGGCGGCCTCAGCAGGCCCAGGAGAACTCCAGGAGGCTCCGAGGCGGGGTCTGGGGTACCAGAAGGTCCAGAAAGCCCCAGGAGGCCCCAGGAGGTTCCAGGAGGCCCCCAGGAGGCTCCGAGGAGGGGTCTGGGGCTCGATTTTTGGGAGGATGTCTCAGGCGAAACCGCCATTCTCTGAGAATCGGGGTCAAAATTATTGAAATTACCATGTGTTTTTGAAGGTTTTATGTTAAAATGTTGAAAATCCTATGTGTTTTTGGACCTCTCCTTCACGATCTGCGTGAGGGGTGCCACCGATTTTCAGAATTTCGAGGATGTCCCGAGCGAAACGGCCAGAAAAATCGCGAACGACGGACGCATTAATCGCCTCTGAGCTCTACTCCCTCGGAGAGGTGCGTATGAGAATATATATAATATAATAAATAAGTATAAAAATATATATATATACTATATTTATATACGTATGTATGTATACACACAACTGTATATGGATACGTATATATATACACATGTGTGTATGGTCGCCCCCCCAGCACCCCCAAACCACCAAAATCGCAAAACCTTCCTTGATAGCTCGTTCGTCGTCGTCATCCTCCTTCTCCTCCGCCTCCTCCTGTGCTGTGTTTTCCTTCTTTCCCAGCTTTTCCCAGAGACTACCCTCGTGAAAAACGTTGTGCTTTCCAGCGGTTCCACCTTTCCCAGCTTTTCCCAGAGACTACCCGAATGAAAAACGTGATTATGTTTTCCAGCTGTCCCAGCTTTTCCTAGAGACTACCGTGGTGAAAATCGCTGTGTTTTCCAGCTGTTCCTATTTTCTCCAGGGGCTACCCTGGTGAAAAACGATGTGATTTCCAGCTTTTCCAGCTTTTCCCACGAGACTACCCTGGTGAAAAACGCTGTATTTCAAGTTTTTCCAGCTTTTCTCATTTTCCCCAGGGGCTACCCTGGTGAAAAACGTTGTGTTTTCCAGCTGTTCAAGTTTTTTCCAACTTTTCCCAGAGACTGCCCTGGTGAAAAACGCTGTGTGTTCCAGCTGCTCCACCTTTTCCAGCTTTTCCCACGGACTGCCCGACAGGGAAACATGTTTTCTCAACTTGTCCAACTTTTCCCAGAAACTACCCTAGTGAAAAACGATGTGTTCTACAGCTTTTCCATCATTTCCCAGAGACCACCCTGGTGAAAAACGCTGTGTTTTCCAGCTGCTCCAGCTTTTCCAGCTTTTCCAAGAGACTACCTAGTGAAAAACGCTGTGCTTTCCCGCTTTTCCAGCTTTTCCAAAAGACTCGGCAACAGAGAGCGTCCCAGGATTGTCCAGGGTAGTCTCTGGGATATGTTGGAAAAGCGGAAAACACAGCGTTTTTCACTAGGGTAGTCTCTGGGGAAAATTGGAAAAGCTGGAAACGCAGCGTTTTTCACCAGGGTTGTCCCTGGGAAAAGCTGGAGAAGTTGGAAAACATAGCGTTTTTCACCAGGGTAGTCTCTGGGAAAAGCTGGAAAAGCTTGAGAAGCTGGAACACACACACACACACACACACACACACACACACACACACCGTTTTTCACCAGGGCAGTCTCTGGGAAAAGTTGGAAAAACTTGAACAGCTGGAAAACACAACGTTGTTCACCAGGGTAGCCCTTGGGGAAAATGGGAAAAGCAGGAAAAGCTGGAAACACAGCGTGTTTCACCAGGGTAGTCTCGTGGGAAAAGCTGGAAAAGCTGGAAATCACATCGTTTTTCACCAGGGTCGTCTCTTGGAAAAGTCGGACAAGCTGGAAAACACAAAGGATTTTGTCAATGGGCTGTTTATGGACAAGCTGGAAAAATTATCCTGACGAAGGTCCCAACCATATGCAGTTGTGGGTACCGTAATTGTGAATATCTGCTTTGGTGAAGCTCCCTATGGGGCCACGAAGCGCTGCATTGCAAGGGGGGAACGCTGTACTGTGTGGGTGGTGTGCCGAATTGGGTTTCCGGGACGCATGCGGACGGTCCCACTGAGGGCTTCGGTGGAGCTCCCTACGGGGCCACGAAACGCTCTACTGAGTGAGCGAAAATGCCAAATTGGGTTGCCGGGACGCATGCGGACGGTCCCACTGGGGGCTTCGGTGGAGCCCCTTATGGGGCCACGAAACGCTGCACTGCGCGGGTGAAAATGCCAAATTACATTTCCCGGACGCATACGGACGGTGGCACTGGGGCCTTCGGTGGAGCCCCCTAGGGGGCCACGAAACGTTGCACTGGGTGGGTGAAAATGCCAAATTGGGCTTCCGGGACGCATGCGGACGGGGTCACTGGGGCCTTCGGTGGAGCTCCCATGGGGCCACGAAACGAAGTACTGGGTGGGTGAAACGCAGGGAGGAAGGGGAGGAGGGCCACGAAACGCTGCACTGGGTGTGCGGGACGCATGCGGACGGTAGCGTTGGGACCTTCGGTGGGGCTCCCTATGGGGCCACGAAACGCTGTACTGCGTGTGCGGGACGCATGCGGACGGTAGCACTGGGACCTTCGGTGGGGCTTCCTATGGCGCTACGAAGCGCTGTATGGGGTGGGTGAAGCGCAGGGAGGAGGGGGAGGAGGGCCACGAAACGCTGCACTGGGTGTGCGGGACGCATGCGGACGGTAGCACTGGGACCTTCGGTGGAGCTCCTTATGGGGCCACGAAACGCTGTACTGGGTGTGCGGGACGCATGCGGACGGTAGCACTGGGACCTTCGGTGGAGCTCCCTATGGGGCCACGAAACGCTGTACTGGGTGTGCGGGACACATGCGGACGATAGCGCTGGGACCTTGGGTGGGGCTCCCTATGGGGCCACGAAGCGCTGTATTGGGTGTCCGGGACGCATGCGGACGGTAGCACTGGGACCTTCGGTGGGGCGTCCTATGGCGCCACGAAGCGCTGTATGGGGTGGGTGAAGCGCAGGGAGGAGGGGGAGGAGGGCCACGAAACGCTGCACTGGGTGTGCGGGACGCATGCGGACGGTGGAGGCGGAGGGGGAAGAGGAGGAGAGAAGGAGAACGCGGGGACCGTCTCTTCAAGACGAGGACCCAACACCACAGGATGGTTGGGAACTAGAAGAACGCTTTCACTAGGGTGGCCTCTGGGAACAGAGAGGAAGACTTGTAGGTTGGGGGGTCGTCCGCCCTCTTCTGGTGCGATTCGGACATCATTCTTATTCCCAACCCTCCTAAGGTTGGGTACTCGTTTTGAATAGAGCAGTGTGGTCGCCCAGTCCTTCTCCTCCTCCCCCTTCCTCCCCTCCTCCTCTCCTGTTTCCTGTGTTCCCCTCTCCTCTTCTTTCGTGTCGTCGGGCTGCGATCTGCGCAACTGTCGCCACTTTCATGGGCTCCTGGGAGGCCCAGCGGAGGTGGGTTCCACGCGGATCACCTCGAGATCTCGCGGCGCCCTGGGGGCTGCGATCTGCGCAATTATCGCCACTTTCGTGGGTTCCTGGGAGGCCCAGCGGAGGTGGGTCCCACGCGGATCACCTCGAGACCTCGCGGTGCCCTGGGGGCTGCGATCTGCGCAACGGTCGCTACTTTTCGTGGGCTCTTGGGAGGCCCAGCGGAGGTGGGTCCCACGCGGATCACCTCGAGACCTCGCGGTGCCCTGCTGGGGGCTGCGATCTGCGCAATTATCGCCACTTTCGTGGGTCCCTGGGAGGCCCAGCGGAGGTGGGTCCCACGCGGATCACCTCGAGACCTCGCGGTGCCCTGGGGGCTGCGATCTGCGCAATTGTCGCCACTTTCGTGGGTTCTGGGGGGCCCAGCGGAGGTGGGCCCCACGCGGATCACCTCGAGACCTCGCGGTGCCCTGGGGGCTGCATCTGCGCAACGGTCGCCACTTTCGTGGGCTCCTGGGGGGGCCAGCGAGTACCGATCTCGCCATCTGCGAAATTGTCGCCACTTTCGTGGGCTCCTGGGAGGCCCAGCGGAGGTGGGTCCCACGCGGATCACCTCGAGACCTCGCGGTGCCCTGGGGGCTGCGATCTGCGCAACTGTCGCCACTTTCGTGGGCTCCTGGGAGGCCCAGCGGAGGTGGGTCCCACGCGGATCACCTCGAGACCTCGCGGTGCCCTGGGGGCTGCGATCTGCGCAACGTCGCCACTTTCGTGGGCTCCTGGGAGGCCCAGCGGAGGTACGTTCCACGCGGATCACCTCGAGACCTCGCGGCCCCTGGGGGCTGCGATCTGCGCAACTGTCGCCACTTTCGTGGGCTCCTGGGAGGCCCAGCGGAGGTACGTCCCACGCGGATCACCTCGAGACCTCGCGGTGCCTGGGGGGTTGCGATCTGCGCAACGGTCGCCACTTTCGTGGGCTCCTGGGGGGGCCAGCGGAGGTACGTCCCACCTCGAGATCTCGCGGTGCCCTGGCGGCTGCGATCTGCGCAACGGTCGCCACTTTCGTGGGCTCCTGGTAGGCCCAGCGGAGGTGGGTCCCACGCGGATCACCTCGAGACCTCGCGGTGCCTGGGGGGCTGCGATCTGCGCAACTATCGCCACTTTCGTGGGCTCCTGGGAGGCCCAGCGGAGGTGGGTCCCACGCGGATCACCTCGAGACCTCGCAGTGCCCTGGGGACTGCGATCTGCGCAACGGTCGCCACTTTCGTGGGCTCCTGGGAGGCCCGGCGGAGGTGGGTTCCACGCGGATCACCTCGAGACCTCGCGGTGCCTTGTGGGCTTCGATCTGCGCAACCGTCGCCACTTTCGTGGGCTCCTGGGAGGCCCAGCGGAGGTACGTCCCACGCGGATCACCTCGAGACCTCGCGGTGCCTGGGGGGTTGCGATCTGCGCAGCTGTCGCCACTTTCGTGGGCTCCTGGGAGGCCCAGCGGAGGTGGGCCCCACGCGATCACCTTCGAGACCTCGCTGCCTTGGGGGCTTGCGATCTGCGCAACTATCGCCACTTTCGTGGGCTCCTGGGGGGCCCGGTGGAGGTACGTCCCACGCGGATCACCTCGAGACCTCGCGGTGCCCTGGGGGCTGCGATCTGCGCAACTATCGCCTTTTTTGTGGGCTCTTGGGAGGCCCAGCGGAGGTGGGCCCCACGCGGATCACCTCGAGACCTCGCCGTGCCCTGGGGGACTGCGATCTGCGCAACTGTCGCCACTTTCGTGGGCACCTGAGAGGCCCAGCGGAGGTGGGTCCCACGCGGATCACCTCGAGACCTCGCGGTGCACTGGGGGGCTTGCGATCTGCGCAATTGTCGCCGCTTTCGTGGGCTCCTGGGAGGCCCAGCGGAGGTGGGTCCCACGCGGATCACCTCGGGACCTCGCCGCCCTCTGGGGGGCTCACGATCTTCGCAGCTGTCGCCACTTTCGTGGGCTCCTGGGAGGCCCAGCGGGGGTGGCTCCCACGCGGATCACCTCGAGACCTCGCCGCCCCCTGGGGGGTTTGCGATCTGCGCAATTGTCGCCGCTTTCGTAGGCTCCTGGGAGGCCCAGCGGAGGTGGGTCCCACGCGGATCACCTCGGGACCTCGCCGCCCCCTGGAGGGCTTGCGATCTGCGCAACTGTCGCCACTTTCGTGGGCTCCTGGGAGGCCCAGCAGAGGTGGGTCCCACGGGAATCACCTCGGTACCTCGCCGCCCCTGGGGGGCTTGCGATTTTCGCAACTGTTGCCGCTTTCGTGGGCTCCTGGGAGGCCCAGCGGAAGTGGGTCCCACGCGGATCACCTCGGGACCTCGCCGCCCTCTGGGGGGGCTCACGATCTTCGCAGCTGTCGCCACTTTCGTGGGCTCCTGGGAGGCCCAGCAGAGGTGGGTCCCACGGGAATCACCTCGGGACCTCGCCGCCCCTGGGGGGCTTGCGATTTTCGCAACTGTTGCCGCTTTCGTGGGCTCCTGGGAGGCCCAGCGGAAGTGGGTCCCACGCGGATCACCTCGGGACTTCGCCGCCCCCTGGGGGGTTTGCGATTTGCGCAGCTGTCGCCACTTTCGTGGGCTCCTGGGAGGCCCAGCGGAGGTACGTCCCACGTGGATCATTCGGAGGTACGTCATACGCATTTCTTTCAACGTCATTGTGTTTCCATTTTGTATAGTTGCCGTTCCTCTTCTTGCTGCGCTCTTCTGAAATCACTGTTGGGTGTTCTTCTTGCGCACTGCGGGTCCTTCATAATGCCAGTCAGCATTGAGTGGTCCTGAGTATAATCGCCACATGTATCGAAAGGGCTGGGTACGTCACAGGGTAATTGAAAGCCAATGCAAAAGAACCCCTATTGAAAACCAATACAAAATGATTCCGACTGAAAGCCGTTACAAAAGGATTTCTAGTGAAAGCTTTTACACATGGATTCCCATTGAAATCCTCTACAAGAGGATTTCGATTGAGAGTCTCTACAAAAAGGTTCCTATTGAAAGCCAAGTCAAAAGAACTCAGGTTGAAAGCCTATACAAAGGGAATTCCAACGACAGCCAATACAAGAGGAGTCCCAGCGAAAGCCAATACAAAAGGATTCCGATTGAAAGCTCTACAAAAGGATTCCCAGTGAAAGCCTTTTACAAAAGGATTCCGATCGAAAGCCTGTACAAGAGGATTCCTATTGAAAGCCGCTGCAAAAGGATTCCTATTGAAAGTCAATACAAAAGGAATGCGAATGAAAGCCTCTACAAAAGGATTCATACTGAAAGCCTCTGCAAAAGGATTCCTATTGAAAGCCTCTACACAGAAATCCCATGGAAAGCCAATACAAAAGGATTCCGAATGAAAGCCCATGCAAAAGGATTCTTATTGGAGGCCCATACAAAGGATTCGTATTGAACGCCAATGCAAAAGGAGCCTGATTGAGAGCACATACAAAAGGGGTGGGGGGTCGTCGGCTCTCTTCTTGTGCGATTGGGACTGCATTCCTATTGAAAGCCGATACAAAAAGGACTCCTGCTGAAACCCAATACAGAATGATTCCTAGCGAAAGCCTTTTACACAAGGATTCCGATTGAAATCCTTTGCAAAAAGGTTCCTATTGAAAGCCTCTACAAGAGGGGTCCTACGCAGGAGGAAGAAGAGAAGGACGCTGAGGGGGGAACCACCCCTCCTCCCCCTTCACTCCGCTTGGGGGTGCTGGGGGGTGCACGTACTCCCGTCCTGATTTGTTCTCGACGCGAGCAAGTCTTGGATCGCCCCCGCCAGGCGGTCATGGAGGGCCGCCCCGGGGCCGTCCTCTGCTGCGGCGCGGGCGGCCTGGGGAAGAGGCGCGGCCTGCTGGGGTCGCAGGCGGCGGTCGGCGGCGAGCGGCCGGGCAGCGTGGCGGGGCGCATGGAGCGCGCCTTGTTCGATCACATGGAGGCCAGTGGCTCGGGACGGCCGAAACGTGAGCGTTTTTTAAAGTAATTCCTTCGTACATCGGCGCGGGTCCTCGCATCCCCCCCGCGGAGCCAGACCCCTCCCCCTCCCCCCCCCCTTCCGCCCAATGTTGAAACGCCGAATAAAAAAGGTTGACTACCCAGACCCCCTCGCGTCGTGACAGAAATCACGGCGGGAGGTTTTTCGCTATCTTCGGCCTCTGGGGACCCTGCCCGGGCCTCAAGCCCGTCAAGCAACGACTCGATATGAAAGACCGTTCCAGGGGGACAGGTCGGGACTTCGGGGGACCCCGTATCGAAACAATCAGGAGGTCGCAGGTCTGGGAATGGGACAGAAGGTCACATGAGCGAGGCAACAAAAACGGTGTCGTCTTCATGGACGCTGTCGCGTAAGCTGCCCGCGCAAGGTCGTGCGTGAGCGCCCTCGTCTCAAGTGCGGCGTGCCGCGCTGGCAGCCTCTGTGAGCTACCGCGTAAGGTCGGTAGGCCATCACGCGTAAGACCCGTTCTTTTCGTGGAGTCCATTGCTTCGGGACGATCACACAGAGGCCTCCGGCTCGGGACGATGCGATCACGGAAAGCATTGGCACAAAGACCGACAGCATCGTTGCCAGTATCGCCGCGGGTGCTGTCCATTTGAGGCAGAGCTTCGGATCCGCCCGTGCTCTCTGGGCGACTGCGCGCGTTGGGCGGACATTCCCGCTATGTTTTTCTGGCTCCTCTAGTTGTACTTTGCCGTCGCTGTTTCGGTCATTCCTTTGCGGAAATACGCGCCCTGCTCTTCCGAAGAGGAAATATTTTGCCCATTTTGTCGTATCGTTTGTGGGATGGATTCCCGATACAAACTCAGCTCGTACAATCAGCCGAAGCACGGCGGATCTTTCAACTGGCGTTTTTCTCTCGCTTTCGGCTTCTGCTTCCTGTTCTCGGGCTAGGGGTCCATCGGAAATGGACCTAGGGCGCAGATTGGCGGCGAGCGAGGGGGTAAATGAGGAGGAGAAGGCCTTCACAGAAGGCGGTGGCGCCTCTCAGAAGGCCTCCGGCGAGAAGTTTTCATGTTGTGTCTTCGGGGAGGTTCAGAAGATTTCTCTGGAGGCTGGGGGACTGCCGAGCCTTCTGAGAAGGCCCGCCCCTTCTCACTTCCCCCCCCTCGCTCGCCGCCGAGCGGCCCTGATCAGTAGGCCGACCCTGCCGATGCAAGGGTGCCCTCGTGTCCTGTGCCTCGCGACCCCGGGTCTCCTGCACTCCTGCGGCAGCGCGGCCCTCGAGGGGCTCCTGTGCCCCCTCGCGCGTCCTGCCCAATCAGGCCCCCCTGTGCCCCGAGAAAGCGGTCGGGGCCCACTGGGGCCGCGCACGGAGCCGTGCTCGCACCGGCGGCGGGGGCCATCGGCGGCGCGCAGGCCGCTGCATGGGCGCGAGGCGACCTGCGCAGAGCGGGCGGGAGGCCTCCTCCTCCTCCTCCTCCTCCTCCGCCCTCCTCCCTCCTCCTCCGCCTCCTCCCCTCCTCCTCCTCCTCCTCCTCCTCCTCCTCCTCCTCCTCCTCCTCCTCCTCCTCCTCCTCCTCCTCCTCCTCCTCCTCCTCCCCCGAGAGTCGGGCGCCGCGACGGCTGCTTCTGCCCGCGCCGAGCCTCTTTCCGCTCGGGCTCGGGCCCCGGGGCCAGCCCCCAGGCAGGAGCGCGTCGTCAAAAAAAGGAAAATCTGGCGGGGTCTGGGCCGTTTTCGGCCCAAGCCCAGGGGCCCTCGCCGGGACTCGGGGCCCTCAGAAGACGGTTCAGGAGGAAAGGCCGGTCCCGGGGGAAGGGTTGCGACTTCCTGGGGCCCCGTGTTGAAAAAAATCAGGGCGTCGCGTGTCGGGGCACAGATCGGCCCCACTCGCAAAAGGGCCCCAGAAACATGGGGCCTGTCATGGCTCCGGTCGTGAACTCTTGCGATGCTGCATTTGGCGCGCAACGCCGAACCTCGGATCTTCCAGGGACTCGGGGGCCAGACCCCCTCGCGTCGCGAGAACAGTCAAGATGAAGCGTTGAGCGTTCCGCGGCCCCAGAAGGGCAGGACGACATACAGTTGGACCCAGGCACAAGATCGAGGTCGGTTCGGAGAGGGTGCCCTGATGTTCTTCGTGCTTATTGGATATTATCATGCTTCTTGGTGAGGGTGCCATGATGTTATTCGTGTTTGTTGGACCTTATGATGCTTCCTGCTTTGCGTGCTTGGTTGCTGAATCTTATGATGCTTCCTGGGGGTGTGCCCTGATGCTCTTCGTGCCCGCTGGATCTTGTTATGCTTCCTGGGGAGGGTGCCCTTGGATGCTCTGTGTGGTCTGGCCGACGGCTCGAGGGGCTCACGTTCTCGAGGGATGTTCATCTGGTCTAGGTTCATTTTAGTCGGGCACGTCCCTCTACAGGGAGAACATTCAAAAATAGTTAACAAATAGTCTGGGGACGAAAATCCTAGAATGTTTCACTCTGTTTGATCATTTGTGGAATGTGTTTTTAGATGTTTCGTCCAAAATCCGCCTGTAGGAGGACATGCCCGACCTAAACCTAGGTTTGTGGATGGCGATCCATGGAAAGGAAGCATGTTGCCATATCATTTCCAGACGTGTAGAGCATGGTTTAAACATTAAAAACATGCTTTGAGCATTGTTCGAACATCATGCCAAACATCTTAAACACTAATTATTCAACGATCGGATTGTTAGATTGTCCATTGCCACGGCATCCACACGCTTAGGTCCGATCGTAGTGAAGCCAGCACTGGCCTTCTCAGGGGACAGCGTCACCTGGGGCACAGTTCTGGCGGCAGCCCTCCGGGACAAATCTCAAGACGGCTGACCCTGAGATTTGGCGGAGCGGAAAAATACAACATTGCGAAAAATCACGCCCAGAGCCCTAGCCCCCATCTGTCTGCGTCCTCTTTCCGAGCCGGATCGATCTGTGAGGGTCCCGTGGCCCGAAACGGCCCGTTGTGAAAAAAGTGCGACGCCAAGATCTGAGGATCTCGGACCGAAAAATTAAGATCGTCGGAGACGCGAAAACAAAGAGAAAAAAACGGGGCCCGAAAAGAAGAAAGGAGACGCGAAGCGGACGCGAAACATTCAGATCTCGGGGCCCAAGAAAAGGCGAAAACGCCCGGCTCGAAAAACTTGAGGCGCCAGGATCTCTGGGGATTGTTGGCGGTCTTCGGCAGCCGGGGGCCCTCGCCAGGCCCTGGGGCCGTGCCAGGGAAGAGGCTTCTAGACCTTCTCGTCGAGCCCAGAGCCTTCTCGACCCTCGAGCCTCCTTCTTTTTCCTCGACCCCCGACCCAAGACGTCCAGAGCGTCCTCGATCCTCCACCCTCCCTCCTCCTCCTCCTCCTCCTCCTCCTCCTCCTCCTCCTCGACCCTCGACCCCTCTTGGGGCCGTTCCAGGGAACAGGCCGAGGCCTCTGAGGATCGGCGCCGTGAGAGAAGAGAAAAAACAACGATGTCGGGGGCGCCACAGGGGCGGCAGTCGAAGAAGCCGCGAGGGTCGAGGTCGAGGAGGAGGGGAGGCTCGAGGGGCCTCTGGGCATCTCGGGTCGAGGGCCGGAAAGGAGGAGGGAGGCTCGAGGGTCGAGGAGGCCCTGGACGTCTTGGGTCGAGGGTCGAAAGAAGGAGGATGGAGGCTCGAGGATCGAGGAGGCTCTGGGCGTCCTGGGTCGAGGGCCGAGAAGGAGGAGGGAGGCTCGAGGGTCGAGACGGCTCTGGGCGTCTTGTGTCAAGGCTCGATGGTCGAGGAGGCTCTGAGCGTTTTGGGTCGAGGGCCGAGGAGGAAGAGGGAGGCTCGAGGGTCGAGGAGGCCCTGGGCGTCTTGGGTCGAGGGCCGGGGAGGAGGAGGGAGGCTCGAGGGTCGAGCAGTCTCTGGGCGTCTTGTGTCGAGGGCCGAGGAGGAGGAGGGAGGCTCGAGGGTCGAGGAGGCTCTGGGCGTCTTGGGTCGAGGGCCGAGGGGGAGGGGGAAGGAGGGCCGAGGGTCGAGGAGGCCCTGGGCGCGTCTTGGCTCGATGGTCGAGGAGGAGGGAGGTTCCTCCTCGACCCAGGGGAGAGGCCGAGGCCTTCGAGGGTCGGCGCCGAGGAAATACACAAAAACAATGACACAACAAACAACAACAAAAGACTGCGTCGGAGACGCCAGGCTAACGGCAGTCGAAGAGGCTCTGGACGTCTTGGTTCGAGGGTCGAGGAGGAGGAGGAGGAGGAGGAGGAGGAGGAGGAGGAGGAGGAGGGGGAGGAGGAGGAGGAGGGAGGCTCGAGGATCGAGGAGGCTCTGAGCGTCTTGGGTCGAGGGTCGAGGAAGAGGAGGGAAGCTTGAGGGTCGAAGAGGCTCTGGGCGTCTCGGGTCGATGGCCGGGGGGAGGAGGGAGGCTCGAGGACCCAGAAGGCTCTGGGCGTCTTGGGTCGAGGGTCGAGGAGGAGGAGGAAAGAAGACAGAGGGTCGAGGAGTCCCTGGGCGTCTTGGGTCGAGGGCCGAGGAGGAGGGGGAGGACGGGGGGCTCGAGGATCGAGGAGGCTCTGGGCGTCTTGGATCGAGGGCCGAGGAGGAGGAGCAGGCTCTGGGCGTCTTGGTTCGAGGGCCGAGGACGAGGAGGGAGGCTCGAGGGTCGAGGAGGCCCCGACTGTCTTTGGTTGATGGTCAAGAAGGAGGAGGGAGGCTCGAGGGTCGTGGATGCTCTGGGCGTCTTGGGTCGAGGGTCGAGGAGGAGGAGGAGGGAGGCTCAATGATCGAGGAGGCTCTGGGCGTCTTGGGTCGAGGGCCAGAAAGGGGGAGGGAGGCTGGAGGGTCGAGGAGCTCTGGGCGTCTTGGGTCCAGGGTCGAGGAGGAGGAGGGAAGACAGAGGGTCGAGGAGTCCCTGGGCGTCTTGGGTCGAGGGCCGAGGAGGAGGGGGAGGAGGGAGGGCTCGAGGATCGAGGAGGCTCTGGGCGTCTTGGATCGAGGGCCGAGGCGGAGGAGGGAGGCTCGAGGGTCGAGGAGGCCCTGACCGTCTTTGGTTGATGGTCAAGAAGGAGGAGGGAGGCTCGAGGATCGAGGGGGCTCTGGGCGGCTCGGGTCGAGGCTCGAGGAGGAGGAGGAGGAGGAGGAGGAGGAGGAGGAGGAGGAGGAGGAGGGAGGCTCGAGGATCGAGGAGGCTCTGGGCGTCTTGGGTCCAGGGTCGAGGAAGAGGAGGGAGGCTCGAGGATCGAGAAGGCTCTGGGCGTCTTGGGTCGAGGATCGAGGAGGAGGGGGGAGGCTCGAGGGTCGAGGAGGCTCTGGGCGTATTGGGTCGATGGCCGGGTGCAGGAGGAGGAGGGAGGCTCGAGGATCGAGGAGGCTCTGGGCGTTTTGGGTCGAGGGTGGAGAAGGAGGAGGGAGGCTCGAGGGTCGAGGAGGCGTTAGGCGCGTGTTGGGTCGAGGGCCGAAAGAAGGAGGAGGGAGGCTCGAGGGTGGAGGAGGCTCTGGACGTCTTGGTTCGAGGGTCGAGGAGGAGGAGGAGGAGGGAGGCCGGAGGGTCGAGGAGTCCCTGGGCGTCTTGGGTCCAGGGTTGAGGAGGAGGAAAAGCGCTCGAACGTCGAGGAGGCTCTGAGCATGTTGGGTCGAGGGTCGAGGAGGAGGAGGAGGAGGAGGAGGCTCTGGGCGTCTTGGGTCGAGGGCTTGGGAGGAGGAGGGAGAGTCGAGGGTTGAGGAGGGCTCTGGGCGCCTTGGATCGAGGGCCGAGGAAGAAGAGGAGGAGGAGGAGGAGGAGAAGGAGGAGGAGGGAGGTTCGAGGACCGAGGAGGCTCTGGGCGTCTTGGGACGAGGGTCGGGGAAGAGGACGAGGAGGAGGAGGAGGAGGAGGAGG
>CAUYUJ010000636.1:0-47500 GCA_963575745.1 Prorocentrum cordatum
GTGTCTCTGTGTCTCTGTGTCTCTGTGTCTCAGTGTCTCTGTGTCTCTGTGTCTCTGTGTCTCTGTGTCTCTGTGTCTCTGTGTCTCTGTGTCTCTGTGTCTCTGTGTCTCTGTGTCTCTGTGTCTCTGTGTCTCTGTGTCTCTGTGTCTCTGTGTCTCTGTGTTTCCGAGTCTCCGTGTCTCCGTGTCTCCGTGTCTCTGTGTCTCTGTGTCTCTGTGTCTCTGTGTCTCCGTGTCTCCGTGTCTCCGTGTCTCTGTGTCTCTGTGTCTCTGTGTCTCTGTGTCTCTGTGTCTCTGTGTCTCTGTGTCTCTGTGTCTCTGTGTCTCTGTGTCTCTGTGTCTCTGTGTCTCTGTGTCTCTGTGTCCTCTGTGTCTCTGTGTCCCTGTGTCCCTGTGTCCCTGTGTCTCTGTGTCCCTGTGTCCCTGTGTCTCTGTGTCTCTGTGTCTCTGTGTCTCTGTGTCTCTGTGTCTCTGTGTCTCTGTGTCTCTGTGTCTCTGTGTCTCTGTGTCTCTGTGTCTCTGTGTCTCTGTGTCTCTGTGTCTCTGTGTCTCTGTGTCTCTGTGTCTCTGTGTCTCTGTGTCTCTGTGTCTCTGTGTCTCTGTGTCTCTGTGTCTCTGTGTCTCTGTGTCTCTCTGTGTCTCTGTGTCTCTGTGTCTCTGTGTCTCTGTGTCTCTCTGTGTCTCTGTGTCTCTGTGTCTCTGTGTCTCTGTGTCTCTGTGTCTCTGTGTCTCTGTGTCTCTGTGTCTCTGTGTCTCTGTGTCTCTGTGTCTCTGTGTGTCTGTGTGTCTGTGTGTCTGTGTGTCTGTGTGTCTGTGAGTCTGTGTCTGTGTCTGTGTGTCTGAGTGTCTGTGTGTGTCTGTGTCTGTCTGTCTGTTTCTGTATGTGTGCGTCTCTGTGTCTGTCTGTGTGGGTCTGTATATGTGTGTCTGTCTGTGTCTGTCTGTGTCTCTGTGTCTCTGTGTCTCTGTGTCTCTGTCTGTGTCTGTGTGTCTGTCTGTCTGTGTGTCTTTGTGTCTGTCTGTCTGTCTGTCTGCCTGTCTGTGTCTGTATCTGTGCGTCTGCTTTTGTCGGTCTGTGTCTCTTGTCTCTGTGTCTCGGCGTCTCTGTGTCTCTGTGTCTCTTTGTGTCTGTGTGTCTATATGCCTGTGTGTCTGTGTGTCTGTGTGTCTGTGTGTCTGTGTGTGTTTCTGTGTTTGTGTATGTGTGTGTCTCTGTGTCTGTGTCTGTGTCTGCGTCCGTGTGTGTGGTGTGTGTGGTGTGTGCGTGCGTGTGTGTGTGTGTGTGTGTGCGCGTGCGTTTGGGCGTATGTGCGTGTGTGCGTGTGTGCGTTCGTGCGTGTGTGCGTGTGTGCGTGCGCGTGTGCGTGCGCGTGTGCGTGCGCGTGCGCACGCGCGAACGCACGTACGCGTGCGCGTGCGCGTACGCGTGCGCGTGCGCGTGCGCGTACGCGTGCGCGTGCGTGCGTGCGTGTCTGGGTGTGTGTGTGTGCGGGTGTGTGTTGGTGTGCGTGTGCGTGTGCGTGTGCGTGTGCGTGTGCGTGTGCGTGTGCGTGTGCGTGTGCGTGTGCGTGTGCGTGTGCGTGTGCGTGTGCGTGCGTGTGTGCGTGCGTGCGTGCGTGCGTGCGTGCGTGCGTGCGTGCCGTGCGTGCGTGCGTGCGTGCGTGCGTGCGTGTGTGTGTGTGTGTGTGTTGTGTGTGTGTGTGTGTGTGTGTGTGTGTGTGTGTGTGTGTGTGTGTGTGTGTGTGTGTGTGTGTGTGTGTGTGTGTGTGTGTGGGGTGTTTGTGTTGTCCGTTCGTCAATGAACATGATTCGACGGTCCGCTCGAATTTCTCGGATCGGCGCTAGAGCCCCCTGTCGGAGCCTCCGGCGCCGCCCCTGGCGCGCTCCGCGCGCCAGGGAGGGGGGCCCAGCGCCGATCCAAGAAATCTGCGAGGAGCCGCGAAAGGTTGCGTTTATGCAGTCTTGTTGCTGTTCTACCTCGGTGGCAGCGTCAGGGGGGCCTCTGGGGCGCATCTCGGCGGCTTTGTTTTCCAGCGGCCTCGCCTCGCCTGATTGTACCGGACGGCCGTTAGAGAGCCGAGTGATGACCCGAAAGTTGGAGGACGAGGCTCACTATGTGGATAGGCCAATTCCAGTCGGGGCAACGTAAGATTTGAGCTTGCTATTTGACGATCCTGGCGTGAGGTTTGATTGTCTGGTGTTCGTGAGATGGTTGCAGCGAGAGCTTGATTTAGACTTCGACTACGTCACATCATCCTGACGGCCCCGTTCTGCCACCTCGTGGCCACCAAACCCGAGTCTTACGTCTCCCCGACCCAGCTCGACGTTTTTCCCCCCCTGAAACGGTCTCTCCCTGACGTTGCCCCTCAGGCGCGCACTCAGCCCGCGCCGTGGCGGCAGCGGCAGAAGCCGTGGGCTGCGTCATCGTTGGCGGGTGACCAGGGGCCTAGATTTCCGACAGTGTGATTTTTCAATCCGTGTATTTTGATGATAGTTTAGTCTCTGAGGGCCATTTTCGGGCTGTGGGGCCATCAGCTTTGGGACCGTCAGAAACAGATTTGGGGCGAAAAACCGGCCCTCTGGAAGGGATCGGGGAGGCCGAAAACGGCTACGATCTTGTTCTCGCTACAAACTGTTTGAGTTTTATATGTTTTCGGCTCCGGGGGCCCTCACCGGGCCCCAGGACCGTCAAAAGCAGTCCAAGATGAGAAGCCCGTCCCGGGGATGGGGTCCAGACCCCTAGGAGGGGTCGAAATCACAAGCCACTGCAGACGGCCTCTGCGCCGGCCTCAAGCCCGCGCCCAGGCCGGCGACGCCTCGCTGAAGAGGAGGCGCTCCTCCTCTGGGGACAGCGCGGGGAGGCAGGCGTGGACCATGGCCGCTGCCCGACGCCAGATGGCCAGAGGGGTCGACGTTGTGAAACCATGCGACGTCGGAGTTCTGGGCGGGTGCGACACCTTGAGACCTGGGCACTGCACTTTTTCGCACCGTGTGTTTTTCGCTTGGCTTCTCGGGCCCCCGGGCCCTCGCAGATCGGTCCGGCTCGAGAAGCTGCGCAGAAAGATTGGGCCTGGGGTCTAGGACCCTGGCCGTGATTTTTCACGATGCCGGGACTTCTTTTGGCCACACGGGATCGCAGGGAAGATGCGGATGCCGCTGCCGTGCCCTCGTTTCCGCCCTGTTGGCGGGGTTCCCTTGTCGGCAGGGCCTGGATTCCCTTGGGAGGTCCTTGTCAGATCGCCCCCCCGGGAGAGGTCCGGGGAGTGGCGGCGGTATCGGTGCGTTTTTGTTCCTGGTAGGTCTGGCTTTTGGCGCATTCTCGCCCTCGGCGGAAGCCGACGGAAGGCTGGCGGAAGCGGGCGGAAGTAATAACGGCGACGGTTCCGCGAGCGGGGGGGGCAGAACAGAAGCGAGACGTTCATCTAGGTTTGAGGGGGTCTGGATTTTCAGCCAGGTGACGGCCCGCCTTCCGAAGCCGTGGTCGGGCTCGCTCGTGGTCGGCCGTACGAGCAGACCATGCGCATGGCCAGGGAGGGCGAGCGCTTCCTGGACCAGCCGAAGTATTCGTTGCTTGGTGCTCACGACCGTGGCCAGTGCTTCCGCGAGGGCGACAACTCGTCCTTCTTGGTCTCCGATTGTCCAACGCGTCGCTGTGAGATGACCTCGCGCTTTTCGCCTCGCACGGTCGATTCCTGGCCCTACGCTGGGCCGAAACCTTCCCCCCAGTTGCGAGCAACTCGCTTGCGTTTGCTTGCCCTTTCAGCCCGTGGTTGATGGAGTCTGGCAAGTTTCACTATTCAGAGTCAGAGTCGACCTTGTTGGACACGGTGCGTTTCTGTGTCTGCTACTTCAGCGCCGAGGACCGATGTGAACATGTGCATCCGTAGGCTTGAATGTGCAGCTGTGCAGGGGAAATGGGATCAAGTTGCGTTGCTTGCTTCGCATATCCACCACAGCACTTGGGGAAGCAGCGCAGCGACGCCTTTTCGTTGCATGATTGTTGCGTTGTCCATTCTTGGGACCTCTTCAGAACCCCTTCAGGGCGTCGCCTGGGCGTCACACAGGGATCGTGTGGCCGCTCAGGGGGAGGATATTGGGGCCGTCTGGTAGCAGGGCCATATTTAGGGGGTTCCGTCCCGCCAGGAAGTATCTTGGGCCCGCCTCCTCCTCCTCCTCCTCCTCCTCCTCCTCATCATCATCATCATGTCTGTGGGCATTTGGACCCGAATACCTTTCGAGTGTCTCTTGGGAACTTGGGTGGTGGATGTGAGCGATTATCTGCGGTGACTTTGTGTAGGTATCTGGGGGTGCGTATGGGGCCTGATGCTCACCTCAACATCTTCCGACGCACTGTGACAAGTACCTCTATTGTGCGTGTAGGATTCGCCTCGTGGGTACCGGCCTAGCGGGGTCGATCGTCGCCTACAACAGTCGGGTTGTTTCTGTGCTCAGCTACGTGCTTCAATTTCATCGTCCCACCCTGCGTCTGTTCCAAGTTTAAAAAAGAGCGTTGCAAATCATTAGTGTTGGCCCGCGGTTCAAATTCAGTGGCAAGATGATGCGTGCTCTTGGGGATGCAGGCTGCAACGCACAGTGCGTCTCGATTCAACATGTGGTTGGAGCATCTGTATATCGCAGTGTTCAAGGGCTCCAGGCATGGCAACGGTTTCAAACTGACTCGCAGCGGATTCTTGACCATTCCCTGGAGCGTATTCCTGGTCGATTATCCCGTGGCTGTTTTGTGCACTCGCTTATGTCGTACATGGGAGCGGTGTTTCAGGAGACGTCACCACTCTCGCCATGCAGATTTGCCCTCACGACCTAGCGAATGTGACACTAATTCATTTCACTCGCGCCCTGAGAGAGGCGGACCAGTCTGGCGTGATGGCTGGCGAACTTTCCAGAAGAGTGCTGAGTTGGCTTCCCCTTCTCCTTCCTCCTACAGTTTGGTTTCCAGTTGTTCAGGTTCGAATGCGTGAAGTATGTCGGGCTGTTTTGATGTTTTTGGTTGTTGCGGTCCTGAGGGCTCTGTGCCGAGGGGTCTGAACTTCGGCCCGATTTCACTCTCAGCCTAAGCGTTGTCTTTTTGGTTGTCGCGAGTGCCCCGACGATCTGTGTCGGTGCCAGCACTGTCCCCGAGCTGCTGGCCTGTCGTGGAGCCTGTTCGACCCGCCAAGGCCAGAAAGGCCCTTTCGTTCATCGTTCATCGTTTTTTTGACACCAAAAAAATCACGATGACTGTAGCGTATCGACGGGGCCGCCGCCGCGACTCGCGATGCAACAGCTCCCGCCGTAGGGCTCCAGTGACGGCCAGCGCGTGCTGTGCCAAGCCGTGTCTGTGCACGCTGTTCCGTGCGCCGTGGCGGGCCTTTTGGCCGCTCGAACGCATTCGGCAACAAAGCATGGGAGCTTCGTGTGTCATCGGAATCCCGTCTTTAGCGTTCACAAGCGCGCGCGCGTCTGGCAATCGATGAGAACGCGCAGAATCAACGTCGATTTAGCGTCGACTACAGTCGATCAGCGCCGATTCGCAAGAGCCAGCAGGATGGTATGGGAGGCTCCGAAGAGTTGCCGCTGAAAATGCTGGGGTCGTACGAACAAAAGTCTTGCACTCACACCGGATGTGTACGCACATGGCGCCTGTGCAAGACATCAAGATTGGCGTTGACGGGGACAGGGAACCCTAGCCAGGCCAGACCACCGGAGGGTTGGTCAGGGATTTACCCATCTTTCCGTCGAGAGAATGCCAAGTTCTGATGGCCTCCTCCCTGTTCTGGTTCGGGCTCCCCCTGCTCCTTGAAAGCTCACCTGGTCGCTCAGTTTGTCCTAGGCAAGTAATCATGCAAGGTGTCCCTTGCATCCCCGCTCGCTGATGACTTTTATGGCGTTCTCGGTACTCCAGCTGAGCTGCGCCGGGCATCCGCCACTGCTCTGTGTGGAGAGGGGGGGGGTGCGGTGGTCAGGGCAGGATAAGGCAGGGAGGGGCTTGGGGGTGGATGGGGAGGACCAGCGGTCCCCATGAGATCGGGCATTGAGAGCTGAAACAGGCAAGGCGATCAAGGAGTTCTGCACAGGCTAACTCGACACTGGCATTTTCAGTGTACTGGCGCACTCCCTCCAGCTTCGCGAAGAGACGTGCATGTTTGCCATCTTCGGTAGTTGTGAGACGTCGATGAGCTAAAGTGTGCCCCAAGGCATGGCTCTGCAAGACATGACGACTGCTTTGGGGGGACAGTCTCCTGAGGTGCATGGCGACAGGCGCAGGGAGTTGGAGCGAATATGTCGTGGGCGCACGTTGGCATCGACACGTTCGGGGGATCTGGTCATCAGTTGTTGGCTGGTTGTTGGCTGCCTATACCACCCGCTGCGCAGCGCGGTGGGTGTCTGCGCGTGTCCCTCAGATGTGCCGAGCTCATCCCCGGGGACACCGGGCCTCGGCCCCCCCCCCAGGGCCCCCCAGACCTGCGCGGCGCGCTCCAGAGAGGGCCTCGTCCTGCGGCGCGTCTCGCCCTCGGCGGAAGCCGGCAGAAGGCTGGCGGCACTGAAACCGCGGCGGTTCTGCCAACGGACGCCGGCGGAAGGTGGGCGGAGGGCGGCGGAAAGGAGAAACGAAACGTCAACAGTCTTGGATTCAGGGCTTCCAGAGTCGTCGAGCAACCACCTCAGTCCCCAATCCCCCCCCCTTGGCCTCCTAAGAGAAGCAGGCAGAGCTTGAGCGAGCACGCAGCGCGCGAGACGGATTCGGTCCCAAGTTTCTGTATCTGCCGTGTGCGCCAGGCCCCAGGTGTACCCGCCATGTGCGCCGGCCCCAGGTGTCTTCGCAGTCATTGAACCAGTGAGCACCGTTTTCGCTCATGTACTCCATTGTTTTTGCCGTGTCAGCATCTCGAGTCATCATGGACCCGTGCAACTGCTTTATCCATCCTTACGCCTCTTGGGTGCCCCCGTCCTTGCCTCCCCAGGTGCCATGGCTCCAGTTCGAGTTTTTCCCGGCAACTGATGGCAAAGCTCATACCATTCCAGAGGAGGAGCCTGCCCCCTGGTAGACAAGAGGGCCGCTGCCTGGCTAGTATTAAGTCGGGTCTATCCCTCTACAGGGGGAGTATTCAAAAATGGTCAAACAACAGTCTGGGGACATTTTTTTTACCATTGTGGAGTATGTTTGATTTGGGTATTGTTGGGTATTTTGTTGTGTACTTTTTTAATGTTCGTCCAAAATCGGCCTGTAGGGGGACAGGCCCGACTTAAGGCTAGTGGACGGTGGAGGCGGAAGACGGATTGCACTGACTGGGGAGGTGCCAGCCCGCGCTCGGGCAGGCCCATGGCGAGGGAGCCGCGGGCAGCCCTCCAGGGGACTTCGGAAACACCATTCTCCTCATTCCCTCTCTTGCTCCCTCCTCTCGGCCTTCCTTCTTCTCCATGGTGCTTCCTTAGTTCTCCACTCCATTTTTTTTGTCCTTTCCTGCTCCTAGAGTGGGCTCGGGACTCTTTAGTGCAACAGTGCAACAGAGGGGGAGGAGGGGGAGGAGGAGGAGGAGGAGGAGGAGGAGGAGGAGGAGGAGGAGGCGGAGGAGGAGGAGGAGGAGGAGGAGGAGGGGGAGGGAGGAGGGGAGGAGGAGGAGGGAGGATGAGGAGGATGAGGAGGAGGAGGAGGAGAGGAGGAGGAGGAGGAGGAGGAGGAGGAGGAGGAGGAGGAGGAGGAGGAGGAGAGGAGGAGGAGGAGGAGGAGGAGGGAGGAGGAGGAGGAGGAGGAGGAGGAGGAGGAGGAGGGGGAGGAGGAGGAGGAGGAGGAGGAGGAGGAGGAGGAGGAGGAGGAGGAGGAGGAGGAGGAGGAGGAGGAGGAGAGGAGGAGGGAGGGAGGAGGAGGAGGAGGAGGAGGAGGGGGAGGAGGGGGAGGAGGAGGAGGAGGAGGAGGAGGAGGAGGAGGAGGAGGAGGAGGAGGAGGAGGAGGAGGAGGGGTAGGAGGAGGAGAAGGGACGATCCATCGGGAGGATGAGCGGGGTGAGTGGCGGGAGGGAGGCGGGCGGGCAGGCAGGCAGGCAGGCAGGCAGGCAGGCAGGCAGGCAGGCAGGCAGGCAGGGGAGGCAGGGGCGCATGGAGGCGCGCCGTCCAGGCGCCCGCAGCACGTGGCATAGCATTGCACGGCCGCCGCCAGTGAGTCGACGACGGTCGCATTTCGTGGCGGGCTGCTGTGCTTGTACGGTCGGCCCGGATTGGGAGGTCGACCCTGCCAGCTCAAGGGTACCCTTGTGTCTTGTGCCTCGCGACACGTGCCTTCTTGCACTCCTATGGCGACGTGGCCCTCGGAAGGGTCTTGTGTCTTCTCGCGTGTCCTGTCCAATCAAGGCCGACTGCACGCTTGACCCATTCCTTCGACGCTTGGCTGCCCTGGTGCGCCCGCGCTGAAACGCAGCACGTGCCGTGTTCAAGGCGTCCATGTTGGCACGCTGCGTGCTGATTTGGTCCACGTCTTGGCGAACTTGTCGCGCCAGATCCGCCTGATCAGTCGACCAGGCTGAGCTCCGTGTCGACCCGCTGTGGGCTGCGTGTTGCGTGCCGGGGCAGCTAGGATGGTATCATTGCGCGTTGGGTTGATGCGCGTGCACGTTCGACCCCTGCGTCTCGACTGTGTCCGAGAGTCGGGTGTTGCTAAAAGTGTCCCTGGCCCACGATACCCCCAGCTTTTCGCTCCATGTTGGAGCCCCTGGGGAAGCTCCACCTATTTCGGCACAACCCTTACACGCCTCGTGGCTCCATAGGGAGCTCCACCGAAGGCTCCAGTGGCTGTGTTCGCATGTGTCCCCTCCGCCCATTTCGGCACACCCCTCACACGCTTTGTGGCCCCATATGGAGCTCCACCGAGGACGATGCTCACGACTGCGTGATTAACAACTGCATATGGCTTGACCCTTCGCTAGGCAAACTGTTTCGTTGTTTGATGATTCGTGCTGCGCTCATGTTTCTTCGTCTGTTGCATCAGCAGAGAACACTACAAATGCTGGCAGCATCGCGTACAGACCGAAGTCGAGCCGAGCAGGATGTGAGGGGGCGGGGGGCATCTTGCGCTCCATGTTCTCAGATCTAAGACGCCTCTTCTTCCCACCGCCACCACCACCGAGTCACTGCTGTCTCGGCCATTGCTTATGTATCGCTCTCTTTGCTATTTTTCCGAACGCTTCCATCTTCGGGACGGTCCAGTTGTTGTTCCGTTTGCGGATATCCACATGTTTGCCGTCCTGCAATTTCAAATTCTTGACGGCTCGCTTTCTGCTCGTTATCTTCTTCTTTGGCCCTTGTCTTCATGTATGTTTGTCTTGCCATGTGCGTAAAAGCTGTATTGTGCTGCAGTTGCTGTCTGCTTCCTGTGACGACTGCTGCCTTAATTGGGGGTGCGGTGCAGCGTCGGCATTGTTGTCACCACTGGGCGACCGCGAGGAAGTTGCAAAGAGCTGGAACACGAAGTGCAATGCCCTGTACGGAGAGTATGAGGACCTTCTATTTCTTCGTACGCATCCCACGTCAGTGCTTCTGTGCATCCATGTATGCTTACCTCATCTCAACTTTGTGGGGCCCCAGTACTTTCGAACCGCACCTTGATCGCTCGCTCCCCTTCCCACTGGCCAGCACCTCTCCTTGCCTCGTTGTTGTGAACTTTCCCATCCGTTCTTCCCTCGATCGCCTCGCGGACATGCGCGACGCGTCTTGCATGTATTCCACTGCTCAGGTCTGTAGGTATACATCCCATCTGGTCTTTAACCAGGAATGTGTGTTCCATGATTGGTGATCGTCAGCTCTGAGCCCACGGATTCCGTACCCGCTGGACAGGATCACGCTCGGGCTGACAAGCGCTTGCGCTCACGTGGCGTGCTCCAGAAAAGGCTTCGCTCTCGGCGCGCACCTCGCCCTCGGCGGGAGTCGGCACAGCTTACGCGACGGCGGAAGGCTCCTGGAGGGTGGTGGGAGTAAAAGGCAGGGTTCGGGGTGTCCGTGATCGGCCATGTCCACACGTGTTGCACATCTGAGCGTTACCCATGGGGGAGGGTGTCGGCCTGCTCGTATAGATGCATGTGACACATCTGTCAGATGTTGCTTCGCGCCGGGGCCCATGGCCTTCGCCGATGCCAGCGCATCGGACCCCAGACGGCTGGAACGATAAGCGGCATGTGGAAGCAACTGGGAGCAGACGGAAGCAAGCCGAAGTGCGTGGAAGCGCCAGGCGGTCGGAAGCAGATGGCGCGCTCCAGACATGGCTTCGCCTTCGGCGCATCCTTGCTTTCGGTGGAGTCGGTGGAGGCCGTTCTAAGGCCAGCGAAAGTAGAACGGCGCCGCGGGTGCGGTGCGCTGGCGGAAGCCGTCGGAAGCTCGGCGGAATGCGGCGGAGGCAAAAGCGAGACGTCAACATTTTTGGGTTAAGGGTTCCCGAGGCGCCGCCAGAGGGGTCCAGCGCCGATCCAAGAAGTTCGCGCGGACCTTCGACAATCTATGTTTGCACAGATGTTGTTTCTTCTATCAGCGCCCGCGCAGGCAATCACCAGTGCTGGGGATGTCCTTCCCGTTTGTTTGCCTCTGCGCTTGGTCGCCGCGAGCGCGTGGCGTCGGGACGTTCTCGGAATTTGCTCCGAGGCCGAGCTGGGCACCAGAAGCATGTCCGGCCCCAGCAGGTCGTCTCAGGTCGAGGAGCGGGTAAAAAACGCGAAAGCGATGCGGGCGACAAGCCGATTGCTCAAGGTCTGCATGTCGCGAAAAGTGGTGGAACTGAAGGCCCAGCGTGAGCGGGGCGCGCTCTTCTGTGATCAGGGCGATCTCACCGAAGCAGACACGTGGCGCGTCCACATTGGGAGCGTATATTGCTTTCACGAGCAGCGCGTGATGGAGGGCGAGTTCGACTAGCGACATGCTCGGAGCTATCTGCTTAGGGAGGGCAAGCGTACCCCACAATATATGTGCCCTGGAGAGGGGCCTCAGGGCCCGCCTCGGGATGCCCCCGAAGGCCAGATCGTTGCGTATACCCTGGCTGGAACCGTGGCCGCGGCAACACTTCATCGGAGGTACGTCGTCGACGCCCTGGGTGTACGTCTGGGCCCTCCCAAGTGTGTGCAGACGGCATGCTCTTCATGCTTCTCTGATTGCATGGTTTTCTTGCACTCCTCACCAATCGGGTGCTGCTAGAAGTGCCCCTGGCCTAAGGTGCCCTCAGGATTTCCAAGGAGGTCCCCACGGCCTCCAGAGCACCCCTCACGAGGCCCAGAGGGCCCCAGGGGCTCCAAAATTGAGCGAAAAGCTGGGGGCACCTTGGGCCAGAGGCACCTTTAGCAACCCCCGAACCAAGCTGGCGATTCTCCAGAGAGTCGCCCTAGCCTCCTCGCTTGCGCCGGCAACCCATGCCCGCCTCCCTGGGGCGATGCTCCGGGCCGAGGGCAGGTCCCGACCCACGCCAGCTCAGCACGGCAGCCAGGGCAGGTCCCGCTCCCGAGCTGCGTGACTGCACAGGGAGCACATCACATAAGAAATCTGCCTGCCAGCAGGTGGCCCACGGAAGCATCCTATCCCACGATGGCCACAGGGATTGGCAGAAGCTCTGGGGCACGTTAGGACCTTCGAACATGCGCGAAGACTGTGCCGCGAGATCTCTTGTAGCAGTATTACTGATCGTGTGTGCTTACTGTCAAGACCATGGCGTTTGGCAGCTCTCTTTGCGCGTGCCCGTGGCGAATTCGAAGCGCCCCGCTCTGGCAGGGCAGGCCGCTTCTCGCAGCAAGGCCGCGCTCGTGAGCCGCGAGAGAGGTGCCTCCGGTCCATCCTCTAGCTGCTCCCCTCGCCCTCTGCACACCCGCGAGGACATACACAAGGACGGAGTGCTGGTGCATAGCGTGGCAGATTTCAAGGACCCGGGCGTAATGTACGACTTCTCTCCAGGCGAGCGCGGGGGGGTCCCAGACATTCGACACCACGACTTTTTGGTGACATGTCCGATACAAGCATGCATACACAGACAACCCCCAGTGGACTGGAGGATGGCAGAGAATAGACCACCGCTAAGAGCCAACGAGTTTGTGTGTACACCGCCACCCTCACCCTCGGAACGGGAAAAACTCACCCGCGGGCGTATATCAATACGGTGGGGGCGTTCGCTAAGGACTGTGCTCAGGAGGCTGCAGACCCTGGAGGATTCCAAAATCTGATGAGGGCGGTGGCGATCTCCATGGCCGATCCACGATTGGATATCCACAGCATTCCAGACCCTGGGCTCCTTATCGAAGGGTTCCTTGCGCAATGCCCCCACCGCATCTGTGGCGCAACGTGGGCCCCCCGGACCTCGGGACCCCCTTGCCGGGGACCGGCCCTCCACCGCGGGCAGTTTCTTCGGATGGCCCCGCGGGGTGCCCGAGGCGTGCCGCCCTGTAGTTGGGCAAGCCGGACGCCGTCCGCGACGGCTCCTGGGCAACGCCCGCACGGGTCGCCATAAATCAGAAGGGGGGGAAAAAAAAAACACAGACACAATGAATCGTCGATCTCCTTGAAAATATTGGAAAATATGGGCAGTTGGGGGGGAAGACAGAAACCCAGAAAATATGGGAAAATATAAGGAATATGTTTGTTCATGTGTGTATTTATTTGTGTGTCCCAGGGCCCCTTCAATAAAGGAGAGGGGTTCTGCGGGAAGCGGGAAGCGGGGTCCCCGAGGCTTTTCGCCGCTTCCAGCTTGCAGGGGGCCCTCCTCGGTCCTGGGGACCGTCAGGAAACGACCCGGGACGACAAGCTGGTCCTGGGGAGGCCCATCTTTTGCAATCGTTTCGTGACGTTGGCCCACGGGTCTCCTATCCAGTTTCCTTGGGGTGAAAGTGAAATACCAATCCTGATCCAGGACACGTTCGTGGACATTTGGGAAGGCCCAGGGTGTTCGCGGCCCCAGAAGTCCCGATTGCGTCTCATCGGCGTCTCCCAAACATACTCATACTGTCTGTGCGTCGCCCCGCCAGGGGCGACGCGCACACCGAGAAATCTTACAGTAATTATATGCGTCGTGGCGGGCGCTTTCTGGCCACACCGCTCGGGAAACGATGTACTGCAAGAAGTTTATACTGGGGCCCCGTGTTTGAGGGCCCCGGGGCCTGACAGTCCCAAGGGGCCCCCGAGGGCCGAAGTCGAAGAAGAGGGCCCGCCAGTCGAAAGCATAGTCTCGCAGGGGATTCCCTCGGGGCCCCCTTCCCGGGGCCAGCCTGTTTCCTCCTGGGTGGTCTTCTGGACGGCCCCGAGGCCTGGCGGGCGCCCCCGGAGGGGCGGAAACGGCCACGAGCCGCGAGAGGCGCCGGGGGAGGGCCCTCTTCCCCTCCGCGCCGCGCCGGGCGCAGGAGAGCGCGGCTGCGCCCACTCCCACTACCGCATGTGGCAGCGGGCCGTGGACGCCCCCGGGCCGCTGCTGGTGCTGGAGGAGCCCGTGGGCGGCAGGGCGGGGGCGTGGGAAGGCTTCAGTCGGGCCCGTCCCTCTACAGGAGGAATATTCAAAAGTAGTCAAATAGTCTGGGGACTATTTTCAAGTATTTTTTGGGGCCATTTCGGAGTATGTTTTTAGTATTTTTCATGTTTCGTCGAAAATCCGCCTGTAGGGGGACACGCCCGACTTAAAGCTGGTGGTCAGAGGCTTGGAGCCGGCTGGGGTTCCGAGGTGCCCAGCATTTGGTTCCGGCCAGCAGGAAGGGGAGGCGAAGGTCGAGGTTCTGGGTTCGGGAGAAGGTGTTCGTGGTCTCTCACAATTTGCGGGGACCGTTTTCGGGCCCCGGGGCCGGCGCAAACGGATCACGGGCGAAAAACTACAGTAGATGGACCTTGGGAGGGATCTGGGGACCGATTTTAAGCGGATTTGCCTTTAACTCCCCCCCTCTTGACCAGCTGAGACCTCCTGCTGGCCGCCTCCAAGATGCATCGACCCCTGAGCGCCGATTGATCGCCGATGGGAACCAGATCAACGTGGAGGTTTGCTATCGGGGGCCCATCGCCGATCATGTAATTATCGCCGACTCCATGTCGATGTCCGTCCCCGAGCCAGTCCCCCTTGATCGTTCCCCATGAGGCCAGCTCGTCTTCGTCGTATTCGTTCGACGGGTCGTCGGTGTCCATCGTCAGCTGGTGTCTCCACCTCCTCTCGTCGCGAGAAAAGCACGGCGAGAAAACCCTCCCACTACTCTCCTCCCGTCGCGTTTCGCTGCCGTTTTTGGTCTCCAGCTGCCCTCGCCAGACCTCGGGACGGTTAACATATAACCCGTGATGAAGAAATTGGCCCCAGGGAAGGGGGCCCTAAAGGACACCCATGCGATACCATGTTTTCGACTGGCGGGATGAGCATCCGGTCCCTGGCAAGAAGTCCAGGCCTCTGGGGTCGACGTTGCACAACAATCGCGACGTCGGGTTTCTGGGATGGGGCGATACCAGTCAGGTTGGAGCTTCAATCGTCGAGGTGCTCTTCGATGTCCCTGGCTCTGGCTTTGGGCACGTGACCCGGGAGGGCGCGAGGATCGAGGAGAGAGATGGATTGGGAGCGTCGACTGCAGACGTCCGAGAATGTTAACCCTTTGATGTCTGGGCGTTTTCCTTCCGATTTTCGTATCCCCGATTGATCAGGGCTGGGCGCCCAAGATCTCAGCCCTTGGGGATTGCTTTCGGGCCCTGGGATCATCAGAAATGAGTCCGGGATGAAATGCTTCCCCCGGGGTCCCCCGGGGGAAGGGCTTGGAGCTCCGGGGCCACGGCTTGGCAAAAATCATCTTGTCGCATGTTGGATGTCTGGGAAGTGGAAAGGGGGAGGACCTGGGGGGGATGTCATTTGGCGGCGCGCACGAGAGCTCGGCGAGAGGGGGCCCTTCCAAGAGGAGAGGGGAGAAGGAGAGGTGAGGAGGAGCCTCAGTGCGATTCCGAATCGGTGTTCGTTAATTTAGGTATACGCCCCACTCCTCAGCTGGAGGGCTTGGAGGCCCCCATCACATGTCAAGAGGGCCCAAGACGTCTGCAAAGTGCTCCAAGATGTCGACGCCCCCGAGAAGGCTGCAAGACCATCCTGAGATGGCCACACGACTCCCCGTGCAAACCCGAAGACACTTCAAATTTGGGCCATGTGAGTAGCGGAGCATAAGGGACCAGGACCACCATGCGCCCACAGAGCTTTTGAGTAAAGGCGCCCCCTCCGCTGCTTCTGCGGGTAGGCTCAGACATAAGTTCGCGCGTGGCGCGCGTGGGTTCACCGCGGTTGCGCGCGTCGAGAGGTGCTCCCAGTCGTCGGGGCTCTTCCTGTGGCTTGCAATCGGGCCTCCGAGGCCTTCCGCTCGGACTGGCGGCCAGGGGCCTCGCGCTGCCATGCCACTGCTTTTGTGGGGTGCGCCGCTGGAGGCCCTGTGGAGAGGTACGCGGCGGGCCGATTCCGAGTGCCGTGCAGGCGCCACCCGGTGTCCCGGCTCTCCCGAGCCGCGGCGCCCTCGGGCCGCGGGCTCCACGACAACAGCCACCGAGCCTGGCAGCCGGCGCGCGGCACCGCAGGAAGCACACTCGGGCCACAGCTCGTGGTGTCGCGGATGGTCGCCACGCATGTCCTTGGCGCTGGCAAGGGGCCATCGCAGAAATGCGGGCGTCTGTTTGTTGCGGTGGTCGTGCACTTTCCCGGATTCGACGGAGCCACCGGGGATTTTGAACATCTGTGGATCGACATGAACGCAACTTGAGGTTTGCAGGAGTCGCTTGGTGGTCGTGGACGATATGGCGTCGGCATTGTAATGCAGACGATGATGCTGTTGATGGTGCGTCGCAATGTTACGGGCGCTCTCGCGCGTCCGCCGCGCATGTAGTCGAGCACGCGTGTTTCCTCTGGCTGACGCATGTGCATACAAGCTTTCTTCCTGCAGGAGTATGGCGTGGCTGCCAGTTGGTGGGCCATGGAAAACGGTCTCCGCAGTTATTTGACGCAGCAGCGTTCCAGTTTAGTTTCGCTTCTGCGGCTTCGTGCCACGCCGTCGCCAGCAACGCATGTAGCAGCCATTGGAGCTTCAAGGCCAAACTAACAAAGTGTGCGGCGTGCATCCAGGGGCCGACAGAGTTTGCTCTCCCCTTGGAGCCGCGCGCCGGTCATGATCACACTCTCTGCCCCTCAGATCCCCAGGGATCTCAAGATCGTTGACACGGAAATGCGATGATAGCTCCAACAGGGCCCCAAGACAACGAAGATTCGACCAATCTAGCGCTATCCGTCCCCGCGAGAAACCCGGTCTGGCATCTAGCGCCTTTGGCCAGACGGGCCATCGAATTCATGACGTGGTTCGCTCTCGGAGCGGGAAACCCGCAGCAAGGTCCGTTCCTACGCAGTGCTACATCCCGAGCCAATACATCCTATGCGCCTGTCGAGTTCCCACCAGTCCGTCCAAAGATGTGTGCAGGATGATGTCCAGCTTATCTTCAAGCGCACCAAGGGCGGCAAGGCCAACGGGAAGGTCTTCACGCAGCGGCTGAACCTCGCCATGGCCGAGGCCGAGAAGAAGAAGGACGTCGACGTGCTCTACCTGGGCTGGGCTGGCTACCGAGACGGAAACTACAAGCACCACAAGGATCCTTGCGGCCACCTCTGCTCGGTCCTGGTTGCTGTGCACGTGCGAGCGGGAAAGGGGGGCGGAGAAGGAAGAGTTGCCCGAGAAGGAGGAGGAGGAGGAGGAGGAGCAGGAGCAGGAGCAGAAGCAGCACAAGGAAGGATGGAAGAGGAGGACGAGGAGGAGGAGGAGGAGGAGCAGCAGCAGGAGGAGGGGTCGACTATGCTTCTGCGTCAGCTGCTCGGGCTCCCGTCTCTTGGCTGAAGCGGTTTCCATTTTCTCTGCGCACATTCCGTTCCTTAGCTGCCCTTGCTTCATACAGCACAGTACAAGTCAAAGCGTCATTGATTGGGCCGTACAGGTAGTTAACATAATAATAAGTCAATCATCTGCCTTTTCACGCAGACGTTCAGAAACGGTTGAGGTTTTATCGCGTTCCTCGTCCTCATACCAGGCCCAGTTTGCTTCCACTTCGTTCATGGAGGCGCCCTGTAAGATGATTGAGTGAGCTGGCGTAGCCAATGGTCCAAGAGGGAGTCCGAGTGTTGTGATGTACTTGGGAGGCCACCAGGGGCATGTACGCAGAGGAATATTTCAGAGTGGCTAAGGCCTATTTTGTTTCAGGCTCCTTTGGTTTCAACAAGGCAGGTCGTGCGCGCCGCAGCAGCGCCGCAGAGGGTCGCAGTGAAGGGCGGCAGGGCAACATCTCCACCCCCGCCGATGGTGCCTGAGGGGGCCCTGCGCTTGCACAACCGGCCCTCCAGCATCCGCCCTGGCTTTTAGCGCGGCAGGGAAACATCTCCATCCCTGGCGATTGCGCCTGAGAGGGCCCATCGGCGTGCACAAGCGCCCCTCCGCCGTGCCCTCAGCGCGGCCCGGAAACATCTCCATCCCCGCCGATGGCGCTTGAGAGGGCCCTTCGGCATGCCCAACTGGCCCTCCAACCTCCGCCCTGCCGTCAGCCCTCAGCCCCCACTGGGGCGGTCCAGAAAGGGCCTCGCCTTCGAGGGTCGAAGGAGTTGCCATCTCCTCCTCGGCGGAAGGCGGCGGAAGTAAAACGAAGCCTCGGCGGCTCAAGGACGCTGCTCGCACAGGCGGGCGTGGGGTCGCAAGTCCCCACCAGGCCATTTCAGTCTCCCCTGGCCATGGCGTTGCCTGCTGCCTCTTGCTGAAGGAGCTGGCCAGGGCATCGGCGCTGGTGCCTGCGAGGTGAGCGCTGCACGGTAGCCCAGCCGTGCTGGACCACATCGACAGTCTACAAATACTGCCAGATCGTGGGAGCTAGGGTGTATGGGGAACAGGAGAGCCCTTCGACGTGCACTGAGGCTTGTAGCAGTGACTGGAGCGTGCTGGTACCGTGGACAACACTATACTCGCGCTTCGGCGGCTGGCCTGGCTGCAGCTCATGTTCGTGCCGAACCCTCCGCCACCCCGTCCCCAGCGGCCCCTTTGGGCCTGAGGACATCGAGATCTCTGAGTAAGACACAAACTATCACGGTCTGGAGCTACAACACGGAGTCCCTAGTCGTCGCCGACCGTCTTAGTGAGCTTCTTCGCCTCGCTCGAGGGAGACAAGTTGCGATATGTTGTTTTCAAAACACTCTCATGACACTGAGCATTGCATGGCAATGTGAAAGGTATCATATCCTTCCGACGGCGAGGACCTCGCCTAGGGCAAGGGATGGATGTCTCATTGCAGTCAACCGACGCTTCTTTGGGAAGGACGATATAAGGTGTGTTCATGAGTGGATCCCTGGTCGCCTTCAGGGTGTACGACTCAAACGTGATGGCCCGCGTCCCCGTGATTTGTACGTTCTCAACGGGTACTCGTGGACCAATGAGCCACCGAAGCCGCCGCATGGGCAGCCGACGCCAGACCCAGCTGTACACTACAGGGCCCAGGGCGTTTTCTGGCAACAGTGCGCGGCCACGATATCAAGTATCCCAAGGCGCGCGGCGCTGGTCTGGTGCGTCGATGCGAATGCCTCGATTGCTCCATCGCTGCCCAAGATAGGATTTGCAGGTTCGAGAAGGACCCAGAGCAGAACGAATCAAAATTGTGCAAAAGTTCTCTCCGTGTTTCAAAATCTCGGGCTGACGGCTCCCAATACGTTTGGTAAGGCGACTCGCTTCAACTCTACGTGGGTTCACACGGATGGACGGAGCTGGTCAACAATTGACTACATTTGCGTACGCATGCAGGGGGGGTACGGCCATCGCAGCTACCCGCTCAGGGACCTTCCAGTGAGCCTTGGGGGGTATCGTGATCATCGCCCAGTGGAGGCGAAGATAGATGCGGGATTGCGGTGCAGGCGGGCACCGAAGAAAGAAACTATGAGGTGGAACCGTGCTCTCATCATGCAGGATCTGAAGATTCTCATCAGTGCACGCAAGCAGACGTCGGACGCTCCAGCAGCCCCCATCCCATCTCGAAGTGCTCATCTTCAGGATGCAGTTGCCCAGAGGATCGATGAGCTCCGACTCGCTGAAGACTGGCAAAACATCTGTGGATCTGGACGGTGTTACCCAGACACCTCTGCCTATTTCAGCACCCTTGAGAGCGCCCTGGTCGACGCCGCCGCGAGCATGTACTCGACTCAGCCGTCGGACTTGGGGCGCCCTGCTCTCCCAGAGGACATCCTGCAGGTCATTGCCAAGGAGCAGTACTACCAGCGCCTGATGGTCAGGACAATCCCAGGCAGTTGGCTCTACAAGTCGCCCTGCCACCAGTACTCGTGCGCAGCCAAAGTTGCGAAGAAAGCAGTTCGATCACACAAGCGCCAGCTGACGGCCGAGCTGGTGACCCAAGCGGAGGTTGCGGATCGCCATCAGGACACACGCCAGAGCTATGCCATCATACGTCGCCTGGCACCTAAGCCTACATTGCCAACGATGACGGTGTTCAACCCTGAGACAGGCACGGTATGCTTCGACCATGAGGACATGGCTGTGAGGGCTAAGGCGCTGTGCTCCATCTTCTGTGCTGACGAGGTCACTCCGCCCCTGGTGCCTACTTCCCCGCTCACGGACTTGGACGATCCATCTACGGAGATCACGGAGTCCAGCACAGCGAGGGCCATCATGAAGCTCCCGAACTTCAAAGCTGCTCCGACTCTGAAGTGGTGCGACCCCAACAGCACCGACCACAGTGATCGGAGACCTCACTCGGATGGTGCCGTGGCTGAGCCATGGAAGCTGTGCCTCGAGCGCGTCGCAGGCCCCCTCGCCGAGATTTTCTAAGCATGCCATCAGACGAAACAAGTTGCTCAGCGCTTCAAGGATGGGGAGATCGCATCGATTCGCAAGCCTACAGGAGACGGAAGAAATGCCACGGATCATTACCGCACCATCAATCTCATCAACCACATGGGCAAGGCTTTCGCCAACGTCGCGTGCATGCGAGAGCTTCGCCATTGTGCAGGCCGCCTGTCCTGTACGCAGTTGGGGGCCCTTCCCAAACGGTCCACGCGAGACGCCATCGTGATCGTCGATGAGATCATACGCCGCTTCCGCGTTTGCAGGGGCCGCGCGAACTACCCAGCTGCTGTGCTGGTGGCAGCCCTTGTCGACCTTGAAAAAGCATTCGATCTCTTGCCTCGTGGCAAAATCTGGGATTCCCTCGATAAGTTGGCGATGTCTAGGGGCGTTCGACTCACGCTTGAGGCCCTCCACGAGGGCACGCGCTATATCCTGAGGGACATCAAAACGAATCAACCGTGCAACACCCTCCTGGTGCGCCGTGGGGTCCGCCAGGGAAGCGTGGAGGGCCCGTCGCTGTTTGTCGCCATCTACGATTTCATCACTCAGGAGATTTCGAATCAGCAGGTGACCCACGGCTTCGATGGGGCCTCGGTTTTCTCGGACCCGACGATGGCGAACATCAGGGGCCAAGCGGTATTGGAGGGGGGGGACTTTCGAGGAGGACGTTTCGCAGGTTAAGTTCGTCGATGACCTTATCGGTTTTGCTATGTTCGAGGGCTTCGATCGCGTTTCCGAATACCTCCAGGTCGTGAAGTCGGTGATCGAGGCCGGTGGGAAGACGATGAACGCGCCCAAACTTGAGGTGTTGATGGTCTCGTCGGGGACGGGTTGTAAAAAGTTGCGCAAAGACATCATCAACCAAAGCACGGGTGTGACCATGAAAGACTCTGAGGGCCGCGCGATCAAGGTTCACGCTCAGAAGTCGGTTAAGTACCTGGGAGTCCGCATTCGAGATGATGGCTCGATGTCCGAGGAGCTTAGGCAACGCCTACTGGGGGCTAACGCTGCCCACGGACGCCTCTCCCAAAGGGCCTTCAAGGGGAACCTCAGCTACCGACTCAAGATCAGATTGTGGGCCTCCCTGGTTCGCTCCATTGACGTCTATGCTATGGAAATTGCGATACTTACCCAGGCCGAACTCCAGAGATTAGAGCGATGGCAAACCAAGAAGCTCCGAGACCTGCTCCGTTCCCCTGCACACGTCCGACATGTTCCGAACGAGGCGATCCGAAGGAAGGCCAATATCTACTCCGTCACATCGACGCTGTTGTTCCGAAGGCTGCGTTGGTGGCAGAGAGTGATATCCCCTGGGCTTGCACCTCAGGAGCCAGAGTATGACCCCGCGAAAGCGGTGAGGGCGGTCTTGTTTGGACGACTGTGCTTCGAGAGAAAAGTGGACCCCAGGGAACCCGTGGGGAGGATTTCGCTGTTGCTTCAGGATCTGCAGGCGCTCTGGCCATCACTCTCTGCTGCCCGCCGTGCTGGGGCCCCTGAAGCCCCTGAACAAGAACCAAGGATATCGAAATCTTGGTTGACCTGGTTCTGCGGACTCGAGGAGCGTGACCTTCGGGCTGTTATTTCCTTTGGTGCGGATTGCGATCTTGGGCCTGCTGGGGAGGAACGCCCTGATGGTACTAGGTACGAAATGCTCCTGTGCCCCGAATGCGGGCTTAGGCGCAGAGATCCCAAGGGTCTCGACAGCCATCGACGTCAGAAACATGGTATCGTAGCCAACCGTCTGTCTCTTCCCCAAGTGTGTCTTGATAATATTGCTTGCCCACGCTGCCAGCAGACGTTCACCAGGAAAGATGCGCTTCTTCGACATATCGAGGTTCCACGGTGTCCAGTCCTGAAAGCTGCTGGGGCTCAAGTGGCTCATCCAGTTCCGCAGCCTCCTCTGGCCCCCAGCACTTACCGCGATGTTCACCCCGCTGTCGGAGGTGGTCAGCAAGAAGAGGGACGCGGGGGTGGCCGAGGAGAAGAAGGTGCAGGACGAGGTCCCGATGGAGGGTCCCCACCGCCAGCTGACCATGGCAATGGCCAAGCTGGTGCTGCAGCACGAGGACGACCTGCGCAACCAGAGGAGAGACGTGAACGCGGTCCTCACACAGCGCGCCGACGCGAAGCTCCAGCTCGCCCTCGAGGAGGGCATAGACAAATGCACCCAGGCGGGCAAGGAGGCGAGGGACAAGGAGACGGATGACTACAAGGGCCACCCGTGGGGCAAGCGCCCCGATGCTCTGATGAAGATGGTGCTCTTCTGAGTGTCGGAGGCCTTGAAAGGCAACGAGGAGGCGCTCAAGGCCGCCATCGCTCAAGGTCCAGAACCCGAGGCCACGCTCCAAGCAGTGAAGCTCATCACCGAGTGGGGAGACAAGATACAGGACCGAGACACGACCTTCCACGCGACGCGCTGCTTCGTGATCGCCACAGAGGACGCGGACGGCAACTAAGTGAAGAAGTGGATCTTCGCCGTCATGCACCACCGCATGCTCCACCAGGCCTTCGAGCAGCTGCGGGACAACGACGCGGGGAAGTCGGTGGGGCTGCTGTTCGAGAGAGACACGGCGCCGTGCAGCCAGGCGGCGAAAAAAGTAGAGAAGCTGGCCAAGGAGGCGAAGGGCAAGGGCAGGGCCAAGCGTCAGAAGAAGTGAGGACCTTGAGAAGGCCCAGTAGCTCCCAGACGGTGTTAACAAAAATTCACTCTCATCTCGAGGCGGGGGGCACGTAACTTTTTCTGCGGGGTTCGCTGGCTCATTTTGTGGCCGTCGGCCCCCATGGGCCTAGAGGGGCTCGCGGGGCCCTCCTCGCAGCGCCACCCCCTCAGAGGACGGGGTGCGCGAGGCGGGAGCCGAGGCGCTTATGGGCGCTCCAGGGCTCCCCTGGTCCCTCCTAGTGGCCTCGTTCCGTCTCGTGCATTTCTGGGGCTCCGATCGAGCTGCTCGATCGCGCCGTTGCCCGATCTGTTTAGGCACGGTAGGTAGTGTTACTAGCCCAACACGAGGCCTCCAGAGCTGTGGACGAGAGGGGGCAGTGTCTTGTGTGTGGAAGTAAAACGGGGGCGGCTTCGCCAACGGAAGGCCGGCGGAAGCCGGCAGACGTAAAAGTCGGCCCTGCTAGAGATGGCAAGATTTCTTGGATCAAGGTTCCTTGAACTTGCCATGTGTACCAGGAAGTTTGGTAAACATGACTTGGCCGGCCTCGGCAAGGACTGGATACACACGCGGCCGCATGTTTTGCCGGGGTTCGGCCATCGTGTGGCTGGGTCCGCTGGCCCTCCGCCTGTGTATCTAGCGCGTTGCCTCCAGATGTTCCACATGTGGATCCACGCATCTTATGTGCGTTTCTAGCTCCTGCTTCTTGGTAGGGCAGTCCTGGACCGTGAACTATCCAGCAGCGTGCTATGGGGCTCATTTTCCCGTTCGTTATCTTCCTCTTCCCTTTGAGCGCACCCATGTGGGCCCTGCGGTGGCCTTCTCTTCGAAACATACCAGCAGCGCCGAGGATCTGCGGTCGATTTGAACCTCGAACACCGATTCTCGCACAGGCCGCGTTACAACCCAGAAGACGTTCCCACGTTCTTCCACATCGCGACGGGCTCCCGCAGTTTGGCAGGTCGAATCAAGTCGATTGCCGTGAAGGTTCTGCGCCAGTTCACTGTCGCTGCAGTGACGATCGCCACGAATGAGCCGTGACACGCCGTAACGTTTGCACCCGCCCTTGCAATGAGAAAGTTTCCTCGTAAGTCAGCCTGGGTGCAACACGCGAACAACCAAGGCGATGCAAGAACGGGTCGCACATCGCACGATTACGTTCGATCTGTCCCATATTGATGCCGGCAGGGATCTACCAGAACCAACCACCCCTTGCTCTTCTCCCGCCTTCTCTTTCCATATTGGCAAGACGCTGAAATAAGGACTGCCTCTGGCTTGGGAGACGCTCTCGTTTTCGGGCCATTCCTTAGACTTAGTTCGGGGAACTGATTCCTGTCCAAGGCTCGCCAAGGCCATAAAACAAACTGCGTCGTTTTATTACAGGGCAGCCCCGTATCCCTTTCTTGTCCGGCTAGGTTCCTTAGAATGGCGATTCTGTCTGAGGCATCTTCACTAAGATGAGATGTTCGCACCATCGTTGTTGTAAAAAGAAACGCCTCGCCTGAGGCGTCCTCCACATTTGCGGATGTTGGAGGTGATCTATATATATATATGGATATATAGATAGATAGATAGATAGATAGATAGATAGATATATAGATAGATAGATCGATCGATCGATAGATAGATAGATAGATAGATAGATCTCCGTGCACGAGGCCCGGGCGCCCAGGGCTCGGGCCACGGGGGGGCATGTGAGGATTGGGGCCTCTGGGCCCCGCCGAGACAGCCCCTGACAGCCCCGAAACGCCACCCGAGGGTCCCAGGAGGTCTCCAAACGTCCAAGAGAGGCCAGAGTCCCCGAATCGTCGCTCCAAGACGCCGAAGATGGCTCCAAGACGGCATCCGGGAGCCCCCACGACGGCCCAAGAGTTCCCCAAGAGGACTCCCAAGAGCGCCTCCAGAAGCAAAAATGGCCCCGTTTCTTTTGGACAACATTTTTTTACGATATCCACATCTTCGGCGTCGACCGCCTCGAAGACTGCCCCAGAAGCCCACAACATCGCCCCAAGACGGCCAAAGAGAGTTCCAAGAGGCCTGCAAGACAGCTCCAAAGGAGCCCTCGATATCCAGGAGGTCCCCGAGAGCCCTGGGGGGCTTCTGGAGCTCCCCCGAGACAGCCCCAGACAGCCCCGAAACGCCACCCGAGAGTCCCAGGAGGTCTCCAAACGTCCACGAGGGCCCAGAATCCCCAAATTGTCGCTCCAACACGGCGACGATGGCTCCAAGACGGCATCTGGGAGCCCCCACGACGGCCCAAGAGTCCCCCAAGAGGACTCCCAAGAGCGCCTCCAGAAGCAAAAAAGGCCCGGCCCCTTTGGTAAACGTACATTTTCACGATATTCACCGCTTCGGCGTCAACCGCGTCGAAGACGGCCCCAGAAGCCGACCAGATCGCCCCAAGACGGCCGGCTCAAGAGGGGCCCTCGACTGTCCAGGGGGCTCCTAAGACGGTCCCAGAGGGCCCTGGGACGGCTTCCCCACACAGCCCCGAGGAGTACCCCACCCGACATGTCTAGCCATCCTCCCCAAAATGCACCCCCGAGACCCCAAGAAACCTCCAAGAGCCCCCCCCAAAAAAACCCAAGCGGGCCCCACGGGGCCGCCAGAAAGCCCCAAGAGGCTCCCAAGAGCCCTCTCCCCAGACGCCCTGAGGTACTCTGGCTGATCCCGAAGCTTCCGGACAACTCTCGGCATCCTGACGCCCCCAACGGGCCCCAGGACCGTCAAACATTTTGGACAAAACCACGGGCCTATGGAAGTTGTCCGGACCTCGGGGCCACTCCAAAGGTCGTCGACGTCGTCCTCGTCGTGGTGGTGGCGGTCGTCGTCGTCGTGATCGTCTTCTTCGTCATCGTCGTCGTCGCCTTCGTCGTCACTCGTCGCCGCCCCTGTCGTCGTCGTCGATGATCACACGAGCGAAAACGAGAGCAGCAAAACGTGGCGCAGCCGTAACTAGAACCTAAGCTCGCGTGGTTCTAGTGTGTATACGTTTATATGCGTATACATGTATGTTTGTGTGTACTATGTATGGAAAACATATACATGTATGCAAACGCATTACAATTTCATCGCGCCGTCTCTGAACATTGCAATTTCGCTGGGGACAATCTCGACATCACGAGATCTTTGCAACATAATGTCGACATCGTTTTTCTCAACGTGCCCACCGACGGCCGCAATACAGTCGGTGCCCTGAAGAAGGAACCCTTTTCGTTGGGGAGGGGCTCCATGTTCCTTGATTGCTTCACAGTTTGCCTTGCGTTTCCCTTTGCTTCCCGAAGGGAAATCGAAGTTCAACTTCTGGAGAAAAAGGGGCCTCGTTTCTTATTTAGGGTTCCTTAGGTCAGCACCCCGACTGTATTACCCCAAGGGCGCCCCTAAGGCGACCGAACATGGCGATTTCGCTGGAGACATCATTGCAGCAGCGCAGACGTACCAGCAGCGCAGACGTACCAGCATCGCCTTGTTCTTACCATCGCCTTGGAATCGCTCCTGGACGGCCTCAAGACGGCCGCGCGCGCATGTCGAATTTCTTCCAAAACCTTCACCGACGCGAGGACGCCGTCATCGTCGTCGGCGTGGTCAGCATCGGTGCCGTCACTGGCCGTGCCGCCGTCGTTGTCACCATCGTCACCAACTTCGCTACTATCATCATCGTGTCTACCGTTGCCGACGTTGCCATGATACCGCGCCTGCCCAAGTCGCCGATTCGCACTGAAGTGCCCGCTGGGGAGCGCCCAGCGGTCACCGCCACCGCGGCCGCGTCGGCCGCGCCAAACTAGCTGGCCACTTCGCGCGAGAGCATGCGCGCTAGCGCGGCCGCAGAGATGCACCAGCCAACGCCGAGCACTTATCGCAATCGCCGCCGCATGGGTTTTGCAAACCAAGTTGCGGGTGGGCGGGCGGGATGGTTGTGCCCCATCGTCCATACCAAATATGAACTCGTACCATCCCAGCCCAACTGGTACCGACCCCCCCCCCCGCCAGCCTCTGCAACAAATACTATGCGAGCGCATTCGTTCATCAAAAACCAGACATTCTCAATAATCCCATGCAACACATGATTCGCAGAGCACACGCGCGCGTCGTCGCCGCGCGCATGCCGAGATCTTTTTAAAACAACATTCGGTTTCGTCCGGATTTCAAAATCGAGTGTCGACCAAACATTTTAAAACGGTTTCGCAACACGGAATTTCAACACAATGTGCGCGCTGTGTTTCGGATCTTCAAGACAACCATAGGTTGTTCAGAATTTTCACAAAGTGTTACCAAAGCGGCTTCGCGCGCGCATGTCGAAAACGTTCGAATGCCTTTGCGCGCGTGTTGTCGCGAGAATATGTTACAACAAGTGAAACGAAGTGCGTGCGTTCGCGTCGCCGCGCGCGCATGCCAAAATCCTTCGATAATCTTCGATGTCGTACGGATTCAAAATCGAGTGTCCAAAAACATGTAGAACACATGGTTTCGCAACATCAGTTTTCAAAACAGAAGCGTTCGCGCTCAGCCGGAGTCTCATGGAAACCATAAGTTGTTTAACATGTTCGTTGGATTGTGCCAAACGAGCGATTTGCGCCGCACGTCGAAATCATTCGAACGCCCCTGCGTGCGTGCTGAGGGGGGGAGCGATCCGCGTCAAATAACACCATGCCGGCCGCCTTCGCGCGTCGGCCGCGCGCGCATGTCGAATTCCTTCCAATACCTTCGTCGCCGACGCGAGGAAGCCGTCATCGTCGTCGGCGTGATTAGCATCGGCGCCATTACTGACCGTGGCGCCGCCGCTGGCATCATCGTCACCAGCATCGCAACGATCATTATCGTGTCGACCGTTGTCGACTATGCCATGATACCGCGCCCGCCCAAGTCGCCGACTCGCAGTGAACTGCCCGCTGGGATGTGCCCAGCGGTCAGCGCCACCGCGGCGCGTCGGCCGCGCCACATAGCTGGCCGCTGCGCGCGCGAGCATGCGCGGGTTAGCGCGGCCGCAGACATGCACCAGCCAACACCATGCACTTATCGCAATCGCCGCCGCATGGGTTTTGCAAACCAAGTTGCGGGTGGGTGGGTGGGGTGTTTGCGCGAGCAGTTGAGTTGACAGTTGCAAGTTCGGCAAGGTGAACTGCCAAAAGTTAGATTGTTGCACCACGTCGACGATTCCACATCTATCGCGCAACACATACTTCCCCCAAAAAACATAGATCGGAGTCCACGCTGGCTGAAGTTGTCAGGATGCGCAGGCAGATGCGCCCGCGGCGACAAAAAAAAAAACAGCGAACAAAAAGACAAAATGAATAACAGCACATCAAACACCTGCGTCCTCGAAGTCCATTTCCTCCCCTCATTATCCCCCTTCCCTTCCTGTCCTCCGAGCGAAGGCCCAAAGGGGGAAGAAGAACGACATCATCCGAAAGGCGGAGTACGTGTGGACGACGGTGGCTTACGTCATCTGGCCTGCGGGCGCGCGGCGGACGTCGAATAAAACTCGGACGGTACGAATAGGATCACTGTCACTTGGAGGATAATAATGAGGAGGAGGAGGAGGAAGAGGAGGAGGAGGAGGAGGAGCGAGGGCGAGGAGGAGGAAGAGGAAGAACATGAGGAATAGGAGAAGGAGGAGGAGGAGGAGGAGGAGGAAGAAGAAGAAGAAGAAGAAACAGAGGAGGGCGAGGAGGAGGAGAAGGAGGAGGGAGGAGGGAGGAGGAGGGCGAGGGAGGAGGAGGAAGAGGAGGAGGAGGGCGAGGAGGAGTAGAAGGAGGAGGAGGAGGAGGAGGGCGAGGAAGATGTCCCCAAGGGGGAAGACAATCAGGAAAAACCTTACGCAAAACACAACACAGACAAGGCCTGCCTCCTCCGCCCGCCCTCTTTAGGGGGCACAGTGTCGCCGCAAGGCGCGAAGAAGCTGCTGGACGCGTCCAAGCCACTAAATCAGCCCGTGGACAACTTCATGGCGTGGGAAGCCAGCCAGGGCCGCCTGAACAGCTACGTCGTGCTGGACCGGGTGGCGGGAGGGGAGTTCGGAAAGCTTTGGGAGTTTCGCTGGCTTTTGTAGGTTTTCTCGCCTCGCCCTGACTCCGGGTCCGCCGCTCTTTGAGCCATTCTTAAGTAGGGCGGAAAACGACGCCTTATTTGTCAAGCTCCTTTAGTGTCGATTTCCACCCTGCTGCACCGCTGCTGTTTACGCCAAACCTTTGTGGAAAGATCCAACCCGCTTCTCCGAGGCGAAAATTTACGCCCTACCTCTTCGCATCGTTCGTGGTGCACTTCCGAAACAAGTCTAAGTTGTAATATCAGCCAGAGTATGGCGGATCCGTAGTCAAGGTCGTCGTTTTCTTCCTCCTCTTCCTCCTCCTCTTCCTCTTCCTCCTCCTCCTCCTCCTTCTCCTCCTCCTCCTCGCTGCGATGGTGAATGACGGGTTGTCCGTTGTGGTGCAGAAGATCGAAACCCCCGTTCAAAATGGTTTTGTCAAAGGCCGTAACTTTTCAAGCAACGCTTACGAGCTTATTTACTACGCTAGGCTTGCGAGTTGCCTGGAACGCCCCGCGCCTGCCCTGCTCATGTCTGACTTCCCCCAGGCCTGTCCGTCTCTGTCACTGTGCCGGAGCTGGCTCGTGATGCCGTTCGACTCCGTGAAATTTCCCAGACAAGTTGTTGATAAAAGGCTTCTATATCGTTAATATTTGTCTTTTCCAGTGCCAGGGGCGATTTGTCCCTCTATATCATATGCACTGAGGCGTCTTCCAGGGGTGCCCGCTCATTGGTAGCTTGTTTGTGATTTCGGCGAACCCGTTCTTTTGGGACATGTTCCGAACCATCCAGGTCCCTGGACACGGTCAGGTGCGAGCCTGTGCCGACGACGTTGCCGCGCTTGTCCTGGCCGCCAAGGGGTTTCGGGAATCGGCTCGTGTCTTTCGGAACGCGGCTGCCCTTGCAGGGCTCATTCTGAAGGCCTCAGAATGCTTCGCCGTTCCGTTCGCTTCAAAGCTGTGACCAGCTCAAGGAACTGACTCGCTCGTTGCTCGCGTCTGCGGAATGCCGCCTGGGCTCATTTGAAGATTTGTTCAGTCGTCTTATACCTTGGCTGCTGGATTCGCCCTGGCGCGGATGAGCGGAAATTGGGCCGACCCGACGTGCAAGTTGAATCAGCGAAGTCGTAGCATTGCCGACTGCAGGCAGGATCTAGCCACGGGAGTCTCCCTGTACCTCCTCCGCGCCCTTCCCTCCATTTCCTATGTTACTGTATCCTCTGGTTTGGCAGGGCGCGGGTATAGAAAAGACGCTGCTCGCTATAGTGACTGGTTCAACTTACAAAGGTGCTTCTCTGGGCCGCGGATCCGTTCCCTGTATGCTTCCTCCGCGGCTGCCTTGATGCGTACGGCTCTGGTCACCCTGCCGCAGTGGCAAGCTGCTCTCACCCGCCTAGAGAATTCGATTCGAAATTGATGCAGCATGGGTCCCCGGGCGAGTCCGCGGCTGGCTCCGAGTTTCTATCGTGCTAAATCTGAGAGATGCTGCCAGAGAGATCCAGAGGGTTACCTGAGGATGGTCGACTGAGTGGGGGGGCGACAGGCGGTGGAGTCGTTTCTTGAGGGCTCCCAGGAGCGAAAGCCCCGATGGCAGCGCGTATTCACTGATGCCGTCCGTCATGGGCGAGGTTTTCGCTTTGCCACTGATCCCCTTGTTACAGCGCCGCATTCGGAAATGGTTCGTCCCGTCGTTGGAGGCTGGGGTGGTCGAGTAGGGGGTGGTCCAAAGAGCCCTGGCTCGAGCCCGTCCCAATTGGGCCAGTGTCTGCCTCAGTACCTGGATTGGGGCTTGGGTCACAGGCCACAGAACACAGCGTCCCCAACAGTGCATCCTCGGCTGTCCTGACACTGTTTCTGCCTCGCTCACGCACTGTTATTGTAATGGCACGAGGTCCCATCATCATGCCGCCATCGCTCTCCGCTCTGACCTCTCCTCCTCGCTCATTGTTCATCTTGGCTTGCGTGGACATCTAGCGTCCCCCCCGCCTTGGATCATTTCTTCCGCTTCGCGGCCCGAAGATCAGAGTTGCTCGGCCGCCCACTCGAGTACCAGGAAGCCGCGGCATTGACAGCTGCTCGTGTTAATTTACGACGTCCGTTTCGCAGCCGACAGCGAGCTTTGCAACGCTGTTCCTCCTCCTCCTCCTCCTCCTCCTCCTCCTCCTCCTCCTCCTCCTCCTCCTCCTCCTCCTCCTCCCCCTCCCTACCGCTCCTCCTTTCTCCTGCTCATCCCTCCTCCTCTCGCTCCTCCCGCTCCGCTCCCAGGAAGCAGAACAGCCGGTGCATGGGAGCGGCCCCAAGGAAGCCCCTCAGAGGCCTCCAGGATGCCTCCAAAAGGTGGAGAGAGAGGATCCGCCACGGCGATATACTGAACGCTACTGTCGTGCAAGATCGGTAGCCGACAAAGCTAGCGCCGCCGTCTTCCGAGGTGGCCGCCTCCTTCTCGTTTCCCCCCTCGCTCGCCGCCGAGCCAAAGTACGGCGGACCTGGAGTCGGGGCGGGATGCTGTCCAGTCGCCTGCGCCTCGGCGAGAGCTGCCTTTCTTGGGGGAGGGCCCGGCCCGCCTCCGGGAGCGCGGGGCTCGAGCCGCGGCCCCGAAGCCACCGGGCCAGTTGCCCGCAGGGCGGGGGGCAGAGGCAACGCCGCTCGACAGAAGGAGGAGGCGAAGAAGAAGAGGAAGAAGAAGAAGAAGGAGGAGGAGGAGGAGGAGGAGGGGGAGGGGGAGGAGGAGGGGGAGGAGGAGGAGGAGGAGGAGGAGGAGGAGGAGGAGGAGGAGGAGGAGGAGGAGGGTGAGGAGGAGCAGGAGGAGGAGCAGGAGGAGGAGGAATTGAGGAGGATTGCAGGAAGAGGAGGAGAAGGAGGAGGAGAGGAGGAGAGGAGGACGAGGACCATTGTAAACGCAAGACTCATCAACGATATTGGAGTAAGCCCTCCCTCCAAGGTTCCTCTCATTGGCCCCTAATATAGGGCTCATTTCCACTGAGGGAATTGCCTCGTTGGGGGACAACCGCTTGAAGACATTGAAGCGTGCCAAAACATCATTCTCGGGACTCCAGCGCCACGGATCAACTTGACTGTTTCGTCTTGGCGATCCTGAACCGCGCCCGAACACCATTCTTGGGATTTCAACACCGCGTATCAACGTAATTGTTGCACCCTCACAGCCCTGAGTCCTTCCAGATCACCATGTCTGGTACGCTGACCATGGGAAAACGTGAAACTCTTGCAATCGCTTGACACGAATATGCGCGTCGCTCAGGCGAGGACCAATGTTTGAAAACGAGCCGCCCTCAATCCCTGAAGTTCTTGCAAATGTTTAAGATTAATGCGCGCGGAGCGAAGGCGAAAGCAACATGTTGAAAACGGCCCGCCCTCAACTCGAGAAACCTTTCTGCAAATATTTAAGACGAGTGTGCGCGTCGCTCAGGCGAGAACCAAAGTTTGAAAACCACCCGCCCTCAATCCGTGAAGCCCGTGCAAATTGTTAAGAAGACGAGTTCGCGCGGCGCGAAGGCGACAGCCAAGTTTTGAAAACCACCCGCTCTCAATCCGTGATGTGTTTGATTGAATTTGTTAGGACGACTGCACGCGGTACAGAGGCGAGACCTTAATTTTGCAAACGACGTGCCCTCCATTGGTGAACTGTTGCCAACTGTTAAGCTTCATAAGTGGTGATGAAGTCTCAAGCGAAACGCCCGGCCCACCATTTCGACCGGCCTTGCGACAGCGAGGAGCTGTTCATAAGGAAAAAGAGCGGAGGAGGCAGTCGGAGGGAGGAGGAGGAGGAGGAGGAGGAGGAGGAGGAGGAGGAGGAGGAGGAGGAGGACCAGTGTGAACCCAAGGTGATCAACGATGTTGGAATAAACCCTCCCTCCAAGTTCCTTCTTCATTGGCCCCTACAACGGTTCATTTCCACTGAGGGAACTGCCTCGTTGGAAGACAACTGTTTGAAGACCCTGACGCATTCCAAAACATTGTTCTCGGAATTTCAACGCCGTGGATCAACTTGACTATTGCGTCATGACGATCCTGAACCGCGCCCGAACACCATTCCTGGGACTTCAACACCGCGAATCAACGTAACCGCTGCGCCCTCATAATGCTGAATGCATCCAAGACGCCCTTTCTGGTACGCTGATTATGGGAATCCGTGAAACTCTGCAAATTCTATTTTAACAAAAAAGACGGCGCTAAGGCGAGAGCCACGTTTTGAAAACCACCCGCTCTCAATCCGTGATGTGTTTGATTGAATATGTTGGGACGAATGCGCGCGGCGCAGAGGCGAGACCTTCATTTTGCAAACGACGTGCCCTCCATTTGTGAACAGTTGCCAGCTGTTAAGCTTCAAGGTCATTAGTGGTGATGAAGTCTCGAACGAAACGCCCGGCCCACCATTTTGACCGGCCTTGCGACAGGGAGGAGTTGTTCATAAGGAAAAAGAGCGGAGGAGGCAGGCGGAGGGAGGAGGATGCAGGGGGAGGGGGAGGAGGAAGAGGAGGAGGAGGAGGAGGAGGAGGACGAGGACCAGTGTAAACATGTGTAAACCCAAGGTGATCAACGATGTTGGAATAAACCCTCTCCAAGTTTCTTCTTCACTGGCCCCTACAAAGGTTCATTTCATCTGAGGGAACTGCCTCGTTGGAAAACAACTAACTGAAGACCCCGGCGCATGCCAAAACATTGTTCTCGCGACTTCAACGCCGTGGATCAACTTGACTGTTGCGTCATGACGATCCTGAATCGCACCAGAACGCCATTCCTGGGACTTCAACACCGCGAATCGACGTAACCGCTGCGCCCCCATAATGCCGAATCCTTCCAAGACGCCATTTCTGGTACGCTCGCTGATCATGGGAATCCGTAAAACCCTTGCAAATTCAAAAAACGACTGTGCGCGGCGCTAAGGCGCGAGCCACGTGGAAAACGAGCCGCCCGCAATCTGTGAACTTCTTATAAGGGGGTTCCCCCTGTATTGATCTCCGTTCTGGTCAATATTCAAAAAGCGTTCGCCGCCGCACCGTCGGCTTTGCTTGGCTGGCGCGGCGTATCCATGTATCTACATCTATCCCCCCAGGCGCCGTCGCACCGATACGTCTGCGCATCTTCTGTCCGTCTATCTGCCCATCCCCCGGGCGCCGTCGCACCCTCGGCGCGGCTTGACTGGCGGGGGGCGTCTATCCATTGGTGGCGGCCCATTTCTTCCAGTTACCCAAACGGAGGGGAATGGAAATGCTGCTAAGACCTGCCAAGGTTTACATGGCCGCCTCTTGGGCCTCGAGAATGAATATTTACATTGGGGTTTGATCATTGAGTTTTCAACTTAACATGGCCTCCGATTGTCTAAAACCAATACAGGATGCATCGCGCGCGCGCGGGTGACCCGGCCCCGCGCGGGTCACCAGCGCGCCCGCGCTCGCCTCGCATATTGTATTGTGTTTTCTATATTTGACGTTGGCCTGGCCGCCTCTTGGGCCCAGAGAATGAATATTTACATTGGGTTTTGATCATTGAGTTTTCAACTTAACATGGCCTCCGATTGTATAAAACCAATACAGGAGGCATCGCGCGCGCGCGCGGGTGACCCGGCACCGCGCGGGTCACCAGCGCGCCCGCGCGCCTCGCATATTGTATTGTGTTTTCTATATTTGACGTTGGCATGGCCGCCTCTTGGGCCCAGAGAATGAATATTTACATTGGGTTTTGATCATTGAGTTTTCAACTTAACATGGCCTCCGATTGTATAAAACCAATACAGGAGGCATCGCGCGCGCGCGCGGGTGACCCGGCACCGCGCGGGTCACCAGCGCGCCCGCGCGCTTCGCATATTGTATTGGTTTGTATATTTCCCACATTTATATGGCCGCCTCTTGGGCCCAGAGAATGAATTTTTACATTGGGTTTGGACAATTGAGTTTTCACCTTAACATGGCCTCCGATTGTATAAAACCAATACAGGATGCATCGCGCGCGCGCGCGGGTGACCCGGCCCCGCGCGGGTCACCAGCGCGCCCGCGCTCGCCTCGCCCATTGTATTGTGTTTTCTATATTTGACGTTGGCATGGCCGCCTCTTGGGCCCAGAGAATGAATATTTACATTGGGTTTTGATCATTGAGTTTTCAACTTAACATGGCCTCCGATTGTATAAAACCAATACAGGAGGCATCGCGCACGCGCGCGGGTGACCCGGCACCGCGCGGGTCACCAGCGCGCCCGCGCGCCTCGCATATTGTATTGTGTTTTCTATATTTGACGTTGGCATGGCCGCCTCTTGGGCCCAGAGAATGAATATTTACATTGGGTTTTGATCATTGAGTTTTCAACTTAACATGGCCTCCGATTGTATAAAACCAATACAGGAGGCATCGCGCGCGCGCGCGGGTGACCCGGCACCGCGCGGGTCACCAGCGCGCCCGCGCGCTTCGCATATTGTATTGGTTTGTATATTTTCCACATTTATATGGCCGCCTCTTGGGCCCAGAGAATGAATTTTTACATTGGGTTTCGACAATTGAGTTTTCACCTTAACATGGCCTCCGATGGAATACAACCAATACAGGATGCATCGCGCGCGCGGGTGACCCGGCCCCGCGCGGGTCACCAGCGCGCGCGCGCCTCGCATATTGTATTGGTTGTATATATTCCACGCTTATGTGGCCGCCTCTTGGGCCCAGATAGTGAATATTTACATTGGGTTTTGACCATTGAGTTTTGAACTTAACATGGCCTCCGATGGTATAAAACAATTACACGATGCATCGGGAACCCCGTGACCACGTGGAGCCGTCCTGGGGCGGTCTTGGAGCGTCTTGTACGCATGTTGGGAGCTATATTGAATCATCGAGGGCTATCTTGAGCGATCTTGGAGGTCACCTTGAGCTCTCTTGGGCCCTCTTGGCGCCATCTTAGGCCATCTTCGGTGACCCAACGACCCGCGAAACACCCCTTCCAGGCCCAGGGGGAGGGGGTAGGGGGAGGGGTAAACCCCTCCCCAAAGGGGAAGAAGGAAGTTGAGGACAGAGAGGGCTCTTTAAACCACTCACGCCCAAAGGGCTGGTGGGATTTTTATATTGTGTTTTGGCCATTGCGTGCGCTGCAGAGATGTGTGTGCATGGTGAAGGCCACGTTGGCTTTTCTCGGGCCGACGTCTCCATGTTGCGACGACGTCTCAGGCGAAACGGCCCCAAGCGGCCCTGCAAAGGCACCAAGGGTGAAGCAGAATGGCTTCCCCATCCTTCCCACAGTCTATCTTAGGAGTTCTCCGGAAACAAACGAACTGTCTATCTGTCGCGGCCTCGCCGGTCGCTGTCGCACCGTCGGCGAACGTGCTTGGTTACGTACTGTGCATCTGTCTGGCCACCCGCCGTCGCCGTCGCACCGAAAAATTGCGCGCCACACATGGTTGAACTTCACTGTCCACGGCGCGCCCATCGCACATCGCACAACTTTTTACAATAACTTCTCAATAGTTCCGTGCGGCGGACAGATCGTTTTTGCGCATCTGTCCCCGACGGACCCGTCGCCGCCGCATCGGGGTGATCATCGTTGGGGGAACCCCCTCATAACTTCTTGCAAATATTCAGAACGAATGTGCCCGGCGGTGGGGCGAGAGCTACATTTTGAAAACGGCTCGCCTTGAATCTGTGTTGCTTTTGCAAGTTTTAGAACGAGTGCGCGCGTCGCTAAGGCGAGAACCACGTTTTTGATACGGCCCGCCCTCAATCCGTCGAACTCTTGCAAGTGTTTAAAACGAACGTGCCTGGCGCTAAGGCGCGAGCCACATTTTGAAAACCACCCGCCCTCAATCCGTGAAACTTTTGCAAACGTTTGAAACGAATGTGCGAGGCGCTAAGGCGAGAGCCACATTTTGAAAACCACCCGCCCTCCATATGTGAAGCCGTTACCAATTTGTTCATCTTCAGGTTCGTAAATGGTGAGGAAGTCAGAGGCGAAACGCCTGGTCCGCCTTGAAACTGGCCTCGTTGTGCAACAGGGAGAAGTTATTTATACGGACAAGGAATGGAGGAGGAGGAGTGTCTATGTCAAAACAGCTACGCGCCACCACCTGAGCTTGCCGACGAAGAAGGCAAACTGGAAGGCGGACACCACGACCCAGCACTGTAGTTAATTGAATGGCGGGACCAGGAAGCGCGAGGAACGAAGCTGACACCTCGCACGAACACCTCACACCAGGATCAATTGAACTGAAATTTCATTCCTTCCCACCAGCCGCGCCAAAAAACATATACAAGTGTAGTGGCATTTGGACGAAAGACTCGCCGTTACAGACAAGGTACTGCCACAACCGACACGCGCTGCTCACCAGATGACGGTCGCCACCAGCCAATACACCCACGAGTAATGGATGGACTTACGGCGAATAGACAAATTGTGTAAAGAATTTGCGCAGACATGAAACAACACCTATCGGTTACCAGGCGAGTGGGGAAAATGTGACACTATGCACGAATCTCGGGAAAATCTGCACAAGGATTTGGCCAGCCTTGGCCCAAGCACGCCTCTCAGCTTGCCCACTGCGACACTGCAGCGGAGAGCGCTCCGACGGGCCGCTGTCACTAGACGCTGAGAGGCCAGTTGACTGAATACAACAAACAGCTTGCACGCTAGCCCACTACAGCATGATGCTCGACAACGTGCCGAGGGGACTGCGTGGAGCTCCAACCGAAAGCCTGCCCGCTGCCACCTCTCGCCCCCCTCGCACGTAGGAGGGAGGAGAGGGAGGAGGGAGGAGGGAGGAGAGGAGGAGGAGGGAGGAGGGAGGGAGGGAGGGAGGAGGGAGGAGGGAGGAGGGAGGAGGGAGGAGGAGGAGGAGGAGGAGGAGGAGGAGGAGGAGGAGGAGGAGGAGGAGGAGGAGGAGGAGGAGGAGGAGGAGGAGGAGGAGGAGAGGAGGAGGAGGAGGAGGAGGAGGAGGAGGAGGGGAGGAGGAGGAGGAGAGGAGGAGGAGGAGGAGGAGGAGGAGGAGAGAGGAGGAGGAGGAGGAGGAGGAGGAGGAGGAGGAGGAGGAGGAGGAGGAGGAGGAGGAGAGGAGGAGGAGGAGGAGGAGGAGGAGGAGAGGAGGAGGAGGAGGAGGAGGAGGAGGGAGGAGGAGGAGGAGGAGAGGAGGAGGAGGAGGAGGAGGAGGAGGAGGAGGAGGAGAGGAGGAGGAGGAGGAGGAGGAGGAGGAGGAGGAGGAGGAGGAACCCCGACAGTCCACCCTGCCCGGGAGCGTTCGGCTTCGGAGTAGGGGGGCACATCGCCCGGCGGGGGAGGTCGGCGGGCTCGGGCACGGGCCGCGCCCGCGGGGGCGGAGGCGCAGAGGAGGCACGGGGTGCCGCTTGGGGGGCAGGGCGAGGCAGCAGAGTTCAAGCAGTGGCGGAGCGTCCTGGCTCGCCTACAGCCTTACCAAACAATGTTCTAAGAACCTCGTGTGGCTTCCACGAGATGTTCTTAGAACGTTTCTGGTTGAGGTTGTCGTGTTTTAGCACATCGGGCTTACGTTCTAAGAACATTGTTTTTGTTGTGAGAAGATTTTTGGTCCTAACAAAATTTCGTGGTAGGACTACAGGAATGCCGGGACGGTCGGTCCCTGCTCAAAGAGTTGGGCACACGCTGACATGGATCAGGGATTTGTGGATCTTGCGAGTGGGGGCCAGATCCACGGATCAGGGAGGGTACTCTTCGAGACGTGAGTCCAGTGCCGGCCGATTGGGCGACGGAGCGCGCCGACGTTGCACGAAAGCGGAACCCGTCGCTGATCCACGCGTCTCTAGTTCGTGCTCGCGCTTGCTCGATAGAGAGACGAAGCAAGGTGGGGGGTGGGGGGCGAGGCGGGAGTCACGGGCACTGCCAGGGGGGATGGGCTCAATGGGAGCTCGAGGGCTTCCGAAGCCCACGGTGGTTTCCATCAGCTGCGCCTCGCCGAGGGCCTTCCAGGGGTGCCGGAATCGCCCCGCACGGCCGCCGGGGGCCCGAGCTCGGGCCCGGAAGCGAGGGAGCGGAAGGTCAGGGGCCACGTCGGGGGGGATGAGCTCAAGGGGGCAACGCACCGATCCCCAGCTGCTCACTGGTCCCGACTGGGGCCCGACAGGCCACACGCCGCCCGCCCAGGGACGTTCGGAGCCGCCATCGGGGGCATGGCGCCGATCTGCCGGCGACGTCTCGCCGATTCCAGCCCGAGTTCTTCTTCCCCTTTCGGAGCCCGTGCCCCCCCGGGCTGTTGCCCCCGTGTCTCCCCCGAGGGGGGGCAGGTGGCCGGAGGCACCACGGGGAGGCGAGTGGCCCGCGGGGAGGCACGCGAGGCAAGCTCGGGGGCGAGCCGTCGAGCGAAGGTGTCCGTGCAGAGCGGTGCACGGGTGGAGCGCCAGTGGCGCACTGCCGTTGCACATCAGCGCGCAAGATCGGGCTCGTGCGGCGTGCTAGGCTGAGTCGACTGGTGGTGCTGCATGACAGTGGCGCGCTCAGTACTGGCGTGGCGTATGGGCTCGTCCTCTGCCCCCTCCGCTCTTCAGCTCTTTGAAGCACATTGGGGGCCTCTGAAGGGGCTCCTTTCGGGCCGCTGCCATGCAACGGCTTCTTTGCATCCAGGGAGTGGGGGAGGAGGAGGAGGAGGAGGAGGAGGAGGAGGAGGAGGAGGAGGAGGAGGGAGGGAGGAGGAGGAGGAGAGGAGGAGGAGGAGGAGGAGGAGGAGGGAGGGGAGGGGAGGAGGAGGAGGAGGAGGAGGGAGGAGGAGGAGGAGGAGGAGGAGGAGGAGGAGGAGGAGGAGGAGGAGGAGGAGGAGGAGGAGGAGGGAGGAGCAGGAGGGAGGAGGAGGAGCAGGAGGAGGAGGAGGAGGAGGAGGAGGAGGACGACGACGACGACTTTGACTCCAGATCCACTGTACTTTAGTTGATTTGCCGACTTGAAGCATGTGTCTGACAGGTGTGAAAAAATATGGCGGAAATTTCCGCTTCGGAAAAGTAGGGCTGATAGTTCCGCTAAGGTATGGTGGAAACAGAAACGGCAAAGTAGTGCGAAAATCGGCATCAAATGAGCTTGAAAAATAGGGCGGTACTGTCCGCCCTACTTGCGAAATCGCCCAAAGTATGGCGGATCCAGAGACAGGGGAGGGGAGGGTGGATGAGGTCGGAAGCCCGGGACGGCGCCCGCAGGACGAGGGAGACGCCGACGGCCAGTGGGAGGGCGGAATCGTCGCCCAGTGCGACTTTCTGGGGGACAGCGACATCAAGAGGGGCGGAGGGCGGGGGTCATCCTCCTCATCTTTCCTCCTCTCCTCCTTATTCCTCGTCCTCCTCTCCTTGTTCTCGCCCTCCTCCTCCCCATGCCTCCTCCTCCCTCCTCCTCCCCTTCTCCTGCTCCTCCTCCGCCTCCTCCTGCTCCTCCCCCTCCTCCCTCAAGCAACTTGGGCTCAGACCAGTTTGGCGAGCCCGCCTTCTGTGCTTGCACGTGGTGTTTGAGGCACTTCACCTACGCTCTCCATTGAGGGCGGCAGGTGACGATCCAAGCATAATATTTCATGGCGACAGTTCTTCGCGTGTGGTCGCGCTGCGTCTGCAACCGATGTGAATACAATGATGTGCTGGTAACGCTCGTCCGCATGTGTCTTGAATGCAGAAGACAAGCTGAGCTCCACAAGCCACACCCAGGGTCGACCACTGCTGAGTTAAAGCGTGAAGCCGAGGCTGGTGGAGGCACTCGGAGGCAAGAAGGGCGGCAAGGGTAAGGACCTACAGGGCACCCAACAGAGCTTCACCACAGCGGTGGCACCCAAGGGCGTGCAGGAGTTGCTGAAGTTGGCTTTACAGGAAGCCGAGAAATTGGACTGAAAGAAGATTCTGGAGATGGAAGTGGACAAGCTCACCCTCACCCTCACCGTGCAGAGAGGTCTCCAGCGAGGCTCTCGCACGGGCTGTGGGGACATGGCGTGATGTTGGCCATAATCACACCCAACCAGCGAGCAATGTGGCACGATTCCTGCCATCTCTGGAGCAGGTCATCCAGCGCGAGCAGGCCGCAGTTCTGGTGCTTGCCCAGACCGAGAGGGCCAAACGGGCGGTGGCCGAGGCCATGGCTCGAGCGGGAGGGGTCGGACTGGCCGGCGAGAGGAAAGCGGCGGGCGCAGTGGAGAGTCCTGTCCCCAAAGCTCAGTGGAGAGAGAGAGAGAGAGAGAGAGAGAGAGAGAGAGAGCGCATCACGTCGGACAGTGTCCCCGTCTCGGCCCCTGAGCCGCGCGTGGCTCAGCGGACCCGCCTCGCAAAACGGGGGGGCGCCGCACGCTCAGCAGGGGCGGTGGGGATGACCTCCCCCATGGCGTGGAGAGAGCCCGTCCGCGCCACCGTGCGCTGGGAGGCGTCGGCTTTGAGCGTGGGTTGGCCAGCACGCCTCAGCGCCCTGCGAGTTCTCGCCCCGCTGGGGCCAGGAGCCCCTGCGACGGCATCGACGAGCTGGAGGGGGGAGGGGTCGGAGCGTGCAGCCCTCCAGAAGGCCAGGCCCGACGCGGAGAACCTGCAGCGCCTGCCGACGGGCACGGGAGCCGAGGTGTCCGCAGGCTCGCCGGGGCGCAGGCGGTGGAGGCGGCCGGCGACGAGCGCCCCCAGGAGAAGCGCAGGGTCGACGCCTCCCCCCAGGGCGCCCGCGGAGGCCGAGGCGGGACCAGGTGCTGGCAAGGCAGCGTCGAGGGGTCGAGGCGGAGGGCGCAGCGTCCACCGCCGCGGTGGGCCGGGCCGTGGACGAGAAGAGTGACGGGGGAGCCGAGGGCGGCAGCGGGCAGCACCTCGGCAGCCACGTCTGCAGCTCAGAAGAAGATCAGGGAGGAGCGGGTGGCCAACGCAGGCAAGTCCACGGGCGAGGGTTGAGGGCGCGGACAGTCACCCTCCTGGCAAACATGCGGCGCCGCCAGCAGCCTCGTGTCTAGGGGCCCCTCACGCCAGTGGCGAGCAGGTGCCAGACGGGAAGGGCACGGTCGAGACGAGCTCAGCAAAGCCACCAGAGGGTTGTGGCGAGGCTACCTTGTTAACGTTGTTGCTCCGCTAGGTTACGCGTGTTGGCGACAAGTCTTGGAAATGCACGTCAAGTGGGCAGCTTGAATTTATTGGGTTGGTGGAGACTCACGTTTCCGAGGCCGACATCAACGTTTGGGATGACCAGGCCCGTGGGGCGGTCGACCGCGCAGCCGGGACAAAGCCAACGAGGGCGCCGAGTGGACCAAAGGGCACCTCCAGGCTCAGAGCTTTGTCGCGGACGCCGCCCCCGAGCTTCTCCGCGCTACAGGCCGCCGCCGCATGGGCGGATTGAAAATTGCCATCCTGCACATGAGAGGCTACACTGTCGCTGTCGTGGTATTTTGCGGGTACCCGTCCGTCGGCTTCGGCGGCCCCAATGTCATCGGTTCCAGAAGCTGGAGGCTTTGCTGAACACCATCTGCATGCCGTGGATTGCTGTCGGAAATTTCAATTTTGCTGCCAGCCTCACGGCAAGATCAAGGTTGTTGAAACAGTCGCATGGCCAGCCCAAGGTGATCAAGGCAGACGTCGGGGTAACCTGAAATTTTGGGAAAAGGAGGGGCCACACATCGACTATCCGATCGCTTCTGAGACCGGATTGCCGGACATGGAATCAGCATCGCCAGTCGCCGCAGCGCCGTGGAAATTTCGCATCGGTATCCTTGTTACTTTCCGCCGATAGGGCAAACCATTGCAAGCGCGCTATCTTGATATGCCCCGTAAGTTGCCACAGACCGTGCGCCCTCGAACTGCACCCGCGCCAGGCTCCAAATCCAGCCTAGCAAAAGCAGACACTGAGGAGCGGAGCCGAACAAATGGCGCAGCGAGGAAGATACATTTCAATTCGCTTTTCAGTTACATGCTGAATCCACCTGAGTTAGATAATTCCCTGACCCCGACGAAGCTCGGAGCGAGGGAAGTTTTGAATTTCCCGGGGGGGCCGAAGAGGACCCTGAGGTGGGCGGTTGTCTTCCCGAGGGTGATCTCCGGGCCCAGGAGTCCGAGTTTAAACTTGTCGTGCCTGACAGCGTTGCCGTAGAAGGAGGGCCCCCTGCTATGTTTGGTGATTCCCCGAGTAGATTGGTGTCTGATGAGTCTGATGTTGCATGCGCTGCCCTCCCCGGGACCTTAAAAATTCTCGCCTGCAGGAATCGCGCCCCAGATCTCCTCCGTCTAAGTGCAGCCTTCTACCGGCCCCCGACGATTTACCCACCCGTGCCCCTCCTTGTCCTCCTCCTCCCCCGCCTCCTCCTCCTCCTCCTCCTCCTCCTCCTCCTCCTCCTCCTCCTCCTCCTCCCCCAGTGTCTGAAGTTGATGTCTAGATTCCCGATGAAACGTGGATGGGCTGTAAGGAGCAAGTGGGTTTCGCACCCAGCAACGAGTGCCTTACCCCCACTTCTTTCCTCCGATCCATAGCATATTGGCTCAATGCTCCCGCGGCGATTCAGGCTCTGTCATTCATGTACGCGTCCGGGGTTAGCGCTGCAGGGCTCACAATCCAGACGCACCAATGCATCCAGGCCCCTCGTGGCACCGCTCGTCGCGATGGCCCGAGGTTTCGCATTGATGCTGGTCACCACAAAGAGCGTCAACGGCAGACCCCTGGCCGTGACGTATTTGCAGGATGGCGGGCACGGCTTCGAGCGCGGTTTGCAGGTCTGGAGAGGCACTACAGCAGAGGCAGCGGGCATCGTCAGCGTAGTCGTTTGCTGGAATCCCTTGGCAAGCACGCGGGCGATCGCCTGGAGAAAGGGCACGGTATTCTTCGTACCCAGAGTCCGTCATGGAGGAGACGGCTACATGTGTTCCGCCAGTTTCGAAATTGAGGTTCGGCGGACACAGACAATTGCATACGTTTTCAGACCTTGCAGATTGGCTGCGCGAGCACAGAGGCGAGCGGTCGCGGCAGCACTGAGAGGTTTCGGTTCGTGGACGCAGGAGGGCGAGGCTCTGAGCAATTTACACCGCAGCATTCACCAGGAGCCAGGTCGACGGCAGCGTACTCTACCAGCCAGTGGAGTTCGTGTGTCGCAATTCTGAGAAGTGGAGGAAGAAATGGCCCCGTCTCCTCCTGACGCGGAGGCGACGCGGGATGTCGCCCCGTCAAGCACGGGAGCGAACTGAGTTGGAGCCATTCCCTGCCATCGCAGGGAGAGATATCTGGCTAGCAGCAAGGTGCATGAAGGCTCCGGCGGGACAAGGTGTGGATTTGATGTCCCCAGTAGATTTCGAGCGCTTGCCGACTACAGCTCTTGAAGATCTGTCTCTGTTGTGCACGGCCATCGAGTCGGAGGTGCCCTGGCCACGTCAGGCCATCGTGACCTCGGGGGGACTCTTCCCCAGGAAGACTGAAGGCGGCCGCATCACTGGATTGCTATTTGTGTTCGCCAGGATCTGGCCCCTCGTGGTGGAGCCAGATGCGGGGCGCTGGTCCGAGGAGCCCGCCCCGCGCCGGCACGCAGCGGCGCAGGGCGATGCTGCCCCGCAGGGGGCCTTCCGCGCGCGCGCTCGAGGCGGAGGGCGGGCACGAGCCTGGCATCACCTCGGGCACGGGGCTGCTCGACATCGATGGGTTCTGCGACGACGTGGCGTAGGACTTCCTGCCTTCGGAGGGGCTGGGCGCTGGGTTTTCCAGCGGCCGCTCGGTCTCCTAGGGTGCTGCAGCGTGCAGCTCCACGGACCCCGGGGCAGTGCAGCTCGTGGGTTTTACCCATCGAGCCCGCCACGTCGATTGTTCAACGGCACCGCTCAGGCACGAGATCTGGCAGAATCATCGTGCATCTTCAGTTGACGGGATTTGTACAGCTCACCCACGGATGGGCCGCCGTGTCGGCGTGGACGCTTTAGCGCAGCGTGCAGTGGGTCCTCCGTCCAGCATCCGCCAGCGACGCATCAGTGAGGTGATGGACACATGCCGAGGCCTACTATCTTATCAGATGGACAACAAATATCGGGGAGGTTTGTCCAAGGGGGGTTGTCAGGAGGGGTTATCCGGATCCCCGCTGGGTTGTCCAAGGGGTTGTCCAGAGTAGGTCGTCTTGTCGTCATTCGTCGGCATGGGTTGTCTGGGTTGTTTGGGGGGCTGTCCCGGAATTTTTTGCTGAATGGAATATTCTCCATTGAACAGATTTGGATAAGCAGGAGGAGGAGGAGGAGGAGAAGGAAGAGGAGGAAAGAGGAGGAGGAGGAAGAAGAGGAGGAGGAGGAGCAGGCGGACGAGGAGGAGGAGGAAGAGGAGGAGGAGAAGGAGAGAATTAGGACGCAGATTATGAGCATCCCCTGGAGGAGAGCGATGACGGGATGGTGGGGGGAGGTGCGTAACGAGGAGGAGGAGGCGGAGGAGGAGGAGGAGGACGAGGAGGAGGCGGAGGAGGAGGAGGAGTGGGCGGAGGAGGAGGCGGAGGAGACGGAGGAGGAGCAGGAGGAGGAGGAGGTGCAGAACGAGGGTACGGAGGAGGAGGCGGAGGAGGCGGAAGAGGCACGACGCGCAGGAGCCGGCGGTGGAGGAGGCCGAAGAGGCTGGAGGGTTGGACCTGTATGTTTGCATTCGGTTGGCGGGGCCGAGCTAGAGCGCAGCAGCGTCACCAGCCAGCAAGAATCCCTAGGATTCGGTCCGAGGCGTTGCCGATGCCGATTCGGCTCCATTGGGCCTTGTCCCACAGGGAGAGAGAGAGAGAGAGGAGCGGAGAGGTTGGAGCGGCTGGATGTGTGGACGAGGAGGTAGAGGAGGAGGAGGAGGAGGAGGAGGAGGAGGAGGAGGAGGAGGAGGAGGAGGAGGAGGAGGAGGAGGAGGAGGGTGGATGAGCAGGCAGGACGGGAGAGGAGGTGGAGGAGGTCTTGTGGGTGGGTAGGTGGGAAGTGTGTACGTGCATTGGGGCAGGAAGTCCGACGGTGGCCACCAGAACGACGATCCAACGGCCTTCCTCACGAAGGCTCTGCTTGTTTTTTGCGTTCTGCTCGAATGATGGCCTTGGCAATCGCATGCGTTGGTCAACCTTACACCGGTCAGCAGGGACTTGTCATGACCGCCGCAGCCCTCTCCCCCTCCCTCTCCCTCCCTGCCCCTGCCCCTTCCAGTGTTTGGATGCGCTGGAGCCTCTCCCTCTCTCTGGCAGGCTAGGATGCGCGTTCTGGTACGCAGCGGAACGCGATGTATTTCGATCACCAGATCTTCACTTCTTGGGCAGGGTCGTCTGGACCGGCCGCGCCGACGTTCGAGAGTGCTGATCTGTTGGTGTGCCCGTAGTTGGATGGCTGCGGCTGGTCCGCTTGCGCTTCATCGCCGCATGCTTTTCCGCCTGCCCGCTTCGCTTCTCTGTCGCCTCCCGCCCCCCTAGGGGAACGAGAAATGACATACACACAAAAACTCTGAGGTCCGCGCGGATTCCTCGAATCGGCGCTGGACCCCCCTCTCTGGCGCGCGGAGCGCGCCAGGGGCGGCGCCGGAGGAGCCGCCAGGGGAGTCCAGCGCCGATCCGAGAAATCCGCGCGGACCTCCGAGAGTTTATCTTTATGCCATTTTTCGCTCCCCTACCCCCGCTCCTCAGTCGCACCCTCGTCCGCCTCCTCTCCGCGCCCCCCTGGGGCCCCTGGGAGGCGTCCGCGCCCCTCCCCCCCCCCAAAAAAAGTAGCCCTTTTCGAGGGAAGGCGGCCCCGCACCCTCCGAAAGCCTGCGAAAAAATGATCCTGGCGAAGGTCCCAACCATATGCAGATGTGGGTACCGTAATTATGAATATCTGCTTCGGTGAAGCTCCCTATGGGGCCACGAAGCGCTGGACTGGGCGGGGGGGAACGCTGTACACCTTAGGCGATGCTTAAGAAAACCCAAGGTTTCGGCCAGAGTCTCGATTATTCTTAATGTTTCAATGTAGATCCTAAGATTTGAATAGACATTCTGGATGTTTATTCAAATTCTGAGACTATGAATTTCTTAACCCATGATTTCTAAAGCATTTCGCAGGGTGTACTGTGTGGGTGGTGTGCCGACTTGGGCTTCTGGGACGCATGCGGACGGTCCCACTGAGGGCTTCGGTGGAGCTCCCTATGGGGCCACGAAGCGTTCTACTGAGTGAATGGAAGTGGCCAAATTGGGTTACCGGGACGCATGCGGACGGTAGCACTGGGGGCTTCGGTGGAGCCCCCTTTATGGGGCCACGAAACGCTGCATTGCGCGGGTAAAAATACCAAATTACACTTCCCGGACGCATGCGGACGGTGGCATTGGGGCCTTGGGTGGAGCCCCCTATGGGGCCACGAAACGCTGCACTCGGTGGGCGAAAATGCCAAATTGGGCTTCCGGGAAGCATGCGGACGGGGGCACTGGGGCCTTCGGTGGAGCTCCCTATGGGGCCACGAAGCGCTGTATTGGGTGGGTGAAACGCAGGGGGGAGGGGGAGGAGGGCCACGAAACGCTGCACTGGGTGTGCGGGACGCATGCAGACGGTAGGGCTGGGACCTTCGGTGGAGCTCCCTATGGGGCCACGAAGCGCTGCTCTGGGTGTGCGGGACGCATGCGGACGGTAGCACTGGGACCTTCGGTGGGGCTCCCTATGGGGCCACGAAGCGCTGTATTGGGTGGGTGAAACGCAGGGGGGAGGGGGAGGAGGGCCACGAAACGCTGCACTGGGTGTGCGGGACGCATGCAGACGGTAGCACTGGGACCTTCGGTGGAGCTCCCTGTGGGGCCACGAAACGCTGCTCTGGGTGTGCGGGACGCATGCGGACGGTAGCACTGGGACCTTCGGTGGGGCTCCCTATGGGGCCACGAAGCGCTGTACTGGGTAGGCGAAACTCAAGGAGGAGGGGGAGGAGGGCCACGAAACGCTGCACTGGGTGTGCGAGATGCATGCGGATGGTAGCACTGGGACCTTCGGTGGAGCTCCCTGTGGGGCCACGAAGCGCTGTACTGGGTGTGCGGGACGCATGCGGACGGTAGCACTGGGACCTTCGGTGGGGCTCCCTATGGGGCCACGAAGCGCTGTACTGGGCGTCGGGACGCA
>CAUYUJ010000636.1:52500-120000 GCA_963575745.1 Prorocentrum cordatum
TCAGGAAGCTAGAATCATTGCGTTTCTTGTTGTAGTTCAACGGTTTAAAAGTTCTCACCTCTTCGGGCTTCCGAAGCTCCCAGACGGGCCCATAGGCCCCAAGATCGTCCCAAGACGGCCCGAGAGGCCCCCCAAAGGCCCATAAGACGGCCATAAGGGCCCCAAGACGGCCCCAAAACGGCCCCAGAAACCTCCAAGACGGCCCTCTCGCGAACCCCAAGACGAGGAGGGCCCACAGAGGCCCCCAGGAGGCCCCGAGCGGTCCCCAAGAGGCCCCAGGACGCCCCCAAGAGGCCCTTGAGAGACCTCGAAAAGGTTCCTGGGAAGCCCCCAAGGAGGCCTCAAGAGGCCTCGTCTTCATCATCTTTCCTTCAGTTCATTCCTTCGTATCAATGTCGGCTCAATCGGTTCACTGCCAGTGACATAGCACGGAGACCCTTGGTGGACTGCCCTTCCCGCCTTCCTCGCGCCCGCGTGGTTGAGCTTCATATATCCTTCGCCACCGCATTCGGCATTCGCCTGCCGGTGGCTTTGATATCATCCGCAGTCGGTCGGAGCTGGTGCAGGCCCAACACTTTCACAATGGGGACCGCTGGAGGAAAAGACGAGGCCGCCAGGCAACTTGCTCTGCACGAGCCTGAGGGCAAACGTCAAGACCCGAGGGCAGCAAGTGCCAGCAAACTGCCCGCCCATGGTCTACTCGCAGACGTACGCAAGGCTTTCGAAGAAACCCCATCCAAACAAGTCAAAGAAGGTGTCACCAGATTCGAAGCCACCGCCAAGTCCGTCGCCGCCGCCGCCAATTTCCTCGAATCTCTCACATCCATCACGGCCGATCTCAGCAAGATACATAAATCCACGGAGAGCGCTATCATAAACGCGGCCGGGTACTTCAGTCCTGGAGACACAGAACTTAGAGCTTAACGCTTCAGCTGCAACATGCGAAAGCATGGTATCGCAAGCAGAAGCACGCGCACCTGCCCTCAACGTCGACAGCATCGACACAGGGAACAGGGCACCTGAACCGACAGCATTATGGTCAGCTGTTCGCAAGAGCCCGGCCAGAACGAATGGGTATACACTCGTCGACTGGTTCTGCGCCGCCAACGTCGAGACACCCCACCTCGTCTTCAATACTGTCGGCCATTCCATGCGCCACTCGTGCCAGCTCAGCGCAGGCATTATGGTGGCAAAGTCCCACGCACAACCTCTCCGCGCAGCCCAACGCATCGGGTCGGGCTGGAGAGCCTTTGCTGTTGTTGGTGATCGTGGCGTCGTTTCCTTCTGCGTGTCTGCGGACAAGACCCCGAAGATGGTCCGACGAGGAATCCAAGTCAAACGCCTCGCCAACCTCATGATCATGCAGCGCAGCATGCCGACGACGGCACCCAGCGCGCCACCAACATCGAGTTCGCCGACAGCTTCGCGGATGCCCTCACAGTTGCGCCGTGGACTTGCTACCGCTGGAGCCCAGCCCTCGCTGGAGGGCCTTGACATCGCATGCTGGAACGCGCGAGCTCTCCCTGAACGGTCTGGACAGTGCCGCGACGACAAACGCCGTCTCCTTCTCCCGCACGTTCGCCAACGAGCCTTGCTGGCTCTCGGAGAAACGCACGACACGATGCTCGCCAGCTCGCCAGCTCGACGCAGCACTCCTACAAGCGGCTCCACTCACCGACGCGGGCGGCATCGGCTTCCCCGCGTCATTCGATAAGCGCGAGTTCCAGGTCACGCCAGAACAACGGCCTCAACACAAGCTTGACATCGCCATCCTTGGCCGCGCCGCTTGGCTGCGCGCCGCGGATGCCAGCCTTCAACGCGACATCGCTATTCTCAATATCCACAACCACGATATCTCTTGCTGCTTGTTCGCTACCACACGCAGAGTGGATCGCTCTCCGTGCATGCGGAGACGAGCTTCCACAGCAGCGGCTGCTCACGATCGTTGGTGACTTGAACGTCTCGGAGATCCCGCCCGGGTCCATCGACGCCTCGGGTCTACTCGGACGCCGCGGCCGCGCAGAGGTACCAGTACCGGTACCACGCCACTGGCGCACCTTGGTCCGCGACGTCATCGAGTTGCAACGACCTCGACCACGCGCAGATCCGAGGCCACAATCGACCGATGCTTCGTCAACTTGCCCAGCCACCTGATGCCGATGGTGGAGACAGTGCACATCGCCGCTCGAGAGCTAGAAGGGCCCCATCAGCGACCGCAAGACCGTGCGCCCGAGCATCCGCCTGCGCGAGCCTAAACCTCCACGCGAACGCGGCATCCCAACATGCATTTTCGACGCTGCCCACTGCGACCCCCGCGTCGAGCGTGCCCTCGACTCGATAGACACGACGCCACTGAACCCAACTCGAAATGGGGGGCGTTGAAGGCGACGACGCAAGTTGCCGCTGCAGAGTCCCACGACGCGCGGACCCAGATTCCCGACGCCGAGTTGGCATCGCAATCTTTCGCTCTCTCACGGGAAACGCGCGCCATGACCCTCCGCGGAATCGCCGCGGCGATCTGGCGCCAGGCCACCGCCCTCGCCAAGTTTGCGATCCGCCACGCGGCCGCGGGGACGCATCACCCGAGCATCGCAGGCGACGGGGCCCCCCTCGAAAGCGTGGCCGGCATCGCCGCCGCCACGAGTGCCGCGCGCGCCGACCTCGGCAATGAGCGGAAGGCGAAGGCGCCTGCACGCTCGCGCGCCGCCTGCTTTGCCAACAGCGTCGCCCTCGGCCCGAAGTGGCGGCGGCGGGCCCGGCGGGAAGGACAGCGAGGCGAGCTCTGAGACCCTCCCTCAAAACGCTTAGTCCTCGCCGGGGTCTAGGCGATCGCAGGCCCCGCATCCAGCGTCGCCACCGACCCCGCCGCGATGCGCCAGGCCATCGTGCAGCGCTGGGCCCCCGCATTCGCTCGACGCCAACTGCGCGACCGAGGGCCTGGACCCCGTTGCCCCCTGGCGCCCGCTCGCCGACCTGGACCTCCCCGGCGCGGGGGCGCTCAGGAATGCCGCGCGCCTCGCGGGCGACTCGGCCTCGGGGCCCAGCGGTCTCCCCCACCGCGCAGTTTCGGCATCCTCGCCGAGGTTGGCTTCGACACTGCTGTCGACGGCAGCATCCCGCGTGATCTCAACAGCTCCCTCATGGCCACGCAGAGGGGACGAGCCGCTCGGCAACGCGGAGCGCGCGCGCGCGCCCCTGATTGCCTCCGCCCGCCATCGATGAAGAGCGCCGAAGCCATTGGCATCAGCAGCCATCCGTCGGCTCCATCAGTTTGTGCCCAGACGGCCCCCGAGCAACAGGGTTTCGTCAACGGCCGCCAGCTCTGGACCGATGTAGTCACCGTCGACGCTGAGGCTCGTCGGCTCAGCGTCTCTCCTCCCGCGGCGGACACCGACATGCCCGTCTTCGTCAGCGCGGGCATCGCGGCGGCCTTCCCCAGCCTTGGCGACCAGTGGATGCGGGATACGCTCGAAAGATGGGGCATCCATGGCATAATGATGTAGCTGCTGCAGGCTTGCTATCGCTGGCCCGTCGCGCGCTGAACATGGAAGATGCGCGTCGCCACCTGTGAGCTGCAGCATCGAATGTTGCGCAAGGATGTCCCGTGAGCGGCGCCATACGGGCACTCGTCCTCGACGCTTTCATCATCGCTATCGGCCGCGAGCTCCTGCAGATCGGGCGGCCTTTTCAGCAGCTGCGCCGACGACTTTGGAATCCTCCTTTCCAGACTCCACGACATCGGCAAGCTCGCTCCTCACATATTCGCCGCCGGGTTGCTCGCTGGCCTGCGCCTGCAGGCCAGGGAGCGCATCGGCGTTCCGGCATGGGCTCTCCCATCTCAGGATCTGATTTCCGAGATGCGCCAGGTCCCAGACGGCAGAAGACGGCGACACACGGCCGTAAATTTGCAGTTGCGACCCCAGGCGCGCTTCAAGAGGCCCTGGAGAATCCGAAGATTACCCAGGAGCGCTCAAAGAGCCCTCAAGATAGCTTCCGGACGGCCCCAGAGGCACCCAAGATGCTTCAAGAGGCCCTCAAAAAGAACCCGAAGACGCGAAAATCATTCCATTCTTTCGGGAGAACGTGCGTCTTTTGCCTGCTCCGTTCATGGTCTTCACGGCGTCCACGACGGCCAAAGAGGCCCCAAGATCGGCCCAAGACTGCCCAGGAGGGGACCCCAAGAGAGCCCGCTGACAGCCCAAGAGGGCTCTAAGATAGTGTAAGAGAGCCCCACGGCAGCCCAAGAGAGGCCCCAGGGGGCTCCAAAAGGCTACCAAGAGAACTTCAAGATCCGCCCAAGATTGCCTAAGAGGCGCCCAAGCGCCTGAAGACATCCCAAGAAAGGCCCGCCCCAGATGGCTGGGGCTCCCAATAGAACCCTGAGAGCGCCACAGAAGGCCCCCAAGAGGGCCCAACAGATCACCCAGAGCGCACAAGAAGGCCCCAACCCCACAAGACGGCTCAAGAGGGCCCTCGGCTCCAGAGGGCTGCAAAGGGCTCCCGAGAGAACCCCAAGAGCGCAACAGACGGCCCCCAACAGGATCCAACAGATCCGTCAGAGCGCCCCCCGAGACGGCCCCAGCTCCACGAGACGGCCCAAGAGGGCCATCGGCAGCCCAGATGGGCCCGAATCCTTTCTCGCTCTGCTTCACTCTCATTTCTCTCTTCCCCGTTCCGTGCCTGCTTACCCTCTTCTGGAATCCCGTCGAGGCTTCAACCAGGCAAGGCTTCACGCAGGGAACGGGCAACGCGGGAAGAGCGAACATGCGACTCTTTGTGTCCAGCTCCGCTCTGACGACTCCCTGCTTCGCAAGCCATGCCCACCGCAAGGGGACCCTGAGAAGCTCCACTGGACTTTCGAGCGCCTCATGCGCAGCCCACAGGCTCCCCGGAGGCCCCAGAACGGCCCCGCTTCGCACGTGCCCAATGTGCGGTCCAGAGGCGCAGCCGCACAGACAATGCCACTGGGCGGCCACAGTGATTACACGAGCTTCCAAGGCAGCTTTCCACACGGCCATGAGCGGCCCACGTCGGCCCTCAAATGGAATCGCACAGCGCGGGGACGCACAATGCTCGAAGGTCGGGGTTCGGGGCTCTGCTAACAGGTTCTCACGACGAGAAGATCGGGTTGACCCAAAAGGGGGTCCAGCGACAAGGGGGTGGTGCAAGTTGGTGCAATAGATTTGTGGGGTTGCAGTACCTTTGGGGCGTGCAATACATTCCCGGGCGCAAGTGTATTGCTGGATTTGCGCGTGCACCACATTCATCGCAATACAATGCAATACAATTCTGCGGCGCACTACATTTGCAACACAATTGCCCCAAAGCTGTTGCACCACCCCCTTCCAGCTGGACCCCCCCTTGGGTCGACCGAAGAAGAGGTGGGGGATAGTGCTCGGCATCCGCCGGCATGCTGCCTTCACTCTGCGGCCCTGGAGGCCCCGATCCCCCTCCCTGGGGCAGCTCGTCGTCCCTGATTCCTTGTTGACGGCTCCGGGGCCCAGGGCCGAAGCCAAGGAAACACACTCGGAGGAGGAGGAGGAAGGGGAGAAGGAGGACGAGGACGAGGACGAGGAGGAGGAGGAGGAGGAGGAGGAGGAGGACGAGGAGGACGAGGAGGAGGAGGAGGACGAGGAGGAGGAGGAGGAAGAAGAAGAGGAGGAGGAGGAGGACGAGGAGAACTGCCCTGACACGCCCGTGTTGAGACGCAACATGCACCGTGCTCAGAGCGTCCGTGTGAACACGCTGCGTGCTTGGCCCGTCACGCGTCGGCCCACGTTCTGGCGAACGCGTCGCGCCAGGCCTGCGTGTTCGGTCTGCGTGTGGAGCTCCGTGTCGGCACGCGCCACGCTGCGGGCTGCTGCTGGGGCCGTCGGCAGGCCCCCCTCGGAGACCTCCCATAGAGAAAGAAAGAAAGAGAGAGAGAGAGAGAGAGAGAGAGAGAGAGAGCGGACGCCAGCGGCCAGCCCTCCGCATGCGACCGCAGGCGCCCGCCGCGGAGGGCGGCGAGCCCGAGCCCGCGGCACCCGCCTGAGCTCGAGGCCTGAGCTCGAGCGCGTGCCGCGCCGGCGGTCCGGGGCGGGGCACTTCTCCGCCGGGCCGGGGCATCAGTTCGACGACTCCGACCCCTCGGCCCGAGTGCGATCGACGCCGGTCCCGAGGCGGTTCGGCCCAGGATGCCGGTCTGGGTGCTCGGGTTTCTCGGTGGAGGCCTTCCTGGCTCGCCGGTTTCGCCGGTCCGTCTTCTCCTGGCGTGGCTGCCGGCCTCCAGGGAGGGGCTGGCATCCGAGGGGTCGAGGGAGTTGGTGACCTCGATCCCTCGAGGAGATTCGGAAGCCTAGAATCAGGAGGGAAAAAAACACACAGACACAATTAATCGTCGACTCCCCAGAAAATATGGGAAAATATGAAAAGCGGGGGGGGAGACAGAAACCCGGAAAATATTGGAAAGTATGGGGAATCTAGTTAGTTGTGTATATTTATTTGTGTGTCCCAGGGCCCCTTCATGGAAGTGGACACCAACACCAGCATCGGCGGTGTGCCTCCACCGGGGGAAGATGCTCCCGATCTCGGCGATGGTGGTCATACGCGGGCTTCCTAGGTGGACGAAAGATGGCCACCGGCACCAAAATCTAGGATCACCTTCTCCCGTTGGAGGCACCCCCTGTGTTGGTGTTGGCGCCCAGTTACGGGCCTCCACGAGATGCTCGAAGCGATGCCAAGTGGCCTCTCTTCGAGGGGAGGGGTGCCCGTTTGGCATCTCCTCGCCGGCGGAAGGCCGGCGGCAGGCAGCGGAATTGAGGCGGCGGGGGCTCCGCGCGGGCGGGGGGCTGGCGGAGGCCAGCGAACGGGTGCGCGCGAACGGAAATGACTTGTCGAGGGGGTGCGACGCTCGGGCAGACGCCAAGGGCGCCCTGATCTCGGTAGGAAGGGCGCTGCTCGGAGCACTGGAGAGGGTCGCCCACGCGAGTCTGGGCAGCAGCCTTCACCAGTTGCCTCTAATTGACGACATGGGCATCTGCCTCGCCTTCAGTCTCTGCCGCTGCCGCTGCGGAAGTGTTGCGCTGCTTGCGCTCACCGCGCGCTTCTGCCGCCGTGCCTGGCCGAGAACGCAAAGTGCCACACCCCGTGGACAATTACCCGACGAAGTGAAGAGCTCGGGCGAGGGATCTCGCCTGCTGGCGCCTGGTGGGGGAGGCTGGCAAGACGCTGGCTTCCTCCTCGACGGCCTCGTGGGCCGCCCCCGTGAAGAGCGGCGAGAGGTCGCCGGTTTGCGGGCGCGGTGGCGTCGACCGACAAGCAACGCGAGCCCGACAGTGTTTTTCCCAGCCATCCTGAGGTGTTGCGTCCTCGTTTTGAAGATACGATCCCCGCGTTCCTCCTCCCTCCTGCCTTCCTCCCTCCTCCCCCCCTCTCCCTGCGTTTCACGCACCCAATACAGCGCTTCGTGGCCCCATAGGGAGCTCCACCGAAGGCGCCAGTGCCACCGTCCGCACGAGTCCCAGAACATCCAATTTGGCATTTTCACTCACCCAGTACAGCGTTTCGTGGCCCCATAAGGAGCTCCACCGAAGGCGCCACCGTCCGCATGCGTCCCGGAACATCCAATTTGACATTTTCGCCCACTCAGTACAGCGCTTCGTGGCCCCATAGGGAGCTCCACCGAAGGCTCCAGTGCCACTGTCCGCACGCGTTCCGGAACATCCAATTTGGCATTCTCACCCACCCAGTACAACGTTTCGTGGCCCCACAGGGAGCTCCACCGAAGGCGCCAGTGCCACTGTCCGCATGCGCTCCGAAACATCCAATTTAGCATTTTCACCCACCCAGTGCAGCGCTTCGTGGCAGGGGACTCCACCAGAGGCACCAGTGCCATCGTCCGCACGCGTCCCAGAACATCCAATTTGGCATTTTCACCCACCCAGTGCAGCGCTTCGTGGTCCCATAGGGAGCTCCACCGAAGTCACCAAGTGCCACCGTCAGCATGCGTCCTGGAACATCCAATTGGGCATTTTCAACCACCCAGTGCAGCGTTTCGTGGCCCCACAGGGAGCTCCACCGAAGGCCCCAATGCCACTGTCCGCGCGCGTTCCGAAACATCCAAATTGGCATTTTCACCCACCCAGTGCAGCGCTTCGTGGCCCCATAGAGAGCCCCACCGAAGGCCCCAATGCCACCGCCCACATGCGCCCCAAACATCCAATTTGGCATTTTCACCCACCCAGTACATCGCATCGTGGCAACATAGGGAGCTCCACCGAAGGCCTCAGTGCCACCGTCCGCATGCGTCCCGGAACATCCAATTTGGCATTTTCACCCACCAGGTGCAGCGCTTCGTGGCCCCACAGGGAGCTCCACCGAAGGCTCCAGGACCACCGTCCGCACGCGTTCCGAAACATCCAATTTGGCATATTCACCCACCCAGTACAGCGCTTCGTGGCCCCAGGGAGCTCCACCGAAGGCCCCCGTGACACTGTCCGCACGCGTTCCGGAACATCCAATTTGGCATTTTCACGCCCCCTGTACAACGTTTCGTGGCCTCACAGGGAGCTCCACCGAAGGCCCCAGTGCCACTGTCCGCACGCGCTCCGAAACATCCATATTAGCATTTTCACCCACCCAGTGCAGCGCTTCATGGCCCCATAGGGAGCTCCACCGAAGGCCCCAGCGCCACCGTCCGCATACGTGCCGAAACATCCACTTTGGCATTTTCACTCCCCCTGTACAGCGTTTCGTGGCCCCATAAAAAGCTCCACCGACGGCCCCAGCGCCACCGTCTGCACGCGTCCCGAAACATCCACCTTGGCATTTTCACCTACCCATTGCAGCGCTTCGTGGCCCCATAGGGAGCTCCACCGAAGGCCTCAGTGCCACCGTCCGCGTGCGTCCGGGAGCATCCAATTTGGCATTGTCACCCACCGACTACAGCGCTTCGTGGCCCCATAGGGAGCTCCACCGAAGCCCCCGGTGCCACCGCCCGCAAGTGCCCCGAAACATCCAATTTGGCATTTTCACCCACCCAGAAAAGCGCTTCGTGGCAACATAGGGAGCTCCACCGAAGGCCCCAGCGCCACCGTCTGCACGCGTCCTGGAAAATCCAATTTGGCATTTTCACCCACCCAGTACAGCGCTTCGTGGCCACATACATCGGTAAGGAGCTCCACCGAAGGCGCCAGTGCCACCGTCCCCATGCGTCCCGGAACATCCAATTTGGCATTTTCACCCACCTAGTACAGCGCTTCGTGGCCCCATAGGGAGCTCCACCGGAGGCACCAGTGACACCGTCCGCATGCGCCCCTGAACATCCAATTTGGCATTTTCACTCCCCCAGTACAGCGTTTCGTGGTCCCACAGGGGGCTCCACCGAAGGCGCCAGTGCTACCGTCCGCATGCGTCCGGGAACATCCAATTTGGCATTTTCATTCACCCAGTACAAGCGCTTCGTGGCAGGGAACACCAGAGGCACCAGTGCCATCGTCCGAACGCGTCCCGGAACATCCAATTTGGCATTTTCACCCACCCAGAAAAGCACTTCGTGGTCCCATACGGAGCTCCACCAACGGCCCCAGTGCCACCGTCCGCGCGCGTTCCGAAACATCCAAATTGGCATTTTCACCCACCCAGCGCAGCGCTTCGTGGCCCCATAGAGAGCCCCACCGAAGGCCCCAATGCCACCGCCCACATGCGCCCCAAAACATCAAACTGTCCCAGTGCGACCCTACCTAGGAGTTGGAGCATTTAGGAAAGCAACATCTACATCTACACCGACAGCTACATTTACATCTACACCTGCATCTACATCTACATTAACATCAACAGCGAGACTCACATCTACATCTACACCTACATCTACACCTACATCTGCATCTACATCTACATCTACATAAACATAAACATATACAATACATATACATATACATATACACCTACATCCACATCTACACCTACACCTACATCTACATATACATCTATACTTTCGCATTGGTTTTGCTTTTGCATTGTCTTTGCTTTTGCTCTTGCCTTTGCTTTGCCGTTGCCTTTGCTTTTGCTGTTGTTGTTGCTGTTGCTGTTGCTTTCGCTTTTGCTTTTGCTTGATTTCGTTTTTGCTTTGCCTGCTGTTCAGCACTGCAGGTCCGGCTTTGCGTTGCTTGTGCTTTGCTTTGCTGTTGCTGTTTTTGTTTTGCCTTTGTTTTGCTGCTATTGTATGCTATGCTATGCTGCCCTGTGCTATGCTATGCTACGCTATGCTGTGCTGTGCTATGTTATGCTATGCTATGCTAGGGTACGCTCGGCTGCGCTGTGTTATGCTAGGTTATGCTATGCTATGCTGTGCTGCGCTTTGCTATGCTTCTATGCTGCGCTGTGTTATGCTATGCTATACAATGCTATGCTAGGTTATGATATGATATGCTATGCTGCGCTATGCTATGGTATGCTATGTTATGCTATGCTATACTATGGTATGCTGCGCTATGCTGTGCTATGCTATGCTATGCTGCGCTGTGCTGTGCTAAGCAATGCTATGCTGTGCTGTGCTATGCTATGCTGCGCCATGCTATGCTATGACATACTATGATATGATGAGCTGTGTTATGCTATCCTATGCTTGGCTATGCTATGCTATGTTGTGCGAATGCTGCGCTAAGTTAAGTTAAGGTAAGCTAAGCTATGCTAAGCTAGGTTAGGCTAGGCTAAGCTAAGCTAAGCCAAGCTAAACTAAGCTAAAATAAGCTAAGCTAAGATAAGATAAGTTAAGCTAGGCTAGGCTAGGTTAGGCAAAGCTATGCTAAGCTAAGATGAGATAAGCTAAGCTAAGCTAAGCTTGGCTAGGCTAAGCTGAGCCAAGCTAAGGTTAGCTAAGGTTAGCTAAGCTAAGCTGGGTGAGCCCAGGGGACGTAACTGGGGGAACCGCGGGGCGGATACTGGGGGAACCGCCCGGGGCGCCTTCCACTGCCCGGCCCCTTTAAGCCCAGAGAGTAAGAACCTTACTAGGCAGAGCCTACGTAGGGAATTTTGCATTTTCACCCACCCAGGACAGCGCTTCGCGGCAACATAGGGAGCTCCAGCGAAGGCCCCAGCGCCACAGTCCGCACGCGTCCCTGAACATCCAATTTGGCATTTTCACCAACCAGGTGCAGCGCTTCGTGGCCCCATAGGGAGCTCCACCGAAGGCCCCAGTGCCACTGTCCGCATGCGTCCCGGAAACATCCAATTTGGCATTTTCACCCACACAGTACACAGCTTCGTGGCCCCATGGAGAGCTCCACCGAAGGCTCCAGGACCACCGTCCGCACGCGTTCCGAGACATCCAACTTGGCATTTTCACCTACCCAGTACAGCGTTTCGTGGCCCCACACGGAGCTCCACCGAAGGCCCCAGTGCCACTGTCCGCACGCGTTCCGGAACATCCTCTTTGGCATTTTCACCCACCCAGTACAACGTTTCGTGGCCCCAGAGGGAGCTCCACCGAAGGCCCCGGTGCCACCGTCCGCACGCGCTCCGAAACATCTGATTTAGCATTTTCACCCAACCACTGCAGCGCTTCATGGCCCCATAGGGAACTCCACCGAAGGCCCCAGCGCCACCGTCCGCATGCGTCCCGAAACATGAAATTTGGCATTTTCATACACCCAGTGCGGCGCTTCGTGGCCCCATAAGGAGCTCCACCGACGGCCCCAGCGCCACCGTCTGCACGCGTTCCGAAACATCCAATTTGGCATTTTCACCCACCGACTACAGCGCTTCGTGGCCCCACAGGGAGCTCCACCGAAGGCCCCAGTGCCACCGTCCGCATGTGCCCCGAAGCATCCAATTTGGCATTCCCACCCACCCAGAAAAGCGCTCTTGGGGAGCTCCACCGAAGGCCCCAGCGCCACCGTCTGCACGCGTCCTGGAACATCCAATTTGGCATTTTCACCCACCCAGTACAGCGAATAGGGAGCTCCACCAAAGGCTCCAGTGCCACCGTCCGCATGCGTTCCGAAACATCCAATTTGGTATTTTCACCCACCCAGAACAACGTTTCGTGGCCCCAGAGGGAGCTCCACCGAAAACCCCAGTGCCACTGTCCGCACGCGTTCCGAAACATCCAATGTGGCATTTTCACCCACCCAATGCAGCGCTTCGTGGCCCCATCGGGAGCTCCACCGAAGGCCCCAGCGCCACCGTCCGCACGCGTGCCGAAACATCCAATTTAGCATTTTTCACCCACCCATTACAGCGCTTCGTGGCCACATAGAGAGCTCCACCGACGGCCCCAGTGCTACCGCCCACAAGTGCATATGTCTGGGCCCTTCGCCAATATATTTTCCGACTTCGGGCGCCGCGTCCGGCAGCGAGGCCGGAGGGGGCGGCCAGCGCGGCCCAGGGGAGCGCGGGCGAGCCCAGCGCAGCGCGGGCCGAAACCCGAAGGGCGAGCTCCCGCCCCAGGGGCCGACTCGCGCGCCGCCGCGGCCTCGCGCCCCCGAAGGCCTGCGGGGGTCGGCGGGGCAGCCCGAGGGGAGAGCCCGCCGCGGGGGTCGGGCAGCGCGGCGAGGCGGGTGACGGGCGGCGCGAGGCCTGACAGCGAGCCGGTGGCCAGCCGGAGGCCGCCCCTCTCCCGCCCGGAGCGCACCGCTGCCGCTGTGGGAGGCACTCGGCCGCAGCGAGGCCCAGTCGCGGCCAGCCCCCCCCCCGCCGCTGCGTCGCCGCGCGCAGCCCCGGGGGGGCGCGGATGGGCCGAGCGGGCCTCCGGCCTCTCTCATCGGCGGTGCGAAGGTGAGGTCCTGAGGGATGGGGTCCTGAGGACGAGGTGCGCCAGACAGTGCAAATCCACCCCTGGATCCCGTCCTGTCCGTTCTGGGACCCCACCCCTCAGGACCCCATCTTTGAACCACCGATCGCAGGCCTCGTCGGACATGCCCCAGGAGGACAGGGCAAGGGCGGCGCCCCAGCCCCAGAGTTGAGCCAGGCGGCGGCAGAAGGCGCTCCCGCCTTCGGCTGGCGGCGCGGACCTGCCTCGGAGCGGGGTTGTCGGACAGCCCCACCAGCCAGCCCCTGACGGGGCCGGGGCCGCCGCGAGCCGCGGCCAGGCCTCCGAGGCCGGCCCAGCACGAGGACCAATTATCCTGGCGAAGGTCCCAACCATATGCAGTTGTGGGTACCGTAATTGTGAATATCTGCTTCGGTGAAGCTCCCTATGGGGCCACGAAGCCCTGCACTGGGCGGGGGGGAACGCTGTACTGTGTGGGTGGTGTGCCGAATTGAGTTTCCGGGACGCATGCGGACGGTCCCACTGAGGGCTTCGGTGGAGCTCCCTATGGGGCCACGAGGCGCTCTACTGGGTGGGTGAAAATGCCAAATTGGGCTTCCGGGACGCGTGCGGACGGGGGCACTGGGACCTTCGGTGGAGCTCCCCTATGGGGCCACGAAACGCTGCATTGCGCGGGCGAAAATGCAAAATTACACTTCCCGGACGCATGCGGACGGTGGCACTGGGGCCTTGGGTGAAGCCCCCTTATGGGGCCACGAAGCGCTGCACTAGGTAGGTGAAAATGCCAAATTGGGCTTTCGGGACGCATGCGGACGGTATCACTGGGACCTTCGGTGGAGCTCCCTATGGGGCCACGAAACGCTGTACTGGGTGTGCGGGACGCATGCGGACGGTAGCGCTGGGACCTTCGGTGGAGATCCCTATGGGGCCACGAAGCGCTGTACTGGGCGTGCGGGACGCATGCGGACGGTAGCACTGGGACCTTCGGCGGAGCTCCCTATGGGGCCATGAAGCGTTGTACTGGATGGGTGAAACGCAGGGAGGAGGGGGAGGACGGCCACGAAACGTTGTACTGGGTGTGCAGGACGCATGCGGACGGTAGCGCTGGGACCTTCGGTGGAGCTCCCTATGGGGCCACGAAACGCTGTACTGGGCGTGTGGGACGCATGCGGACGGTAGCACTGGGACCTTCGACGGGGCTCCCTATGGGGCCACGAAACGCTGTACTGGGTGGGTAAAACGCAGGGAGGAGGGGAAGGACGGCCACGAAACGTTGTACTGGGTGTGCAGGACGCATGCGGACGGTAGCACTGGGACCTTCGGTGGAGCTCCTTATGGGGCCACGAAGCGCTATACTGGGTGTGCGGGACGCATGCGGACGGTAGCATTGGGACCTTCGGCGGGGCTCCCTATGGGGCCACGAGGCGCTCCACGGGGTGGGTGAAACGCCGGGAGGAGGGGGAGGAGGGCCACGAAACGCTGTACTGGGTTTGCGGGACGCATGCGGCCGGTAGGACTGGGACCTTCGGTGGAGCTCCCTATGGGGCCACGAAACGCTGTACTGGGTGTGCGGGACGCATGCGGGCGGTAGCACTGGGACCTTCGGTGGGCCTCCCTATGGCGCCCCGAAGCGTTGTACTGGGTGGGTGAAACGCCGGGAGGAGGGGGAGGAGGGCCACGAAACGCTGTACTGGGTGTGCGGGACGCTTGCGGACGGTATCACTGGGACCTTCGGTGGAGCTCCCTATGGGGCCACAAAACGCTGTACTGGGTGTGCAGGACGCATGCGGATGGTAGCACTGGGACCTTCGGTGGGGCTCCCTATGGGGCCACGAAACGCTGTACTGGGTGGGTGAAACGCAGGGAGGAGGGGGAGGAGGGCCACGAAACGCTGTACTGGGTGTGCAGGACGCATGCGGACGGTAGCATTGGGACCTTCGGTGGAGACCCCTATGGGGCCACGAAGCGCTGTACTGGGTGTGCGGGACGCATGCGGACGGTAGCACTGGGACCTTCGGTGGGGCTCCCTATGGGGCCACGAAACGGTGTACTGGGTGGGTGAAACGCAGGGAGGAGGGGAAGGAGGGCCACGAAACGCTGTACTGGGTGTGCAGGGCGCATGCGGCCGGTAGGACTGGGACCTTCGGTGGAGATCCCTATGGGGCCACGAAACGCTGTACTGGGTGTGCGGGACGCATGCGGACGGTAGCGCTGGGACCTTCGGTGGGGCTCCCTATGGGGCCACGAAACGTTGTACTGGGTGGGTGAAACGCCGGGAGGAGGGGGAGGAGGGCCACGAAACGCTGTACTGGGTCGGGAGGGGAGGAGGGCCACGAAACGCTGTGCTGGGTGTGCGGGACGCATGCTGACGGTGGAGAGGAGGAGGGGGCAGAGGAGGAGAGGAGAACGCGGGGACCGTCTGTTCAAAACGAGGACCCAGCACCACAGGATGGTTGGGAAAACAAGAGGCGATCAAGCCCGCTCGGCGGGGACGCTGGGCACGGCCAGCCAACAGCCACTCCAAGCGCGGCCGTCCTGACGACATGGCAATGCTGCGCAGCTGCGCAGCGGGCCTTCAGCATCGCCCGGACCCGCGCGTCGGTGATTCGAACCAAGGAGTATAGTTCCCTCGGAGCCTCGACTGCCTCCCGAGCGGGACCAGGCAGCGGTGCAAGAGGGCGGCCAAGCCACGCGTGGCTGTCTCTCGAAAATTTTCTCGCGGACAAGCTGGGCATTCCTTCGATGATGAAGCAGCAGTCCCACGCATCCTGCGCCTGGCGCGCGCCCCATCTCATGAAGCCGGCCAGCAGAGCCCACGTCGAGGGCATAGTTTTGGACAAGCGCATGCTGGGTCAGCCGTGGCGAAACCGCACCCGTCTCCATCCCTCAGGACCCGTGTGCCCCATGCCAAACATGGGGCGTTCTGGACAGCGGTTTCAGGGGATCGAGCTAGCATCTCTTGCCTGGCGGAAGGCCCGCGGAAGGCGACAGCAACAGAACGGCGGCGGCTCCGCCAGCGGAAGCCAGCGGAAGGACGGCGGCAGTAGAAATCAGTCCCCGAAGAGTTGACGCATCGTTTCGGGTTCAGCGTTTCACCCACCGCCGGTGAGCCCAGATCGCCGGCGATGTGAGACTGCCGAGTGCGGCAGAGCTTCTTCGATCCCGGCCTCTGGGGCCCGCGCTTGGGCCCCGGGGTCAGCAGACATGGGGTCTGGGGCGAGCCTGTCCCTGGAGACGGGGCCGGGACCTCGCAGGCGGCGCGCTCTGGAAGCCCACGTCGCCGGGTGCCTGGGAAGCGGGCCCTCCCATGGGCCCCGGGAGGCGGTCGGCGGGCACGGACGCCTGCGCGCCGCTTGGGGCCCAGGTGCATCCGCCGCTCTCTGCCGCCCCTCTCTGGGATCCCAGGACAGCATGGGGCAACGCTCGGGGGGCCGGGCTCAGGGGGGGGGACGCAGCGACCCCCGATCGCCCAGTCGTCGTCGACAGGGGTCCCCATGGCCCACTCCGCCCAGGAGCGTGCGGTGTCGCTCTCGGGGGCACGTGGCCGATCCAGCGGCGACGTATCACCGATTCCAGCTCCATGCTACTCCAGATTTCGTAATAAAAGGGAGGGGGTCCCAACCCTCCCAGACGAGAAGTTTTAGACCCCCCCAGACCGTCCATGAAAGTGCGGCCCTTTGCCCAGACCCCCCCGAGCCCTCCAAGACAGCTCAAATCAGACCCCCCCAAAATGTGACCCCCCCCACTTTCTTATGGAATCCGGAGTACCCCCCTTCAGCCCGTCCCCTCCCCCCCCCCGGGCCCCCCCCCCGGTCCCCCTCGTCACATCGATTCCCCAGGCGGTGGAGAAGTCTCAGCCTCGACAGCGGGGGCGCTTCGCCCCCTGGCAGACGCCCCGTGGGCTGCTACGGGTGCCCGCCAGGTGCGTCCGCCCTTCCTCGCGGCCACGTTATATAGCGCTCGCACCTTCGGGCCAAGGCCTGGGCGCGGTTTAATCTGGCCGCCATTCTTCCTGCAGGACCTCGGGAAGGAGAGCGGGGGGGGTGGTCAGGAGGGAAAGTCGGCAGGAACGAGGGGAGAGGCCCCTACCCCGTCTCGTCATTACAGAATCATGACGGGAGGGGTTGGGGCCGTTTTCGGCGTCTGGGGGCCCTCACCGGACTTCCGAGCCGTCAAGAAACGACCCGCGCTGAAAGATTGGCCCAGGGGAAGGGGCCCATACCTCTGGAGGTTGACGTTGCGAACAAGCACGGCGTAGGAGTTCAAGGGGGGAAAGGAGGGGAAGAGGTCAGAGGGGGGAGGAGGGGACGAGTCAGGTCAGGAGGGGAAGGGGGAGTGGCAGGAGGGAAAGGGGGGCTCGGGAGGGAACTGGAAGTCGGGATCATGGTGCCTTCCGATGTGTCCCATATACTCCGAATTCCTGTTGTTCCGCGCGGGCCCCAGGAGGGAGGGCCGCTAGATACTCCAGAACTCCTGGGGCCTATCGTGCGTCAATCGCATCATGGCGTCGTTCTCGTCCTGTCTTGGGACGGGGGGGTGAGGTCGGGAGGGGAAGCCGTCGTGAAGCAGACGACTCCTGAGGAAGCCTGCTCTTGAGGTTTTGCCCCGCTCTCGGGGCACGGGAGCCCTCCATGGGCTCTGGGGCTAAGGACGAGAAAAAATGGTCCCATGGATGAGCCCCGGGATCCAAGACCCGTTTCCCTCAGGACCCGTTTCCTTCATGCTAAGGAGCACGCTTCTTGCGCAGACTGTGACATGGCCATGGCAACTGAATGCGAACCCTCAGGCTCATTGATTTCGGTTGGCGAGTGTGCCCACGCCACTGGCGCGAAGACCATATCACGTGATGGTGGAACGCATCTTGCATAACGCATGTCCCAACCACCTCCCCCCCAAGCCCAAAGTTGAAGTGTCTACATGTTGTCCTTGGCGCGTTTCCTCGCGTGCACCGTTGTCAACTTTGGGCTGGGGGGGAGGGGGCTATCGATTTTTGATGCACTTAGCTGTGGCGCTGTCTTGGCGCGATGGGCGTGGACACTTGTTGTCCACCCGCCGCGTTTGCAAGACCTGGTCAGTTGGTTTTGAAGTTCACGCACAGTGTGGAAATGCATAATTCGCGAGAGCACTCGCACATCACCCGGGAGAACCATTAAGGTTTGGGATAGTGTTTTTAGATGTTTGCATATCTTTGCAACAAAATGTTATTTTCTGTGTTCAGAAATGCGACGAGTAACATGTCCACCCTTTCATCTCACACGAGTAGTGTACGACCGATCTTGCGAGTCTTACCGAGCACTATCGGAAGCTCGAGTGGCCCGCGCCGCAGCCACGGACCCACCTGCAGTCCGTGAGACATCTCGCTGGCAACATCTGCACCTGACTGCAGTTGAGGTGCGCCAGCGTTTGAGCTGCGGGCCCCAGCCTGCGGTCGGGAACTCTGGGATGGCGCGTCGCTCCGCCAGCTTGGGCCAGTACATGGACATTAGATTCGAACCCTGTGGCCCAAGATGCCCCCCAGACCCCCCGAAACTAATATATTGATGGCGTGGCGACGGGGCGACGGGGGGGGGCGTGAGTGGACAGAAATATTCGAACCCCAAAGCATCCACATTGATGTCGGGGGCGCGGGAGTGATTCAGAATCCCCCTCGAATGTGTAAGGGTTCGAATCTATTGTCCATGTACGGGCCCCCCACGCTGCGGCGCGACACGGTGTCCGTTTCCCGCCCGCCCGGGCGCGCACGCCCGGGGCCTCGCCCGGCCTCCCGCGCCCCGCGAAGCGGAGCGACGCGCCACCCGCGCGCGGGGCCGTCGCCCCGACACGCTCCGCAGACTTCCGACCGCAGCCGCCCCCCTGTGGGAAAAAACACCACTGGGAAAAAGTCGGTGGGAGAAAGCACACACTCCGTGTGTGTGTTTTTTCCCACAGACCTTGTGCGTATGTATTCTTTTCCCAAAGGCTGTATGTTTTTTTCTCTCGTGCGTGTGTGTGTGTGTGAATGTGTGTTTTTTCCCACAGAGCAGGCCTCGAGTCCGCCCCGCGGCGCTGGCTGTCTGGCCCCTCACCGGGCCGCAGGGGCCCGCCCGGACTGGCCAGGCTCGCACCGGTCAAAAGCAGCGTGCGGTTCCCCGGCGCCGCCATCAGGGCCTGGATGGGGTGCCCATGCCAACAGGGGGCGCGTCGAAGCGCCCAGTGAAGTGGGGCGGGCTTCTCACGCCACGCGACCCCGAGAGAGACGGCCATCGCGGCCAGAAGTCCTACACGAGCCCGAAGCAAATCACTAGACACAGCTACTTGTTTCCTCCGGCGTTCAATCAGCGCTGTCATGCCTCATGGAGCTTGCCAGGATCTCCAGGGGGGGAAGCCAACACGCGACACAGAAGACCTTGCAGGAGGCACTCCTCCAAAAGCGACAGCACGTCCAGCCTGGATGTAATTGGACCAACGAGCTACCTTACCAAAACGAGTGTGATTGTTTGTCTCAGAGTCTAGAATGATGTTGAGCGGCCAGATCGAAAGACAGCGTGCGCATATGAAGGAAGATTGTCGTGCTCACGCCGCTGTCAACAAAACCCACTCGTGATAAACACTTGCTTCCTGAGAATTGAATGCTCCTAGCCGCGACAGCAGCAAGCGTACCAAACAACTTCCCTGCGCCGTACGGCCGTTCAGTATCCGATGGCAGAGGGTTGGGCTCCAATGCGTCAACTGATCCCGCAACTTACGTGAACACCTCACGGCCTCAACTCGTGACTGGTTCGACCGTGATAGATTGCGGTTCTCATGTAATCGCCACTGCGTACTTTGCACATGATACATGTGCGTCCAGTGGGAGAGGCCCAGGAAGGGTATACGAAGGAAAGGAAGACGGCGAAGACGGCCTGCCCTGCTTGAGTCACAGCTGGTTTCACGCCTCTCTAGCGCCAGCAGTTCTTCACGTTCGGAGGGTGGCATAGGAGGCAGAGGCCGAAGGCGCTGCACCAAACAAGTGGGCCCCAAAGACATGACAGATCGCAGAAAGAAAGAGGCCATTCGGCGAGCAACACTTTCAGCATCGCTTGCACCATGGAGCAGACACGGGGACCCGTGCAAGATTGGCGTAAGAGAAGTGACTCGTGCGAATGTGCGCATCCAGCGAACGCAGGCTGTTGAGAGTGGTCGAGCAGGATTGACAAGCCGACTGTGTCCTGCGGGGGTGGGCGTTCACAGAGATCCTTCCTAGCAGGGATGCCTTCGTCCGGCATAGTATTTAGCACGCGGATCGCCCAAGCTGTCGCCTTAACATTCCGCTGCAGACGCGCTATCTATGCTTTCAGAGCCTCCCTGACTGACGTTTTCCAGGCAGACGCGGACCTGAGCACTTCGACCACCCAAGGCTCTGGCTCAAGGCTGGGCCAAGGACGCCCAACAAATTTGCGATGACTCCCCAGCATTCCGTGAAGCCGACAGCGCCTTAAATGATGTCGAACGTCTTTTTGCAAGAGCGCCTTGAGCGGATCTGGAGCATCATGCAACACCTGGCCAACCAGCCAGAGTCGCGACACTCGCAGGAGAGAGGCGGCAATCGGTCGCCCAGCTGCTGCGAGAACGGCCCTGACGGTGTGCCCCCCCCCCCCCCTTCTCGAAGCGTGGCACCTTCAGCGTGGATCGATGACGGCGATCACACTGATATTGAAATCGGGCCAGGCATACCGAGTGGCAGACGCGCACATCGCAGCATCGAGCGAGCGGCGGGAGTCTAAGGAGATGAGCTTCGGCGCCATGTCTTTTCCGGGCGCTTCACGAACTGCCCTGCGCAAGGTCTTCAGAGCCCCAGTCGCCTCAACATTCTGGCATGGAGCATTTGGCTCCTGACGCTCCCTTGTCGTCCAATATCGATACCAGATAGAGCGAATCCTGACCTCCGCCGATGTGCTCCTTTGGTCCGCGGCCCCCGACGTCTCGACCGCTTCCCCGGGGGTGTTTTTTCGTCCTGGATCCGCTTTCGAGGGTCCCCAGGGCCCGGCGTTTTCCCCTGAGGGGCGAGATCGCCGAAACACCCGCCACTTGAAACTATCGGGTACTCGTTGTCTTATTCATTGTCTTGCCGATCGGCGCGGGCCCTCATGGAGTAGATCCTGGCTGTTTTTGGCGCCCGTTTCAGGCAGTTGGAGTCTTCCCCATAGGACGCACGGTTTCAAACAGTCGCATCAAGCAGCGGTCCGGGAAGACCGCATAGCTGAAATCGCACTGCCCCCGCAGGATCGAGCTGTCAGGTGCAGCGGAAGGGGCTCGGCACGTGAATGCGGCTCCTTGTGGAGAGCATGAGCGCCTGCCCTCGCGCCGACCCCCCTGGAGGAGTGGTCGAAGCTCCGGGGGCCCGAACAGAAACAGAAACAGCAAAAGCAGCAACAAAACACAAAAAAGGCCCGAAGCATCGGCAGAGACCATGCCAGGCGAAGAGGTGCGTCCTTCAGTCGGGACCCAGTCGAACCAGCAGGAGGCCTGAGGGGTTCCCCGACATAAGGCCATTTCGACAGCCACCTCGGGGGGGATTTCAGCAAAACGCGAAGAGGAAAGCTGCATCGCCGAATGGAGTGCCAGGCCTTGTGCCTTGAAGGGTAATGGCTAGACGGTCTGCGCCTGGCACTTGGAGCCGCCCTGGTCTGAAAGTTTGTTGCACCATCGCAACAGAATGCTCTGAGAGGCCATGTCTCTTCGAGGGGGGATCCTCTGCAACCTGGTCTTAAAGAGGAAGGTACCCAGCAGGGAACCCATGGTAGTCGAGCAAATGCAAGAGTGATTCATCCGATACGTTTGTAGATATGATCAGCCCACGTTCGCAATAATACAGAGACAACGACCGAACCATCAAACAGGATGGTAATAGACAGGTTTTTGGCAGCGGCGAAGCGCTGCAAGACTGAACCAAGTTGAATTACCAGGAGGAGGAGGAGGAGGAGGCGGAGGAGAAGGAGGAGGAGGGAGAGGCGGAGGAGGAGGAGGAGGAGGAGGAGGAGGAGGAGGAGGAGGAGGAGGAGGAGGAGGAGAGGAGAGAGGAGGGAGAGGGAGTGGGCGAAAGGGTGACCGACGACCGAAGAAGTTTCATGATTGGCAGTTTTGCATCCGTAGTATCGCGGTCATCATTCGAGCACGTGGGGGCTCTGTGCCGCGCTCGAGACAGCGATTACAGTGGGTTGTTTTTGCGTCAGTTGTCTGCTCGTCCGCGCAGCGCAAGCGATGCTTGAGACTCGAAGGGGCACCATGAGTCGAACTGAGGCTGCGTTAAGAGGCTGCGCAAAAATGTAAAAACTCTTCGGCGCAGTACGTCCTTCACTGCAAGCCGCTGCTCGCTCCAATTGCGCTTTGCTCCATCGTCGCTATCGCTCCCATCTTCTCCTCTCCTGCCTTGCGATTCCACTTGTCGACTGCTCGAAGCGGGCGCTGGCTCAGCTTGCTTGGGATGGCGCCTACGTGGTCTTCGCTTGGTAACCCTCGTGTCATAGGTGAGCATGTTCTTAGTAAGTGGTGTGGGTTATCAGGGCAATGCCTCGGCAATTGAGGACAGAGCTAAAACGCAGGAGACGTCAATGTGACCGATTTACAGGAAAAGCTGGCGCAGTTTGCGTGTGTCAGGCGCGTACAATTTCTCAAGCGCATCGTGCAAATAGATAAAAAAAGGCGAATCGTAGCATGTAGCAAGGATGGGGCTAATGCGTCCGAAGGACCACGTTCGGAAACATTTGGAAAGTGCGCGTGAAGATTTGCATAAAAGTGCGTCAGTCAGATACGTTTACAGGGAATTGGATCGTTGGCGGTGTCACTGAAGTGTGACCTGTGCCCACACATAGTCTCTGTTCCTTATATGTGCGTTGGCGGTGAACATACATATTCCAACCTCGCAGCTATGTTTCGGCCCTTTACGATTCAATAGGTGCAGTGAACGGGGATACCCTTACAACCTTGCCTCTTTGGTTCAACCTTAGCAAATCTCGTTGGCCGTGAGCGAATGCACAACAATATCAACTTGCACGTCCAAGGAGCTTGCTTCCTTACTGCGTATTCTTACCGCACGTTTTGACGGCATGATGGAAAAGTCGCAGACCTCATCCTCGATCTTCTTCGGTTCTCGATGCTCATCCATCCTCGATCCTCCTCCCGGGCAGCTGGCGGCCAGCCGATCCGCCCTTCTCCCCCGCTGCCCCATGTCCACACAAGGTGCCTACACACCACCGTCGTGCCTGGCCAGGGCCACCCGGGTCCCCAGAATCAACCCGAAGTTGCACGATTTCAGCTTCTGGGGGCCGTTTCCCTGTGGGGCCGGAAACGGGTTTCGGCACGACGATGTCTTCTGTGTCGCAGGATTGCGAAGCATTTCCCGTGGTTCTCATGCTCAGAGCTAAGGCCTGGTGTTCGGCGGATGTTGCCCGATGATGGGCTCACAATCGCCGCCCCTAGGTTCGCAAGAACCCGTCGCCGACAGACCCGTCATCGGGAGCGGCAGGCCTTTGTTGGCCCCCCGGATGGTCAAAAGCCGATTTGGGACGAACAATTCCCACCGGGGAAAAGGGTCGGGAACTTTTAGAGCCGCGGATTCAAAGAATCACAGAGTTGGACTTTTGGGGGATGGGGCTGTCCAAGACGCTCGATGGTGTGATTCTGTCGCGCCCGCAGGGGGCAGCTTCTCCGTCCTGGGCCCATTCCCCTGGAGACTGGCCCCGCAGGCCGAGCAGGAGAAAACGCGGCAGGACTGACACATCGATCCGCCCGAAGTCTGCCAACCTCGGATGGAGCTGTTCACCACGGAGGGGTGATTCACCCTCCGACGGAGCTTGCCGAATCCCGCCCCCGTCCATCCTGTCTCCCCCTCCTCATCCCCCTCCTCCTCCTCCTCCTCCTCCTCCTCCTCCTCCTCCTCCTCCTCCTCCTCCTCCTCTTCCTCCAACCCCCCCCCCCGCCCGTTCTGGCAGCACGTGCCCAGCTCCCCCCGCGGATTCCAGGAGGGGGCGACGGTGGCCGCCCCCGTCTCCGGAGCAGCCGCCTCCTGCGCACGCCGGCTCCGACGTCTCGCAGCTTGGGCACAGCGCGCGGTGTCCACGGGCCCTCGTAGGCCCGAGTGGACAACAAGCTGTCCGTCGTGCTGCTCCTCCTGCTCCTCCTGCTGCTCCTCCTGCTCCTCCTCCTCCTCCTCCTCCTCCTCCTCCTCCTCCTGCTCCTCCTCTTCCTCCTCCTCCTCCTCCTCCTCCTCCTCCTCCTCCTCCTTCCCCCCCCCTCCCCCCCCACGCGAGGGAGCGCGAGGGTCGAGACGGAGACGGAAACAATGGGGGCAAACATCAACTTCTTGTCAGCGTCGCCCGGGACATTGCCACTTCGGGCAAGCGTCGCTTGTTCCGCAGCGGCCGCCGTCGTCTTGGGACGGCCCCCCCCTCGTCCGACGCTCACAGTTTTGCATGCGATGTCGGCCCTGGGGGCTTCGACCGCTTCCCCGCGGCCAGACCCTCATCCCGAGCAGTTTTCTGACGGCCCCGGGGCTGGGAAGCGACCTCCGGAGGCCCAAAGCGACGACCGACGTGCCGGCAGCCACGGTTGTTGGGCGTCGCCCCGGTCCAAGAGAGCCTTCGCTGCTTGGCACTGCCCTCGCCGATCCCGCCCCCCTCTCGGGCGCGCCACTCCCGGGAGACCAGCGGCCTGGCTCCGCGCGCCCCCGGCCAGCCCTTTTGCGCCCGCCTCCCCGCCCCGCCGCCCGCCGTCGGCGACCGACGCTCTGCTGTTCGTGCCCCCACTGCTGCCTCCAGCTCTCGGTGGCCACCTTCGGGGGACAGGCTCGGGCCGGGACGCAGCGGCCCCCAACCGCCCACTCACGCCGCCGATCGGCCCCGACATCGATGGGGGGCCCGACGGCCCTCTCCGCCCAGGAACATGCGGTTTCGCTGTCGGGGGCCTGTCGCCGATCCATCCGCGATCTATCACCGATTCCAGCTCGATGTTTTCGCCCCCCAGAGCGTGTCCTCCCTAGCGTTACCCTTCGGATTCTGGACGCCGGCATGCATAACAAGAATTGACTCCCGGGCCCTGGCTCTTCGAGTCCGAGGAAAAAGAAGAGGCGACATAAGTATAGACCTTCGGAGGTCACAAGGGCGCCTCTGGCGTCGCCCCATCCCGTGCTTCGCGCGCCAGGGTAGGGAGCTCATCGCCCACCCAACAACTCCGCGGGGGGTCCGAAAGTCAATGTGTACGCAGCCTACTCGCGTATCGCAATAAGGCGATGGTGGCGCATGACAAAGGACCAGACTCTATCCCACAACGCCGTGCTCACGATGTAACAAAGCAGGACGCACCGCTTCCACCGAACAGGAACTCCCATCTGGAACCAATCATTACCACGCTTTCACTACCAAACATTACCAAGGCGATAGAACGAGCTGACGCACTTGAAGGGGGACTGTTGGCTATTCTCAGCCCTCGCTCCAGGTCTTCCGTGCTTGGGATTATTTTCCGACTGCAGAGTGTGTCCGAAATGTTCGCCAGACGATGCGAAAAAGAGGGGATTAAATCTCCGCCTCTGGAAAAAACTCAAGCAGATGTCCCCGCGAAAGCATGGCGGAAATAGCGACGGTAGAGCAGGGTGGAAATCTGCATCAGAGGAGCTTGAAACGTACGGCGGGAATTCCCGCCCTATGTACAACATCGCCCCGAGGACGGCGGATCCAGAGTCAGCGATGCAAGTGCTCACCGCGTAAAAATTGCTCGGGAGGAGAAACTGGTCCTACGAGGAAAAGGTCCAGACCTCCAGGGGTTCACGCCGTAAAACAAACAGGCGACGTAGAAGGTCTGGTCACACCTTCAAGATCCAATTTCGCAGCTCGAGGTCTCTGGACGGCGCTCTTCGTCTTTTCCCAAGAAGGGCGCCAGCCCAGGGTTCTTTTTTGGTAGGTAAACTTGCCCCTAGCCCAATGATGAAGAGCGCCAGCGAATGTCCGTTCGATTCTAAAGGGTAAGGCCACATTCGATGTGGAGCAAGTGCGTTTCGCGCGTGCCTGCTGGAGGAAAATGTGCCCCCCATCTCGGATCGGATCCTCGTTGCCTGATGGTGTCCGCAGACCCCTGCTTTCCTTCGCAAGAACTACGGAACGGAGCGTTTTGCGCAGAATCCCGATTAAATAACGAGGATCGAAGACCCTAGAATTTCAAACATATATGTGGAATAGTTGACATGTTGCGTGCCCGCTCGAGGATGGCGCGTCCTGCGCGCAGGAATTTCGAGGACGTCTCGAGCCCCGCGCTTGTTTTGCAGAAGGAATGTTGCTTTTCGCGTACTCGCTCAAGGGTGGCACTCCCTGCGTGCCGAAAATGTGAGGATGCCTAAAGCGAAATGCTTGTGTTGCAGCGTTTGAAAGGCCTGGGCGCCCCAGGATGGAGTGCGGCCGGACCCTTCTTCACAAGGGATTGTGGCCCTGGGGCCGCGCGGGTGCCGCGTGATCTACGAAGGATCTTGGCCCTGGGAGCGCGGACACAGCGTGATTGACGAGGTGCCTTGACCCTGGAGGCGCGGACACCAATGTCACTTACAGTGGATCGTGGCCATTGGGGGCACGGACGCAGGCTAATCTCCGAAGGATCCTGGCCCCGGGAGCGCGAGCCCAGTTCCATATGCACGAGAGGGATCGTGTAGCCCTCGGAGCGCGAAGCCGACGTGATTCGCAAGCGGTCGCGGCCCTATAGTTGCGCGTAGCCTGGGCCATATCTCGGGGGGGGGGGCCCTCGGCCCCCTGGGAGCGCGAGCTCTGTGTCATTCACAAGGGGCCGTGGCCTGTGGAGCGCGCATCCGGCGTCATGCGCGAGGGATCGCGGCCTCGGGCGCGCGGGCGCAGAGTCGTTTACGAGGATTCGTTGCCTCGGGCCCAGCGCTTCCTTTGAAGGAAACGACAGGGGGGGGCCACTAAAAGCGCCCTCAAAATACATACCCCAATGCGAAAAACAGATTTACCTAACAGCGAAGACTGATAGGTTTCTAGTAGGGTCAAAAGAGAGCATCTTGACTCCCCAGGGGGGTCTGGGCGGGTGCCGGGGAGAATCCGCGATGGTCGTTTTCAGCAAACAGTTACACACTTCGTGGTCTTCGAGGTCCCAGAACTCCATTCCTGGGCATGATTTTGAATGCCCGGAGCCAACTGTAGGCCGCTTCGTGGTCTTCGAATTCCCAGAACTCCATTCTTGGGCATGATTTTGAATGCCCGGAGCCAACTGTAGGCCACTTCGTGGTCTTCGAATTCCAAAACTCCATTCCTGGGCATGATTTTGAATGCTTGGAGCCAACTGTAGGCCACTTCGTGTTCTTCGAGCTCCCAGAACTCCATTCCCGGGCAACATTTTGAATGCTGAGGCAGGCTGATGCTGAGGCTGAGGCAGGCTGAGGCTGAGACAGGCTGAGGCTGAGGCCGAGGATGAAGGCAGACTGAGGCTGAGGCTAAGGCAGGCTGAGGCTGAGGCTGAGGCCAGGCTGAGGCTGAGGCTGAGGCAGGCTGATGCTGAGGCAGGCTGAGGCTGAGGCTGAGGCTGATGCAGGCTGAGGCTGAGGCAGGCTGAGGCTGAGGCCGAGGCTGAAGGCAGACTGAGGCTGAGGCTAAAGCAGGCTGAGGCTGAGGCTGAGGCTGAGGCTGAGGCTGAGGCAGGCTGAGGCTGAGGCTGAGGCAGGCAGGCTGAGGCTGAGGCTGAGGCTGAGGCTGAGGCTGAGGCAGGCTGAGGCTGAGGCTGAAGGCAGGCTGAGGCTGAGGCTGAGGCAGGCTGAGGCTGAGGCTGAGGCAGGCTGATGCTGCTGAGGCTGAGGGAGGCTGAGGCTGAGGCTGAGGCTGAGGCTGAGGCAGGCTGAGGCTGAGGCAGGCTGAGGCTGAGGCTGAGGCTGAGGCTGAGGCCGAGGCTGAAGGCAGACTGAGGCTGAGGCTGAAGCAGGCTGAGGCTGAGGCTGAGGCAGGCTGAGGCTGAGGCTGAGGCAGGCTGATGCTGAGGCAGGCTGAGGCTGAGGCTGAGGCTGATGCAGGCTGAGGCTGAGGCAGGCTGAGGCTGAGGCCGAGGCTGAAGGCAGACTGAGGCTGAGGCAGGCTGAGGCTGAGGTAGGCTGAGGCTGAGGCAGGCTGAGGCAGACTGAGGCTGAGGCTGAAGCAGGCTGGCTGAGGCTGAGGCAGGCTGAGGCTGAGGCTGCTGAGGCAGGCTGATGGCTGAGGCTGAGGCTGAGGCTGAGGCTGATGCAGGCTGAGGCTGAGGCAGGCTGAGGCAGGCTGAGGCTGAGGCCGAGGCCGACGGCAGGCTGAGGTTGAGGCTGAAGGAGGCTGAGGCTGAGGCAGAGGTAGGCTGAGGCTGAGGCTGAGGCTGAGGCTGATGCTGAGGCAGGCTGAGGCTGAGGCCGAGGCTGATGCAGGGTGAGGCTGAGGCTGAGGCAGAGGTAGGCTGAGGCTGAGGCTGAGGCAGGCTGATGCTGAGGCAGGCTGAGGCTGAGGCCGAGGCTGATGCAGGGTGAGGCTGAGGCTGAGGCTGAGGCCGAGGCTGAGGGCAGGCTGAGGCTGAGGCTGAAGCAGGCCGAGGCTGAGGCAGGCTGAGGCTGAGGCAGGCTGAGGCTGAGGCTGTGACTGCGACTGCCGGTGCCACTGCGACTGTCATCGCGAATGCGACTACGATTGTGAGAACAGCAGAATTCTACTAGTGGATTCTCATCTGAATCTTAAGGGGAATGCTTCCAGATATGCTCCTACACATCGCTGTTAGGCTGCTTTGCCAGGATAATTTTGTTTTGGGGAGGAGGGCCCCTGTGGGTAACCTCCGCACGGTGCTCGAGGGATCGTAGCATTGGGAGCGCGGGCGCAGCGTATTTTACGATGGATCGTGGCCCTCAGAACGCGAACCCATCGTAATGTACAATGGATCGTGACCCTGTGAGCGCGAATCCAGTGTGTTTTGCGATGGATCGTGGCCCTGAGGGCGCGAACCCAGCGTAATGTACAATTGCTCGTGGCCCTGAGAGCGCGAACACAGCGTAAGCTACAGTGGATCGCGCTCCCTCGGAGCGCGAACCCAGCGTAATTTACTAGGGACCGTGGCCCTGAGAGCGTGAATACAATTAACTGTACGAGGGATCGTAGCCCTGGGAGCGCGAACCCAGCGTAATTTGCTAGGGTGCGTGGCCCTGGGAGCGCGAACCCCATGTCATGGATTGGGGATCGTTGCCCTGGGAGCGCAGAGGCAGCGCAATTCGCAAGGGATCGCTGCCCTGCTGGCGCGGACGCAGCGTAATTTACGCGGGGCCGTGGCCCAGGGAGCGTGAATCCAGCGTAAGTTGCGATGGATCGTGATTTGGGGAGCGACTCCAGCATGAATTACTTAGGATCATTGCGCTGGCAGCGCGAACCCAACGTAATGTACGGGGGATCGTGGCCCTGGGAGCGCGAAGGCAGCGCAATCCACGAGGGATCGCGGCCTTGGGAGCGCGGGCGCAGCGCGAGTTGCGAGTGATCGCTGCCTTGGGAGCGCGGCCCCGCCGCAATGCGTTCGTTTCTGGGTCAGTCGCGTGTGGACCCTATCTGGGTCCGCGGGGTTTGAGGGAGCGAGGGTCTGGGGGAGCGGGGCGAGTGGGTGGTCTGTCTTCTCCCCCGCCCGCTCCTGTCCACCTTCTGCGTGCATTCAGGGTACCGTCGCTGATTTCGACGCGCGTACAGTCATCGGAATTTCTGCATACTTTCACTAGCGCTTCTTAAAAGAAATACAGACCGCGTGCCTTCAGCGTACCTTCGGCGTGCCTTCAAGGAGTGTGTCCGACGAACTTTCATGGTACCCTCGGCATACCTTCGGCATACCTGTGCAATTTGCCCGGGACCGAGCGCAACTTAAGATTATCTTGGCATTGGGAGCGCGAATCCAGCGTCATTTCCGACGGGTCGTGGCACTGGGAGCGCGGACGCTGCGTAATTTACTAGGGATCGTGGCTTGGGGGGAGCGGACGCAGCATCACTTACTGGTGATCGTGGCATTGGGAGCGCGGGCCCAGCGGAATTTGCAATGAATCGTAGCCCAGGGATCGCAGACGCAGCGTAATTGACCAGTGATCGCGTGGCCCTTGAAATCTCGACTAATATCGGGGCGTGGAGATCCTAGGAGGCTCCAGGTGATCCGCGGCGCGTTCCTTGGTGCATCTCTGGCGCATCCCGTGGCGCGTCCCGTGGCAAGGTCCCTGACCCGTCCCGTGGCACGTGCCCTGGAGCGTCGCCTGGCACATTCCCTGGCACGTCCCGTGGCGCGTCCCCCTGGCACGTCGCGCGGCGCGTCCCCTGGCACGTCCCGTGGCACGTCCACTGGCACGTTCTGTGGCGCGTCCTCTTGGCACATCCCGTGGTGCGTCCCCATGGCAAGTCCTTTGGCACGTCCCCTGGCGCGTCCCATGGGACGCTCCGCGGCGCGTCCCCCTGGCCTGTCCCTCGGCGCGTCCCGTGGCATGTCCCTTGGCGCGTCCCTTGGCACGTCACTGCGCGGCAAGGCAGAGCGCAACGCAGCATCACACACCCCCTGGCACAGTATCATCACCATCGATGTCTTCAGCATTGTCACTGTCCATCGCCCAAGTGAGGTCCTTTGAATTTTCCGTGCCTCGCAATTCTAAATCCCTTTCCGGGTTCGTGGGTCGATCATGTTCAAAAACTCCGGGGGCCTCCTCGTAGCCACGGCTGGATCCCCCTCGTAATTCGCACCCTGGGACCAGTCTGGGGGAACGATTGTTTACCCGTTTCCCCTTCCCCTCCTGCTTCTCAAGAAAATCAAGGCAGAGGCTCTCGCGGTTGCCGACCCACGGGGACCCTTCTCGAGCCTTGGGGTCATCAAGAACCCATCGGGGACAAGCAAAAATTGCCCCCGCCCGCCAAGTGTTCTGGAGGTCTGGGCGCCCCGTATTGAACAAGTAATCCCAGCAAGGGCCCCGAGAAGCTCCTGATGAGCTCTTGATCCTGAGAGGCTCTGGAGCAGTTGTCGGGCGGCTCCTAATGGGGCTCCTGCGAGGCTCCTGACTGTTCGCAAATATGTCTTACTTATACCTGCGAGCGGACATCCATCCTCGAGGTCGGCGTGGTTCGCCAGGGCGCGAGCGGGGAACACGAGGGCTTGGGGCCCCTCCCAGGGGTCCCTGCATCCAGCCGCAACGTCGGCGCGCTCCCCCCGCCAAGCGCCGAAACGTCGGCGCTCCTGACTCGGCTCCGGTCCACCCGGACTTCGGCCGGCCATCCCTGGGCCCCAGAGATCCTGGCCGACGTCGACGCGCTCCCCGCAGCTTCGCCGCCCTCCGCACCCCGAAGCTGCTTCCCGTCGAGCCCCCCCCCTCCTCCTCCTCATCCTCCTCCTCCTCCTCCTCCTCCTCCTCCTCCTCCTCCTCATCTCGGCCAGCCCTGGGGGTGAGCCGCAGCGGTCGTCGCCTGGCACGCGCCCGCCCGCGAGGGCGGCCAGGCGCGGCCCGCCGAGGCTTCTGTTCGTTCCCCTGCGGTCTGGGTCAGGGGCTGCGGCTCGCAGGCCAGAGGGGGGTTGAGTACGCTCGGCGGGCGCCATGTGTTCTCGGGGCCGTCAGGGGCGCCTCTTGCACCGTCCTGGGGCGCTCTTCTCGGCGCCACCCCAACATACTAACTACTATGTGTGCGTCGCCCCCCCCCTCAGTGTCGATGCCCGCACCGAGGAATCTTCCAGTACATGCGTCGTGGCGGGCGTTTTCTGGCCACACCGCTCGGGAAACGATGTACTACAAGACGGGTATACTATATGTTCGGGGCGGGCGCGCGCTTCCAAGTAGGACACACAGTATGAGTATGTCTCTGTGTGCGTCCCATCTTTAGGCCCCCTCCAAAAGAAGAGAGCCTCAGCCACGCGCAGAGGGGAGTAGAGGGAGGGGGGAAGGCTCCTTAGAAGCACCCCTGCTTCTTAGAAGGCGCGGGCCTTCCCTATACAGGCAAGGCCGGCGCCTTCAAGAGGCAGCCTCCTTCTGAGCAGCCTTCCCCCCTCCCACTGGCCCCCCTTGTGCGCGCCGCCAGGAGCCAGGGGGCGTGCCCGAAGCGGGGGGGGGGGGGTCCTGCAGGTGTCCCCTCGTCATGCCCTCTATGCTACTTTCTAGGCATGTCGAGAGCCTCCGCGCTTTCGCCGGGGGCGTGCCCGAAGCTCAGGAGGGAAACAAACACAGACACAATGAATCGTCGATCCCCCAGAAGATATAGGAAAGCATGGGACTTGGGGGGGAAGACAAAAACCCAGAAAATATGTGAAAGTGTGGGGAATCCGATTATGTTTGTGTGTAAGTATTTGTGTGTCCCAGGGCCCCTTCAAACAAGAAATTCTGGCGGGCGGTCTGGCGATCGTTTTCTGATCCCTTGTTCTGCCGATCGGCGCGGGCCCTCGGACCCCCCCCGAGTAGATCTTGGCTGTTTTCGGAGCCTGTTTCGAGCAGGCGGAGTCTCTCCCGTAGAACGCACTGCTGCAAACAGTCGCATTAAGCGGAGGTCCAGAGCCAGACCCCCACCCTCGTGAGCGTTTTGTATTAGTTTGTTGCCGATCGGCGCGGGCACTCGCACCCCCCCTTCCCCTCGCCCCCAATGGAGTATATCTTGGCGCTTCTTTGGCGCCTGTTTCGTGCAGAAAAAACGCACCCCATGGAGACTTTAAGGGTAGCTCTTTGGGAGATGTTATACATAATCGGGAGTATAGCTCGCGCGCCGTTGCCTTTGGCTCAAGGCACGCGCGCCCTATTTGCCCGGACACTTACCTTAGTGTTCGCTACGTGCTGGAAAGATCATTACATCGATATTATCCTATCTTATCCGTCCATTCCCCATACTGAACCACCCCAGCAGGGCCATGGACGCTATCTGCCATTCGATTCCCATGGGAGCGGATGTTATTTGACTTACCATAGTCACCTTCGACTTGGTAGCGGAGCAGGCCGCACTCTCGTGTGGTCAGATCTTGCTCTTCTTATCCTCACGCTACACGGCACGATTTTCGTGACCAACTACCACCCTGCGCCACCACTCCCAGCATTTACGAGGATCTATTCAAGAGCAAGAAGCAACACGAGAGGTACGACGTCTAGACAACAACATTGGTACCATATACGCTTCATCACTGCGCTACTACCAACCGCTCGGCAACGAGCCAAAAGCGCAGTACTTGAAGCAGAGGCGGGGAGACCCGCGAAATAAAGCGTCCCGAAGACTTGACAAGGCGCTACCCCAGCGCGGCAACGCGCCAAATAACCACCCATATCTTCACAGCCTTGGGCTGGTTATATTCGCCATCATATGGTTCGCGCTGGGGGCAGCAATCGGACACATGCGTCGTGGAGATAACAGCACCGATGGGCAAACACATGGCCCATACTGGGACCCTCAAGGCAACGTACCTTTCCGCGAGTACGTTTATGAGGTCAACGCGTGGCTCAACGTCACAAGTGGACGTATGACGCCACAGGCCCAAGCGGCCGCCATAAAAAGCGGCCTGGGTGGCCTAGCGAGGACACTCGCCATGAGGGTACCACCTGACATTATAAACTATGGTGCTGACATCGATGGGGTCCACACCGACCCAGTGACCTACATCATGCTCCTCCTAAGCATGAAGTTCGAGCGCCTGGAAGATGAGCGCCAGCTCACTTCAGGCACACAGCTCATCGACTTTCATGTGCCTCACGGAGAACGAATCGATGTCACCCTCACCCGATTCGAAATGGCCCGACTTGAGGCATAGTCGGTGGGACTTGACCTTCCCAACTTCCAACTTCTAACTACGATCCGATTCCGCGCCCTAGGCGTCGGCAACCAGCGAGCCATGCAACTCTTACAGCCACTCAACCATCAAATGCCCCGAACACAACAACAGTATGATGAGTTGCTGGAAAGGATGCGTTCGATAGACCATCTGTCAGAACGGTCTCCTGGCAACATAGGATCAGTGTTTGGAAGGGGAAGGGGATCTGGTAGTGGGAATTTCTACACTACCTTAACCACTGAAGCCCAGCCTGGAAACGGGCCCTCAAGCATATGGGCCGACGACCCTCAAGAATCCACTGCTCTACTAGCAGGGGATCGATCACAACCAAGCTGGGCAACCAGCCCTCCTCCTAGAGAACCTCAACCACACCGCTCCTTATGGGGTGAATCAAACCCCCTAACCGACGGTGTATCCACCTACCTGGGAGACGACGATTTCGACTCCGGCACCGACACCGATACTGTATCATCAGACGGTGTTGAAGCTCTAGATTGGTCAGATATCATGAATACGGAAAGTGATAATCAGCGTACTGAACACTTGTTTTGGTTATTACAACAGGCAAAACGGAGGTGGAGGAGGTTCACACGAAAACCAGTGCGTCGTGTTAGGAGGAGGATACGGAGAAGTCTTAAAGGAAAAGGTAAAGGAAAAAAGGGGTCGCCGTAGGTTGAATGGTCGAGGCATCACGGCCTTCCTCCAGAGGCTCTCAGATGACCAGTGTGATGAGATTTCCTTCGGGGGAAAAGGCCGTGATAAAGGCCGTGGAGATACCTCAGGCAAAGGCAAAGGTAGGCGGGGAAACCCGCGGGGTAGAGACGGCCAAATCCTAAGGTGCCATGAGTGTGATAGTACCGAACATCTTCTCACATATTGTCCAGCGAAGGGAACTGGAAAGGGCAGATCGACCGAAGTCCATTCTGGCTCAAGTGAACCATTTATTGAATATCTGAACCTCCAGGATTTTGAGGCCATGGAACAGATATTTTACGCTTGGGTTAGCTGCATGGACAACGTCGACGAGCTCGAGGCGCATGGCCATGGACTGTACGCGTACTACATCGAGTACCTCCGCAGGTTCGTTGTCGGCAACAACGAGCTCACTTCCGTGGATCACGGAACGCTGGGAAACCAGCCTTTATCTTTCTTCGACTGGATGTTCGGTAACCCAGGCAACATCATGGCCTACGAGAGCAGTGACGAGGACGTCACTGTAGAGGCCTCGCCTTCAGAGGTTGATCGCAACCTCCAACCTCCACCCGACCTCATGCCTGGAAACAGGCCTACCTATCCTCGAAACCACGCTGAACTAATAGAAATGGAGTCTCAAGCGTTCGTTGCGGGCGTACCAGGGGACCCATTTATACCCCCTGGTTCGCTTGCTCCAGGCGAGTACGGACCACGCACACAACTGCAAACCTTCATGAGGATGCACGAGATATGAACCATAGCATATCCCGAGAGTCAAGAAAGCATCGAAGCTGGTAACATGATGCTGCAGGACACTGACGCCTGCGACGACTCGGAGTTAGTGCTGGCAGCCTTGACTCTTATTGATAGCGTGCACCCTGAGGACGTGCAGAGGCATGTGTGGTACTCCAGAGGGAGATGGCGCCAGGCCCTTGAAAGGGCCATCGCCATGCGCGGCCAGGCCCTTCCTCCGCCAGGATGGGGTCTCCAGGCGGCGGGACTATGGCCCAACCATACGGCCATGCGTAATATCGCCGGGCAGCCTGTGCTCGGCAACGAGCCTGAGCCGACAACCGTACCGCCTACACCGGGACAGCCAAGCGATGCTCAGACGCCGGCTACGCAGGGAAACCTGCCCGTCCCGGCTGCACCGATGACCGTCATCATTGGCAATCCTACATCAGAAGATGAAGAGGGCGATGGTTGCGGGCTGGGCGAGGACGAAACCACAATCCTCATGATGGAGGTCACTGGTGAGGAAGAGGTGGACTTCGATCCCGACGAGCCTGACGCACCACCACCACTGGCGCAAGCGCCAATTGCGCCGGGCTCCAGCCAGCAGGGAGACCTGCCTCTGTTAGACGATCCGCCTGGAATCGCGCAGGAGCCTCCGCAGGAGCCCCCGCCGGGTCACGCTCAGGCTGCGTCAGCAGCCTCTTCTGAGGAGCATGCCAGGAGGTCTCGTTCTCATCCACGCCTCAGAGAAGAGCCTCATCCGCAAGCCCGGTCCCTCGTGAATGGAGGCAGGCTGGCCCAAAGGAGCATGCTCTTCGGCGAGGGGGCCAATTGCTTCCCTACAATGACCCTAGGCGTCGGAAAGGTGAACATTCTGCTTTCGGAAAAGGCAACCCAGCCTACAGAGATGCTCAGGGTAAGTCCATACGAGGTGGCTACCAGCTTGCGACGAACATTCGTACTGATGAAATACGAGAAGTACGGACGCAGCTGCGAAATGTCATTGCAGCACGCAAACTGTACAGACCTCATGCAGTTTGTGGACCGTGCTCAGAGCCATTTCAGGAGCATAGGCCTGGATGCCCTGTGGGGCTCAACGAGGGTTTGAGCCCGAATAGAGGCCGCACTCCTCATAAGGAGGGTCATCCACCGCTGATCCCGATGACTCAAGACGAGATCGCAGAGATCAATCGTCGTCTCGGGATCACAGCTCATATGAGGCCGAAGGCCGAGGAGGTTCAGCCTCCTCCGGCTCCGAGGGGACTGGTGCCCATAACCCAGGAAGAAAAACATGCGCTCTTTAGCCTTCCTGGAATGCGAGGAAATTCGCCTGGCGTTTCCAGCCAGTCCCAACGGCCAGAACCGATGGACAACGATGACCAGAAGGCCCAGCGAGTTGCGGCAGATGAGGAACGTAGACGAATAGCAGAGGAACGCACCCGCGAGGCAACTCGCCAGATGCTGATGGACTCTCAAAAGATCTACATGAAGGAGGCGAAGAAGCCTCCACTTCCACTCCAACCGAAGGCTAGGAGTGAAACACCAGCCCCTAGGTCGCCTTCGGAGGAGAGACCGAAAACAACAGCACGCTCTGAGGAGCTTGGGTCAGATGTGCAGATGGAGGTGCCTCGCTCTAAAACGCCGAGATCACCGACTAGAGCAACTCCAGCACAGAGACCTAACCCCAGACAGCCACCTCAGGAACCTGTAGAAGTACGTAGACGCCCGCCTAGTCGCAGCGGATCTATCGCCAGCAAGGCTGAGGCTTTCGGGCGCACAGGGCACGCCCCTGCGCCAGCCTCGCCTGTGGCGGCACGCTCCAAAAGGTCCGATGAAGGTGCTCTGTCTAGGGGCACCTGGGTGCCGACGATTAGGGGCAGCGCCAGCCGAGAGTCACCGCGGGGAAACCCGCCAGGCGCTGCCGCTGCAGCTTCCTCCTCTTCAGGAGCCGCAGCCTCTTCGGCGACAGAGGCTCCTGCGCGGGGAGACCCGCCCGAGGATCAGCTGCACCACCCAGGGGGTACATCCTTCACTTGCCCTGCGGAAGCCCCCGCCGATACGCTCGGTGGATGAGGAATTCATGAGGGAGTGCAGGCGAGAAAACATTATCCCGAGGAAGAATCACACCCTCAAGCAACTGAGTAAGGCTCTCAGTAGGGTGTGTAGACGCGCGCCTGACAAACCACACAATCCTGTGTGGAGCCTGAATACATTCGATGACCATGATGGCTGGATCAACCTCGTAGAGCTCGTAAATGAGTATCCGTGGCACCGCGGACATACGAGACATGATGGTTACAATCCCAAGCGTGACGAGGCCAAAGCCATCACCGCGAACCTATACGGCCGAACGGTGGACCAGCTGGCTGCCATCATGATGGAGGTTGTTCATGTCCGCGAACCAGACGGTGAAGAGAAACAACGCCTTCAGTTTAAGGTGTTAGTGCGGGACTCTGGCAAGTCCGACATCTTCATCCGGGCCTCTCACGGGCACTCGTGGACGCTGAAGGCTCCATGGTCGTTGTACAAGTACATCGTACTACACGACAACCCTGCCGGGAGACCGGCCCCATATCCCGAGGTTGCCATGCGTGGCACTCGATGGAATGCCTTTGAAGGCATTATGTGGCATGGCCTCTCCTGTCGTTCTGAACACAACACGAAGAAAAAGGGGTCAGGCCGGTCGCACATCCACTTTGTACCGACGGTTCGCCGTCGCAGTGTGAACAGTGGGTGGGATCCAGATTCCAACATCATCATTTTTGTGGACTGGCACAAGGCCTTGAAGGATGGAGTAACATTTTGTTGGTCTGACAATGGAGTCCTTCTTTCCGAGGGAATTAACGGTATCATTGAACCGTGCTATATTTTCCACGTAGAAGACTTGGCCACGGGGAAGCAGTGGCGCAACCCAGAATATCTGGGCGATCGCAGAGCACGCGTCTCCACCACCTTGATGTCGGCCCCGGGTAGGTGGACTGCTGTGGGCAGTGCTAGTGTCAAGTACCAGCGGTCTCGCGACCAAGAGGGCGTTGACCCTCCTATGGTTTACGGTCACAGAGAAGTTGGGGACCACTACAGCCCTGCCACGCTGGGAAACCAGCCTGAAGTCCACCAGATCTTTATGATCACCGAGAGTGAGGCCGGAAGCGCGGCTCCAAGCCGCGCTCCAAGCCAAGGGCCTAGTGCCATATCTTGGCAGGCCATCAGCACTTCAGATCTGGACCAGATCGCGGCCGCCTTAAATCCAGAACAGGTGGAGCAGTTGGCGGACAGACTGTCCCAGCAAGACCCCTGGGCCGCTGGCCAGGGAGCCATGTCCGCCATGGCGACGCGCAATCGTCAGGCCACGCAGAGAAACCTGCCCTTAAATGGACTCAGAAATGAGATGCCCGAACCGCAGGGAGACCCGCAGACGTTCGGCCGCATCTTCGGAGAGCCTGCTCGATTCGAGCAGATGCCTGGTAGCCCCTCGCATAGTATGCACACACCGAGGGACATGACCCCAATGGCGACGCCACCTGCACAGTCTCCGTTCGGGACCCCTGGTCGCTCTGCCACGAGTGGCACTCTCGTGGAGAGGATCGCCGCGGCCAGGGCTGAGCATGGTACAGCTCTCCTGAACATGATGCCGCCCGGCACTCCAACGAGTCAGCAGGGAAACCTGCCCGGCACTCCAAGCCATCATCGGCCGTTTGCTGGACAAACTACTGTCGCTGGTGTGCCTGATGACTACCGTGCAAGGGTGGCAGCTGCTGTGCAACAGGTGCAGAGTCACAACCTGCCCCACCCGAGTGGTCAGAGGTGGAGGCCGGCCTGGTCCTGGGAGCCTGAGGGTCCCAATCCAAGGGATCCTGCTCGGCAACGAGCCTTCATCCCAGCCTTCAATGCTCACCCGAGCATGGCCCAGGGCCAGAGACCATCGCCAGCACGCATGGATCCGCCACTGTACCCTGATGGGTCCAGAGTCCCGAACAAGTTTGTTCGCGAAATGGCGGATCAATTCCACAGCCTCACAAACGTGCGCTGTAGCGATCAGTCCATGTATCCGCACGTGGCTTTTATGCCTGCGCCGACGACGCCAGATGTGGTTGTCCAGCCCACTGCCCATTCGATATCGTCTGGCAGTAGAGGTGTGCCTGATTATATCAGGCAGACATGTCGCACCCAACAGGCGTGTTTTAGGAGCAGACAGGCCGTGCAGAACGTGCGCGATCAGTCACGCGCAGCCGCGCTTGAGGTCGCGAGGAACAGAGGCTCACCCATGCGATGAAACTCGCCCGCTGTGACGCCTACAGCCTCCGTGCCAGCAGCTCCTCCAGCTGTGGCTGCCGTTGCGCCGGAGGTGCTAGATCCCGCAGGGGGTCCTCCAGCGACCTTCATGCACTCCGAGACGGTCCTGGAGAGACAGCGGCGGGTATATCCCAGAGCAGCAGATGTGGAAGTTTTCACTGGGATGGAAGATACCTGCGCGGTATGCCTCGAGGAGTTTCAGCCCAGGGAGAGCGTTTACCGCTTGAGGTGCAACCACTTATTCCATGAGGAGTGCTGGAATTCGAATGTGGTGGGCCACGTTGCAAATCAGCGTGAGGGAGACCCTCAGCAACCACCATGTGCTATCTGCCGAGCGCCTGGCATCATAGCGTCATTATTTCCATGGACCGGCTCCTGAGCAAGCAGCGAGGGAGCTGCGGGAGTTGAGGAGCATGGTGGAGGAGATGACAGCCAGGATGCTGGACAGGCAGACAGCTCAGCCCCAGCAGCAGGGGAACCTGCCGGAGGAGGTGAGGCCGCCGATGGAGACGGGATACTTCGATCAGCTTATCCCTATGACGGCGCCTCAGCAGGGAAACCTGCCTGACACCCCACAGGTGGCTCCTCAAATGTCTCCCCAGAGTGGGGGCGGGGCAGAGCTGGCACTGAACAGCTGCGTGAGTTGCGTGTTCGGCATTTCCAGACCCAAATGGATAATGCGCACACAACGTTCATGCTGGACGCCGACAATCCTGAGATTGAGAGTGCGTCGTTGGACCTCTCAGATTCCTCAGTGGCAACAGCAGCAACAGCAGCCAGGGCCGTCGATTTCTCAGCTACGAACGAGGAGTTCGATGAGTGGTTGCAGTACAGGGATCACCTCACGAATGAGGGGTTGCAGGACATCACCCTTCATTCGTATCTGACGCTGACGAGACGCACCACCCGCGAGCAGTATAAGAGCATACGCGATGAGTATGCCAACTGGCGGGAGGAGCGTGGCGCTCATGCTCAGAACGTGTCGTACTTCCAGTACATCGACTTGGCACGTATGGCCGAAGGCAGGCCAGGTGCCAGCGTAGTGCGGGGAAACCCGCCAGGGAGCACGACCGAATCGCGGGGAAACCCGCCAGACGGCGCAGCTGGCACTTCAGAAACAGTGCACATCAAGCAGCCGAGTAAGACTTTCTTGGAGGATGGTGGAAACTCTACCCTCATCGATGCAGGCTCGAAGATTAACATAATGGGAGAAAACACGAGCCGCAAGTTTGTCCAGGCTGCTGAGGCACATGGTCGTTCTTGTACGTTCGAACCCCGTTCTCGTCTGAACATCAACGGGGTGGGCGAAGGGTCGGCCCCAGCGGATACCGTAGGCACCTTCAGTATTGCCTGCGAGTGCCAGGGCTCGACCCAGCTCGATTCGTACAAGACGAACATTGTGTCAGGCTGTGGCAAAGACTTGCCAGCCATCCTAGGCCTCGATAGTATGAAGGACAAGCGCACGATTATTGTGCTCGAACGAGGCCAGGAGAAGCTGATATTCCCTGGGAAGGGACAGGTCAAGATGGAGCTCCCCGACGGCCCGAGGGCTCCAAGATCATGCCGACGACGAAGTTGCCATCGGGGCATCTGTCAATCAGGTGTGATCGATTTGGAGCTGCGGGGCAACCCGCCTCGAGCTCAAGCAGCACGTCATTTCAGACGGTGCTGACGGGCGAGCCGACCCCGGCGCAGGAGCGCAAACAATTGCAGGGAAACCTGCCGCAGGGGTTGATGGAGACGCTCGCCAAAGCTATGATGAGAGGCGATAGCATCGACGATTTTGAGACGTTCGATTGCTTCGTAGCCAGGACACTGGCCCAGTATGGTGGAAGTGTACCCATGGACGCTGCACGGTCCCGCCGGAAGATAGTGGCGGGGTACACGAACCGTGAGCTGCAGACAGTCAGCGACGCGAGGTCCAAGGGCGTGCTGAAGCAGCTGATGGATAATCCATCCATGCTGGCGGCGTTTGCGGAGCAATCCGCCTCTGAGGCCACGGCGCGCTGCAGCGCTGAGCTCCAGCATCTGAGGGAAGCCCAGATGCTGGCAGACGTTGCAGGCACATCTTCTTTATCTTGAAGATGGCAGGGCGACGCCGCCCCCTCGTCGTCTTGCCTGATGGCCGCGAAAGGCCGGGGGGTAACAAGGACAGCGGGGTAACCTGCCTTAGCAAAAGGGCTTTTGACATTGAAAATACGAGAGAGGCTTGCGCCGACCTCCGCACCCGAGGTTACATCTGTCATCGTATTTCCCACAATGAGCTTATGACGACTGTGGGCACATATTACCTGGGTGCGGTGATCAGTGGAGATTACACTCTCATATGGATTAGTACCCCGGGTGACTGGTATGTACGAACTCCAGGGAAGAGAGTGGCCCCACATTGGTCACGTATCCAAAACCTTTTGATAAAAGCCAGGAAGCTCCGTATGAACATCATAATGTTTGGTCCCCCAGGATATGTTTGGAAGTTATCTCCAGTACGTGATACTCTGGAAGATCTTAAATTGTCGGTGATACGGATGCGTTTGTGTCATTTCGGTATTCGGTTCAATATGCAAGACAGTACACCGAGCGGTACTTATATGCAGGTAGCTACATCAATACCGATTAACTCTAAGCTGTGGGCATGTACGTGCAAATTGGCGATACCACAACATGTGTTGGATTGGTACGGCCAAACGGTACGGCATGCTGAATGGCGAGCTCAGACACATACTACACTCATCCGTCATCTTAACGACAGAATCCTGGGAAGCACCACCACGCACGGAAACGTGCCTATATACTTGAACACCTATACACGCACGGACCATAACATCCATCACTACGTGACGACCAACAAGGGAGGACCGAAATGGTCTGATGTTATCCGACGTGTAACAATTAACCTGGATACCAATGCGGTTATTCAGGATATCTCAGTAGCCGATCAACCAACAGGATATGATTGGCATGCACCACTACCTGCAGGGGTTGCCAACATCAGCACACGGTTGTATTGGTAACCCGAGGAACCGGTCTTGCTCGGAAACGAGCCTACTCAATCACCACAGAAACCTAGACGCGTCATCATAGATGACTGTCCTCTCCCCCTCCCGACTCTGGCGATTGACGCATGTACCCACTCAACAACGACGATGGGCACACAGACCGGCGAACAAGACGAGCAAGTCTTACCTACGGAATCGCGTATCAAGCTGAAGGAAAGGCTCAAAGCCGAAAAGGAAGCAGGCATCAAGCCTCGCCGCATCAAAAAGCACGTTGAAGACGGAAACGACGATTGCGGCGACGACTTGTCAGGACTCGGACAAGATCTCATGGCGACCTGGAGCACTGACGTCCCTACTGAGCTGATAAGCTCCGATGAGGATGATGACCTGTTCCTTATCCTCCCCACATCTATGCCCGGCACACACGCTGACATATACAGCATAGTCGCTACTCTATGCTATGGTCATAACAACTGCGTGAGCATGTTGGAGCTTTGTGGCGGCGAGGGTGGCATTTCAGAGCTTGCCTTCTCAAGGGGACTCTCCTCAGGAGGCAACTTAGACAAGACCACATGTGTCGACCTGGGAGACCCCTCGGTGCAGCGGGCTGTAGATCATTACTTCGCAATATGCTACGTACGAGTTGCCATGCTACAGCCCAGTTGCCGCACCACAGGACCACCATCCTACTACAATTACAAAGTCAACCACAATACTTGGGAACAGCACCACAATGAAGATTTACCACACATAACTTACTGTGGTAAAATTGCTGTTGCTCATAATGATGTACGGATGTGGCTTATACGCGAACAACCTACAGGAACATGGGTGGATGACATTTCCCCATGGAAAGAACTTGCCAACCGACCACACATCACAACCGTACGCATTGATCAGTGTGCGACGGGACTCAAAGATACGGCTGGTGACTATATTAAGAAGCCGACGAATATCACCAGCAACGACCAGACGATTCTTAAACCTTTTGAGCGACTCAAATGCAGCGGTCAGCATGTGCACGCGCAACCGTGCAACAGACAGCTTTCACTGGCAGAAAAATACGCTCGACGACTGCAGTCTGCCTTTGTGGAAGCCGTCTATTTGGCGAAAGCAATTGACACTACGCGCGGAAAACGCGCCTACACGTACCGCACATGCTTACCCTGCTGACCTTCCTAATCAAGCCGAACCCGGAGAAGGTATGAGACGCGTCGGCGATCGTATCATCCCAAAAGTGGCTACATGCCCAGCATGCATCGACAATGTCCGAAAGGACAGTCCTAGCCACAACAGAGACCCTACGCAGTGTAAGTATCATGATTCTATCTCTGTATATTGGCCATGTCCCGCATGCAAATGGGATCTTACGAGAAGCAAGGTGTTAAGAACCACCTCGATACCGAACCTGGTAAATGTCGTTTTGCTGAACCGTTTAAACTTCCAGATGATCATGACCCCGAAGGTAAGACTGTGCCAGCTTGGTGGAAGCCCTTACCCAAACCTGGTGAGGGCCAAGCTTCAGCGTCAGGTGGCCGCCAAGGCGCACACGCCAGGCCACCGCGACCACGATCCTTCGGGAACGCTGATCCGACATCTGGTGCCAGCAGTTACGACATGCTACGAGACGCTCCCGAGCGTGGAAACACGCCTTCTGCGTCTTCTGGCGAACCGCCACAGGTAGCGGCCCGCCGCGGTCGCCTACAAGGCGTACCACCACCACCAGATGCAGTTGACGAAGGAGACCGACTGCGGAGAGCTACAAGGAACCCTCTTGCCTCCACCGGCTCGGGGGCTCCACGACTACCCGACTGGACGAGATTTGATATCCACTACAGTCTGCAAAATCTCCGTAGTCACGAACCTCATGTCGTTGAAAGGAACTCCGTAAACTGCACCTACGGTGGTATCACGCGAAGGAACCCAAGATGAGGCTAATCCTAGACAAAGTGGGACTGGACAACGTTCGACTGAATATGATCAAAGAAGTTTGTGACACCTGTCGGGAATGCAGAGCATGGGAACGTCCAGGAAACTCAACACTACCTTCGGTGAGCCTTCCTGGAAATTGGCTCGATGAAGGCGAAATGGATCTCATGTATTACAAGAAACGAACCATATTCCACATTATGGATCGTTGTATTCGCCTGGCAGCAGGCCAAGAGATTTCCGACAGAGAACGTGACGCTATACTCGACGCCTACCACTACTGCTGGATTGCCTATCATGGACCCTTCCAAGTCTTGTACTCAGATGGAGAAGGCGCCCTGAACAATGATACCGCTAAGGCCATGATGGCGAACAGGGGCGCAACACTCCGTATCCGAGCGCCTGGCCAACACGCGACTTCAATCGAGTCACGAAACGGTATTCTCAGGGGCGTTCTCCACATGATTGAGGAAGAGCTGAACAGACACAACATCCCTGTTGTATTCACTAGAGTATTGGCTGAAGGCATCTTCGTTACCAACGCCTTCACGTTTTACAACGGAGCATCGCCATGCCAAGCACACGCTGGACGCCAGCCCCCCTTTCTTCCTGACCTCGACACCCTTGACTTTCCCAAGGGGCCCGAGACGTCAGGCCATGAACGAGAACGTCGCGTGAGGGAAGTTAGCCTAGAAGCAATAACTCAAGCCACGGCTGTGGCCAAGACAAATCGTGCTCTCAGGGCTAAAACGGCTCCAGATGGTGCTCGCCTTTACTCAGCAGGGGATCTGGTCGACTACCATCGACCCACTGCCACTAAGGACGATCATGGAGGCTGGAACGGCCCATTCCCTGTGATCCGTAACGTGCCTGAAAGAGGACACATCGTTGTCAAGGCAGGATCTCGTGAGGTAGTTGTGATGTATCCTGATGCTCGTCACACGCTATACATTGAATGCCTCCTTACACGGGAACTTGGCATGGATAAGATGGCCACGCCAACAGTCCTTACGTATGTGGCACACCTTGGTGCAGGGAAACCTGCCACAGTCTTTGGCTACATCCCAGACTACAAGGGAAACCTCAATCTTTCAGACGACAGCAAGTTTCACCCGCGCGTACATCTTGCACTACAGTATCTCGTGCGAAATTATTTCCGAGTAGAACACGTAGTCGCAGTTAGACTGGCCAAAAGTGTGTCATGTCTACTTGCAGTAAAGAACGCCACCGGGTCTACGCTGATCCACTGCGACAATGATGTTAGCCCAGCCTTCCACTATTATGAGCGTGTGGGCACTGGCCTGAACATTTCTCAAATCACTGGTAGCACTCATTCCAAACTCATCCAACGCTTGACCTCACATGTTCCTTCCTTAGGATTTCACGACGACCTGGCCAAGTATCAGCACTCGGGCACCACGTCTGGAGAACACGATTCGCCTGGAAACAGGCTTCCACCAGACACCCCAGGTGCTTCATCGCCAAGTGAAGGCCGTCTGTCGACAATCTATGAAGAAAACGAGGAACATAATATCGAAGCCATGATGCTGGAAGAGTGGCACGATGAGTTACGTATGGATCTTCATCCCACGACGACTACCGACGATTATCTCTACTGCGTCCCAACAACTATGCTGCCCGACCAATGTGTTTTGGTTTCAGCATCTGTGGACGAAGAAGATATCGTATCGTCGGAAACGCTCGGAGACGAGCCTGAACCACAAGAGCCCTGTCTAGTCTCTCTATGTTCAACCACACACCTGACGAGGGCTACTCTCTTGGCAGTGATGAATATGGTCCCTATGTTGAGTTATGCTTTACATCAGAAATGTCAAACGTAGTGTTGGATCAGACTCAACTTGCACAGCTCGACACTGATATGGTCGCAACGATGAGAGTACATGTATCCTCTGCTGCTAAACGTGCTGTGGTAATCAAGGGAGACGACCTACTCACCAAAGCCGACATAGCAGCACACCCGAAAGAGGTTAGTGAAGCTTTGTGCACTGAACTCAAGATCTGGCTTGATAACCGGTGCTTTGAGATGTATGATTTATCCAAAGCTTCCAACATCATGACATCCAGATATGTATACAAGTGGAAGTTTGTGAAGGTAGGTACCGATAACGTTAAAACCATCCGTCTCAGACTTGTCCTTCGTGGATTTATGGACACTGAGGTTTTCGATGTGGAAACCTTCTCGGGAACCGCTCGAAGGCAGTCCCAGAGACTCCTAGCAAGTGAGGCGGCATGCCATCCAGAGTGGATCTTAGCATCCATGGATATCGACAAAGCGTTCCTCAAGGGTTTGACCTATGAGGAACTTGCCCATGTCACCGGCGAGGAAACTCGCATGGTTTGCTTCACTCTTCCACCGGGAAGTGCCCAGGTACTTCGTACACTGCCCGGCTTTTCATCCTATGACGAAAGCCGACACTGCCTCAGGTGCCTCAAGCCAGGAACGGGTACAAAGGACGCCCCAAGAGCGTTCTCTCTCAAGCTTCGTACGACCACACGAGCTATAGGCCTTACACCGACAAGTTATGATCCTGAATTTGAATTCAGCCAAGATGTGTTAACGGCAAAACATGTCGATGACATTAATATGACAGGCCTAGAGAAAAATATAGACGACTATGTACAACGTGTCGAAAAAGGTGTTTGGCAAAATGCAAGCTTAACAAACACTCATATACGAACTGCTTCGTTCGCTACACTAAGAATGACCAAGGGGGCGTGATCATGGATCAGGACGAGTACATCAAACAACTACGTCCTATCACACACCCAGAACTTACAGGAGCGGCGGCCGATGCCAAAGCCACCAAACTCATCACCGACATGTTCGTCAGCTTGCGAGGAGCCCTCGCCTATGCCCTTCTTACTCAAGTCTGGCTCATGGTATATGTGGTCTCTCTTCAGAAAATCCAAGAGCCCACCAACCTACAAGTCAGACGACTGAATGCTGTGACGCGAAAGCTGATCAGCAGCCCGAAACGCATCACCTTCCCTCGGATGAAGCCGACGAATGAAGTAGACATACACAGTGATTCGGGGTATCGGAAGCTCACCGGGGAGGAGGACGATGAGACCAAGGGCTATGGCATACGCGGGGCCAACGGACTACGGCGAGGAAACTCGCCTCAAGGCAAATCCGTCGTTCACCTCTGTGGCGGACTATGCAAATCACACCGATTGCAGGCGAGGTCCAGCTATGCCGCTGAGGCACTTGCAGCTGCACACAACCTCGATGAGTGTTACCCTACGCTCATCACTCTCCACGAGCTCATGGCAGGGGCTCTGACTCCACGACAACTACGAGATATGCGTGAAGTTGGGGGCCTAGCTAGTAAAGTATCCCTTACCATAGACGCTGAGTCGGTATATAAATCGCTATCCAGCAAGGATCTTAAGATACCGACGGGACGGACCTTGCTTGGACATATTAGCTGGATACGTGAGCTCATGGATATAGGTATAGTGCATAATGTGCAGTGGTGTGATACTAGAGATATGACCGCAGATGGGCATACAAAGGGGAGCATCGATCGGGAGCTGCTTTTGGAAGTGATGTCAGGCAACCAGTCATTTAAGTATGACGTGAAGCAGTTTGTTCTCTTTCGGGGTCCCGAGGACAGAAACAAGCCTAAGTCTAATCAATTTTAGTCTGTCCTTGTTGCCCCCGCGGTCCAATTTGCCAGCATGGGCGCCTACTACAGAGGCGCCCTCCTAGGTGCTCGGGAACGAGCCTTACATTTCACGCTGGGTAACGAGCCTGTTCAATGTGATTCAGGCTCTTTGCCTTAATACCCGTTTGCTCGGTGAGGTATGGCCCGTTTGGCTTACCTCTAGCCGGGCCGATAGCCCTTTACCGTTCAAGGGGCTGTCTCGTATTTGCGTGAAATGCCTTGCGAGGAAACTCGCCTTACAGTCTGGTGTTAGGCCAGTCTGTATGCACTGTTTTCTTGCAAACAGTTGCGCGCGCGGCCTTTGTGGAGCCTAACGCCTGCGCGGCTATACTCTCCGTCTCCTCCCCTCACGACTTTAAGGGTAGCTCTTTGGGAGATGTTATACAGAATCGGGAGTATAGCTCGCGCGCCGTTGCCTTTGGCTCAAGGCACGCGCGCCCTATTTGCCCGGACACTTACCTTAGTGTTCGCTATATGCTGGAAAGATCATTACATCGATCTTATCCTATCTTATCCGTCCATTCCCCATACTGAACCACCCCAGCAGGGCAATGGACGCTATCTGCCATTCGATTCCCATGGGAGCGGATGTTATTTGACTTACCATAGTCACTTTCGACTTGGAATATACCTTGGCTGTTTTGGCTGTGTTGAGCAGGTGGAGTCTCCCCCGTAGAACGCCCTGCTGCAAGCAGTCGCATGAAGCAGTGCATTCACTTGCTCCTGCTCCTGCTCCTGCTCCTGCTCCTCCTCCTCCTCCTCCGCCTCCTCCTCCTCCTCCTCCTCCTCCTCCTCCTCCTCCTCCTCCTCCTCCTCCTCCTCCTCCTCTTGTGTGCCCCACGGGCCCCTTCCGAGGCGCCGATCGCCTGCCCCCGGCCGCGGCCCGGCGCGCCCCGGCCGCGGCCCGGCGCGCGCCGCCGATGGCCCTCGCCTCGAGGGGCGGCCCGCCGCGCGCAGGTCGAGAGGGAACAGAACACACAGACACAACGAATCGTCGACTCCCAGGAAAAAATAAGAAAATCTGGGAAATGGGGAGGGGGGAAGACAAAGACCCCGAAAATATGGGAAAATAGGGGGGAATCTCGTTGTTTGTGTGTATCTGTTTGTGTGCCCTTGGGCGGGGCTTCGGGGCGCGCTCGGTCAAGAGGGAACAGAACACACGCAGACACGAGGAAGCGTCGATGATTCCCCAGGAAAAGATGGGAACACATGGGCAGTGGGGGGGAAGACAAAAAAAAAACAGAACATAAATGAGAATGTTGGGAATCCTATGATATTTGAAAATATATGAAAATAGATGAATATATGGCATTATATGAAGATATAGATATACATATATATATATATATATATATATATATATATATATATATATATATATATATATATATATATATATGAAAATACAGGAAAATGGGGGAATCTCGTTGTTTGTGCGTACTTCTTTGTGTGCCCTTGGGCCCCTGGAGCAGGCCAAGGGCGGGGCCTCGGGGCGCGCTCGGCCACAGGGCCGGCCTCCTCGGCAGGAGCCCGCGGGCCGGCGCGCGTCCGTGCTCCGGGCGGCGCGTGCTGCGACCCCGTGCGACCCCCAAGGTCGACCCCCAGGTTCGACCCCCAGGTTCGACCCCCAGGTCGACCCCCAGGTCGACCCCCAGGTCGACCCCAGGTCGACCCCTAGGTTCGACTCCAGATTCGACTCGGGTTCGACTCTCGGGGTCGACTCAGGGGACCCCCAGGTCGACCCCAGGTCGACCCCAGGTCGACCCCCAGGTTCGACCCCAGGTTCGACTCAGGTTCGACTCGGGGTTGACTCCCGGGTGGACGGACGTTCGATGCAGCTTCGACGCAAGAGTGGAGCTAGAGTGCCTCCAGGAAGGTCCCCAGGATGAGCATCCAGTGCGCAGGAAGCCCCTGGACCGCCTCGCCAGGCCTGCTCGCGTCGTGGAGCAAGAAATTCTGGCGGGCGGTCTGGCGATCGTTTTCTGATCCCTTGTTCTGCCGATCGGCGCGGGCCCTCGGAGCCCCCCCCCCGAATAGATCTTGGCTGTTTTCGGAGCCTGTTTTGAGCAGGCGGAGTCTCCCTGCTGCAAACAGTCGCATTAAGCAGAGGTCCAGAGCCAGACCCCCACCCTCGTGAGCGTTTTTTATTAGTTTGTTGCCGATCGGCACGGGCACTCGCACCCCCCCCTCCCCCGCCCCCCATGGAATATATCTTGGCTGTTTTCTGGCGCCTGTTTCGTGCAGGTGGGACCTCCCCCACAATGGACGCCCTGCTGCAAGCAGTCGCACGAAGCAGAGGTCCAGAGCCAGACCCCCCTCCCTCCCCCCCCCTTTCCGCCCAATGTCGAAACGCCGAATAGAGAAACGCTCACCCGCTTTTTCGGCCCAGTGTCGCAGCGCCGAATACGAAAACATATCTTCTTGGGGCCGTGGTCGGCCACTGGGAGCCCCCGCCTGGCCCCGGGACCGTCGGAGGGCGGCCCGCGCTGAAAGAGCCGGCCCCTGGGGAAAGGGCCGGGGCTCCCGGGGGCCTCCTATGGAAAATAGCACGGCATCGCGCGTCTGGGCTCGGAGGATCCCGCGGCACCGCCGATGCCTCGGCGGTGCGGCCCGATCCAGAGCCCGATCTCCTCCACGCCGACGTCGCCGATGGCAGCGCCGGCGTCGGCGACGTGGCGCGACCCTCCGACCCCCATCTTCTCCGACCCCATTGGGGAGGCCTCTAAAGCCCCAGGCCGTCTCGCGTCGTGAATAAGATCGCGCGGAAACTGAGCTGCCTCGATACGCCCGTTTTGATACGCAACACGTGCCGTGTTCAAGACGTCCGTGTCAATACGTTGCGTGTTGGCTCCACGTATTGGCCCACGTTTTGGCGAACGTATCGCGTCGGATCTACGCTTTCAGTCCACGTGTTGTGCTCCGTATCAATACGCTACGTGTCGCGTGTTGCGTATCGGGACAGCTAAGCGCGGGAAGACTTCTTCGTGTTTTCGGTCCCTCGCGGGCCCTCGCCGAGGGCCGGCGGAAACCGACCCGGGAGGAGAGGCAGGTCCTGGGGAGTGGCTCGAGGCCTTCGGGGGGTCCACGCTGCGTCGGGCGTTGCGTAATAGGGGGGCTCCTCCTCCTCCTCCTCAATTCTACTCCTCCTCCTCCTCCTCCTCCTCCTCCTCCTCCTTCTCCTTCTCCTCCTCCTCCTCCTCCTCCTCGATCCTCCTCCCCGATCCTCCTCCTCCTCCTCCCTCCTCCTCCTCCTCATCCTCCTCCCCGATCCTCCTCCTCCTCCTCCTCCTCCTCCTCCTCCTCCTCAAGCCCCCCCCTGCTTGGATAGCAGGGGCCCCGTCATCGACTCGGGGATAGCCGGGGCACCCCCCACTGGCGGAGCCAGTGGGGTGGTCGGCGCCGCCTGGATCGGCGGGGTATAAGTAGAGCCGGGGACCAGGCCGCAGGACTGGCGGAGGCGGGAGGGGTCGCGCCTCCCCCGGGGGAGGGGTAGGCTGCTGTGGGACTGTGCCCCTCCCCTCCTCCTCTCTCCCTTCTCCTCGTCGTCTCCCCCTCTCGTCTCGTCTCCTTCCCCCAGGGTTCACAGCTCCCACGGCGGTTCACCCCCCCGCCGGGGCGAGGTGAGGCCAGGGGACCCGCGGCGGCGCGCGGAGCGCGCCGCCGCCGTTAGTCACGCGGTGGTCGATGTTTCGGCCGCGTGCGTTCCAGGAGACTCCGCCTTGTCGCCCAGGACAGGCCTGGGGTCAGGTGGCAGGCTCGTTTTCGCCGCCGTTGTGCGTGTTTCGCATCTTCGGAGGTCAGGCCAGCAGAATGCAGCATAATCCCCCTCCTCGATCCTCCTCCCCGATCCTCCTCCTCCTCCTCATCCTCCTCCTCGATCCTCCTCCTCCTTATCATCCTCATCCTCATCCTCATCCTCATCCTCATCCTCATCCTCATCCTCCTCGGTCCGCCTCGATCCAGGGGCGATAAACTGGGGGGCGAGGATAGGTGCACCTTACGTTTACGCCAGCCCGTTTGCGTATTGACCCCCATTGAGCAACGCCCAAAAGAAACCCAAACATCCAAGGCTTGTTTTTTAATCCAGATGCTTCCCGGACAGGGCGCAGGCCCAGGGTTCTTCTCTTAGTCGGTAAACTTGTCCCCGGTGCCAAGTTGTTGCAGGGCCGGCGGTTGAATGCTGATAAATAACGAGGTCGCGTAGGGTCGACGGATTAAATGTTGAGAATGTCGCGAGCGAAACGCTGGTGTTTGGAATTCCGATCGATAAACACATGGTTAAGTGAACATGCTCGTTTGTTGCGAGTGTCTCGAGCCCAACGGTTCTTCTGCAGAATTGGTTGAGGATGTTTCGAGCGAAGCGCTGGTTTCGACATATAGATTGAGCCCTCTCCTGGGGGACACAGTTCAGAGGATGTCCCAGGCAAAATGTGTGTTCTCACCTGCCCAGGTCTCCCTGGGAGGTATCTAACATGGTGGCCCCGAGCTGGAACCTGTTTTCACGTGTCCAGGCCAACCAAGGCGGTATCGAAGGTGGTGGTCCCATGCTGGAACAACGTGTTTTTACGTGTCCGGGCCACCCAGTGGGGTATCTAACATGGTGGTCCCGAGCTGGAACCATGTGCTTTTACGTGCCCAGGCCTCCCAGAGGGATATCTAACATGATTGCCCCGAGCTGGAACCATGTGTTTTTACGAGTGCTGGTCACCCACGGGGGGATATCTAACACGGTGGTCCCGAGCTGGAACCACGTGTTTTTACATGTCCAGGCCGCCCACGAGGGGGGCATCTAAGATGGTTGCCTCTTGCCCTTCGATGGAACCATGTGTTTTCAAGTGCCCAGGCCGCTTAGAGGGGTATCTAAAATGTTAGCCCCGAGCTGAAACCACGTATGTTCCCGAGCTGGAACCACGTGTTTTTCACGTGTCCAGGCCACCCACGTGGATATCTAAAATGGTTGCCCTGAGCTGGAACCATGTGTTTTTAACGTGTCCATGCCACTTGGGGCAGTATAGAACATGGCTGTCTCGAGCTGGGACCACGTGTTTTTCACGTGTCAGGGCCACCCAGGGAAAGTCTAAGATGAGGGTCCCGAGCTAGAACCCCATGTTTTCACGTGTCCAGGCCACCCATCGGGGAGTCCAACATGGTGGCTCCGAGTTGGAACCCGGTGTGTTTTGCGTGTCCAGGCCGCCCACGAGGAAGGGATTTTTAAGATGATTGCGTATTTCCCCTCGCTGGAACCACGTGCTTTCAGATGTCCAGGCCGCCCGGAAAGGTATCGAACATGGTGGCCTCGAGCTGGAACCAGGTGTTATCAAGTGTCCAGGCCGCCCAGAATTTTATATAACATGGTGGCCCCGAGCTGGAACCAAGTGTGTTCACGTGTCCATGCCACACAGAAGGGCTATCCAACATGGTTGCCCCGAGCTGGAACCACATATTTTACGTATGCGGGCCACCCACGGGGGCATCCAACATGTCGTCGTTTGGGTGCCCCCAGCGTGGGGGTCCGGCCCACAAGAGCCAGACAAAATCAATATATCGACACCAGATACACAATACTCTGACATAGGTTCTTTGGCTGGTGATTCCCCTGATTTCCTCATGGGGTATCCAACATGAGGGTCCCGAGCTGAATCCATGTTTTCACGTGTCCAGGCCACCCACGTGGATAACTAACATGGTGGTCCCAAGCTGGAACCAAGTGCGTTCACGTGTCCAGGCCGCCCAGGGTGGTATCCTAAATGGTTGCCCCGAGCTGGAACCATGTGCTTTCACATGTCCAGGCCGCCTAGGGGGATATCGAACATGGTTGTCCCGAGCTGGAACTACATCTTTACGCGTCCAGGCTACACAGGGAGACATCCAAGTTGTGGTCGTCTGGCTCCAAGTTGTGGTCGTCTGGCTTTATGTCTGAGCAAGTTGTGAGGGTGTCTCGAGCGAGGGCTGCGGAACTGAATCGGATCTTGATCTCGAGCTGGTCGAGCGCCCTGCGCGTTTCCATTGTAACTAGCCCGAGCTATGCGTTCAGACAGTTCGAGCTTAAGATCCAAATCAGTTCGGTCAGGATTCTGACGCCAAGGACGGCTTGACCCACAATGCAATAGCGCACGGCACAGTTCAACGCGGCATGTCCTTCGGTGCCTTGGCATTTCCACTGGCACGTTCCGTGGCGCGCCCCTGACACCTCACTGTGCGGCACAGCAAAGCGCAGAGCAGCACAACGCAGCCCCTGGCAGAAGATCCTCATCACTGATATCTTCAGCGCTGCCACTGTCCACCGCCAAAGTAGGGTGCTTGGAAACGGTCCCATGCCTTGCAGTTCTGAATTCCTTTCCGGCTTCGTGGGTCCATCATTCAGGAGGGGAAAAAAAACACAGACACGATTAGTCGTCGATTCCCCAGAAAAGATGGGAAAACATGGGAAGTGGGGGGGAAGGCAAAAACCCAGAACGTATGGAAAAATATGCGGCATCATTGTATTTGTGTGTATCTATTGGTGTGTCCTGGGGCCCCTTCATGGAAGCGGTCCCGTGCCTTGCAGTCCTGAACTCCTTTCCGGCTTCGTGGGTCCGTCACGTCTCCCAGATTGCGCCCCTCCGCAGGCGGACTTCGGGCCCCAGGACCATCACGATCACACAGACCTGGGGCGGAAAGCTGTCGCGGGAAAGGCGTCGGGAGCTCTCTGGAGGCTCTGGGTCGACAAAAATCAGATCGGCGAACGTGTCGGAATCGCTGTGGAAGTTTTTTGGGGTAGTGTTCGCCTTCGTGGGGCCCTCGCCGGACCCCAGGGCCGGCAAGAGACTGTGCGGGATGGGGAGCCAGCCCCCGGGGAAGGAGTCCAGGCTTCCAGGGACCTCGTGGTGGAAAGGCCAGGGCGTTGGATGCAGTTGGACAGGACACTCTCTCGTTGTCGCCGCCGACAGAGATCCATTCGGGATTACCCATCGCTCGCTGAAAGTCGGTGTTTCTGGACTCCTAGATTCCAATCTACTGTCAAGCGCCTTCCTACTTCAATGATCGAGTGGCTTTACCTTTTCCGTCCTCTGAAGGGGGCGGGCGGACACCCAATCTGTTTTCAACGCCATCCTACTTCATATTTCTATTTACTTCTTCCGACAGAAGGGTAGGGTGGCCCGCCCAACAGCGTTCGTGGTCAGCTTTGGACCATTTGGACAACATTCGTTGTTGGGCATTGTCTCCACTTTGTCTGTCTCTAGTCATTTGGGTAGTGCCAAGCCGCAATGTCCAGATGAAGCGAGGTTTGCGGGTCGAGGCTTTGGCAACAGTTCTGATCTTCCTCTGGCTTGGAAGAATTTTGGCCTCTCTAGGGCATCCTTGGGAGGCTTCATGGCCACTTGGAAGTTGGAGCCGTCTTGGCGCCTCTTGCAGACATCTTGGGCTCTCTGGGGCTTTCTTGGGTCCATCTTCGGCCGTCTTGGACGCTCGAACCCTTCTCACCCCCCCCGGCCAGACCCAGGGGGACGAGAATGGAATGGAGGGGGTTAGCAGAGCGAGGGGTAAGCAGAACGAACTCCTTAAATCACTTACGCCCGTGTGGCTGGTGGGAGTGAGGTCGTCGCTCCAGGCTTTCTTTCACCGAGCTGGCACGGGCCGCTTACTCGGTCCTTGAACCCAGGGAGGTTGAGGTTATGAATTAGGTGGTTTCATGACAGTTTGCGGTGCCATGTCAAGGAAAGCCCCAAGACGGGTGAAACAGGGAAGTGAGAAAGCTTGAACTGTAACAAGGAGGGCGAGGAAGCGGAGGACAAGGAGGATGATCAGCAGAAGGAGAAAGGAGGGGGGATGACGATGCTGAGGAGGAAGAGGAAGAGGAGGAGGAAGAGGAGGATAATGGGGAGGTGGGGCGAGGAGGAGGAGGAGGGGAAGAAGAAAGAGAAGGAGGAGGAGGAGGACGAGAAAGAGGAGGAAGAAGAGGAGGAAGATGAGGATGAGAACGAGGATGTGGGAGGAAGAAGGCGACGACGCTTGCGACGACGACAATTCAACCATACATGCCTTCTGCTGATTTCTCTTGGACTCACATTGCAGCCCACTGAAAGGGGGGAACACCAATGACGCCATCCCTTTGGCGGCCCACGTGTGGCGCTCTTTCGACGCGCTTGCGCGCTCTTGGGGCCGTCTTGGAACCCTCCTGGTTCTCTGGAGGGGCCCTCTTGAGCGATATTGGAGCCATCTTGAGGCCTCCAACGCCGATGGCACAACTCGAAAGGCGAGACAGGAAGCAGCTCTGCTCTTCCTCTGGCTCGGGAAGAATTTTGTCCTCTTGGGGGGGCTGTCCTTGGAAGGCTCCGGGGCCACTTGGAGCCGTCTTGAGGCCTCTTGGAGGCACGCTGAGCGATCTGGGAGACCTCCTGGGGCTCCCTGGGGCTCTCTTGGATCCATCTTGGGCCATCTTGGACGCTCGAGCCTTCGGCCCCCCCCCGTCCAGACCCAGGGGGGGCGCGAATGGAAGGAAGGGGGTTCGCAGAGCGCAGGGTTAGCAGAACGACCCCCTTCAGTCACCTGCGCCCGTGTGGCTGGTGGGAGCGAGGTCGCTCCGGGTTTTTGCTCCTGCCGAGCTGGCACGTGGGCCGCTTCCTCGGTCCCCGCGAAGGGACGCTCGGGTCAGGCATGATCAGATTGGGCCGCTGCCATGCCGACGCCTGAGGACCCGAGGCGCGCGCTGGCGTGGGCTGCACAGCCGCCTGGTGTCCCGATGGTGTCCCGATGGTGTCCCGATGGTGTCCCGCGGTGTCCCGTGGTGTCCCGCGATAGCGCTGGTGGAGAGAACGCGTTTCACGGGCGCTTGCCTGGGGAACAGTCGGCGGCGCGTTTCGAACCGGGGGGTGGGCCCCCCCCCCCAACACTCGGCGCCCTCGATCAAAACCAGGGGGACTCCCCTCCCCCCCAAACCCCCCTCCTCCCGAAACCACCTTCCCCCCCCCCCTCCCAAGGGGGGGAAGGGGTTCAAACCCCCCACCCCCCTCTCGGCGCCGGCGCCGGCGCTGGCGACCGCCAGCAGCGCCCACGGCGGGGACGCAGCGACGATGACCAGAGGCAGCCCAAGGGAGAGAGGGGGGGGTTCAAACCCCCCACCCCCCCCTTTGGCGCCGGGCGCGGGGGCGTTCAGACCCCCCCCCCTCGCGCCAGCGCCGGCGCTGGCGGCGGCCAGCAGCGCCGACGCTGGCGCGGCGACGGCGGGGACGCAGCGACACTTACCACCACTACCACCACCACCACCACCACCACTACCACCACCACCACCGCCTCACCCACCACCACCACCACCAAACAGCACCACACAACCAACACCACCACCACAGCCACCACCACCACAACCACCACCACAACTCACCATCCCACCCACCACCACAAAAACCACCACACCACCACAATCTACCACACCACCACCGCCACCGCCACAACCACCACCACTATCAGCAGCACAACCCACCGCCATCACCACAAACCACCACACCACCACCACCACCACCGCCACCACCACCACACACAACAAACGTCCACAAACCACCGCCACCACAACCCACACACCACCACACCCCCCCCCACCACCACCCCAACCACCTCAACAACCACAACCCACCAACCACCACCACCCCACCACAACCACCACACCACCACCACACAACATCACAATCACCACCACCCACCACACTACCCACACCCCACCACAATCTACCACAACACCACCACCACCGCCCACACACCTTCCGCACTACAGCATGCACAACCCACCACCTCCACAAACCACCACACCACCACCACCACGCCACCACCACCACCACCAGCACCACCACCACAAACCACCGCCACAACCACAACCCACCGCCACCACCATCACAAACCACCACCACACCACCACCAAACCACCACCACCACCACTACAACCCACCACCACCACCACCACCACCACAAACCACTACCACACCACCACCAAACCACCACCACCACAACCACCACCCACCGCCACAACCACCACCACCACAACAAACCACCACGCCACCACCACAACCACCACCACCGCCACCACCACCACCACCACAATCCACCACCACCTCCACCACCACCACCGTCGTCCTCGTCGACGCTCCCCGCCTCCGCCGCCCGCCGCCGCACGCGCCGGCGGCGCCAGCCCAGAAATGGAATTCGTCGTCCCCGCCGCCGTCGCCAGCCGCCGCCGACGCAAGCGCCGGCCCGAGAAGAGGGGAAGCAACGCCCGTTCTCGCTACATGGCGCGGGCGATGTTCACAACACTCGAGGAAGACATGCTGGAGAGAGGTGCCAACATCTCAGCGTTTGTTTTCAATTACCCAGCATCACCAGAGCGTAAGGACATTTTTACGAGCGGCATTTTCAAAATTGATCACAGGTGGCCTGCAGGGATTGAGGTCTTGGGTCAGCTACGCACTTTTGGCACACGCCTCCCCATTGGAGTGTGGCAGCCTGGCTGCCCCCGAAAGTGAAGAGCATGGCATCAAGACAACTCGTGGATACAAAGTCACGCCTCGCGGCTCCCATGTGTTAGTTTCACTACGCGGGCGATGACACCGCTGCTCCGCCTCCACCTCCCTCAACATCCGTCGCTGATTGGGCCTCGCGCCAGGAACGGCCGATCGCAGTTAGCTCGAGCCGTCCAGTGGCGTTCCGCCGACCAGCTGATAGCATGACAGCTCCCGCCTGTCCCCACAGCGCATACGGCTTGGCGGAGCAGCTCTCACAAAACAACTCCAGCCCCGCGCCACAGCATGTCCGCTCTGGCTTGTGGACTGGAGGTGCCTGGCAAGCTGGCACGGCGGTCACCCCTGGCAAGCTGCGTAGAAAGATATGCCCACCTTTGAGGCCCGCAAAGCCTCATCCGGCCCTGCCTGACCTTGCCTCTGCAACTCGGAGTCCCTCTAAGACGGCCCCTTGAAGGGCTGAGGAGGCCGCCCACTTCGCACCACTCGATTATTGTGCGCCGCCCCTTGATTACCTAACAGCGAAGACTGATAGGTTTCTAGTTGACTCAAAAGAGCTCACAGATCACTCCACAGGGGGGTCCGGGCAGGCGTTGGGAGTTGCCGGGCGGCAGGGGGCCCCGCTCGTTTTTCACCAACAGTCACACACTTCGTGCTCTTCGACTTCCCAGAACTCCATTCCCAGGCCACATTCTGGAGGGCCGGATGCAACAGTCACACACTTCGTGCTCTTCGAGATCCCAGAACTCCATTCCCGGGCCACATTCTGGAGGGCCGGATGCAACAGTCACACACTTCGTGCTCTTCGAGTTCCCAGAACTCCATTCCCGGGCCACATTCTGGGGGCCGGATGCAACAGTCACACACTTCGTGCTCTTCGAGTTCCCAGAACTCCATTCCCGGGCCCATTTTGAATGCCGGAGCCAACTGTAGGCCTTCGTGTTCCCAGAGTTCGGAACTCCATTCCCGGGCCAGATTTTGATGCCCGGAGCCAACTGTAGGCCACTTCGTGGTCTTCGAGTTCCCAGAATTCCATTCCTGGGCATGATTTTGAATGCCCGGAGCCAACTGTAGGCCACTTCGTGTTCTTCGAGTTCCCAGAACTCCATTCCCGGGCCACATTTTGAATGCTGAGGCAGGCTGATGCTGAGGGCTGAGGAGGCAGGCTGAGGCTGAGGCTGAGGCTGAGGCTGAGGCTAGGCCGAGGCTGAAGGCAGACTGAGGCTGAGGCTGAAGCAGACTGAGGCTGAGGCTGAGGCAGGCTGAGGCTGAGGCTGAAGCAGGCTGATGCTGAGGCAGGCTGAGGCTGAGGCTGAGGCTGATGCAGGCTGAGGCTGAGGCAGGCTGAGGCTGAGGCCGAGGCTGAAGCAGACTGAGTGAGGCTGGCAGGCTGAGCTGAGGCTGAGGAAGGCTAAGGCTGAGGCTGAGGCAGCTGAGGCTGAGGCTGTGACTGCGACTGCCGGCCACTGCGACTGTCATCGCGAATGCGACTACGACTGCGAGAACAGCAGAATCTACAACTGGATTTTCATCTGAATCTTAAGGGGAATGCTTTCAGATATGCTTCTTACACATCGCTGTTAGGTTGCTTTGCCGGGATAATTTTTCTGCAAATCATTACCTAACAGCGTAGACTGATAGGTTTCTAGTTGTCAAAAGAGCTCACAGATCACTCCACAGGGGGGTCCGGGCAGGTGTTGGGAGTTGCCGGCCGGGCCTGTGCCGGGCTCGTTTTTCACCAACAGTCACACACTTCGTGCTCTTCGACTTCCCAGAACTCCATTCCCAGGCCACATTCTGAATAACCGGATGCAACAGTCACACACTTCGTGCTCTTCGAGTCCCAGAACTCCATTCCCGGGCCACATTCTGGAGGGCCGGATGCAACAGTCACACACTTCGTGCTCTTCGAGTTCCCAGAACTCCATTCCCGGGCCACATTCTGGAGGGCCGGATGCAACAGTCACACACTTCGTGCTCTTCGAGTTCCCAGAACTCCATTCCCGGGCCACATTTTGAATGCCCGGAGCCAACTGTAGGCCACTTCGTGGTCTTCGAGTTCCCAGAACTCCATTCCTGGGCATGATTTTGAATGCCCGAGCCAAATGTAGGCCACTTCGTGGTGTTCGAGTTCCCAGAACTCCATTCCTGGGCATGATTTTGAATGCCCGGAGCAAACTGTAGGCCACTTCGTGTTCTTCGAGTTCCCAGAATTCCATTCCCTGGCCACATTTTGAATGCTGAGGCAGGCTGATGCTGAGGCTGAGGCAGGCTGAGGCAGGCTGAGGCTGAGGCCGAAGCTGAAGGCAGACTGAGGCTGAGGCTGAAGCAGGCTGAGGCTGAGGCTGAGGCTGAGGCAGGCTGAGGCTGAGGCTGAGGCTGAGGCTGAGGCTGAGGCTGAGGCTGAGGCTGAGGCTGAGGCCGAGGCTGAAGGCAGACTGAGGCTGAAGGCTGAAGCAGGCTGAGGCTGAGGCTGAGGCAGGCTGAGGCTGAGGCTGAGGCTGAGGCAGGCTGATGCTGAGGCAGGCTGTGGCTGAGGCTGAGGCTGATGCAGGCTGAGGCTGAGGCAGGCTGAGGCTGAGGCCGAGGCCGACGGCAGACTGAGGCTGAGGCTGAAGCAGGCTGAGGCTGAGGCTGAGGCAGGCTGAGGCTGAGGCTGAGGCTGAGGCTGAGGCTGAGGCATGAGGCTGAGGCTGAGGCAGGCTGAGGCTGAGGCTGATGCAGGCTGAGGCAGAGGCAGGCTGAGACTGAAGCCGAGGCTGAAGGCAGATTGAGGCTGAGGCTGAAGCAGGCTGAGGCTGAGGCAGAGGCAGGCTGAGGCTGAGGCTGAGGCAGGCTGATGCTGAGGCAGGCTGAGGCTGAGGCTGAGGCTGATGCAGGCTGAGGCTGAGGCAGGCTGAGGCTGAGGCCGAGGCTGAAGGCAGACTGAGGCTGAGGCTGAAGCAGGCTGAGGCTGAGGCTGAGGCAGGCTGAGGCTGAGGCTGAGGCAGGCTGATGCTGAGGCAGGCTGAGGCTGAGGCTGAGGCTGAGGCTGAAGGCTGAGGCTGAGGCAGGCTGAGGCTGAGGCTGAGGCTGAAGAGGCTGCGAGGCTGAGGCGAGGCTGAAGGCAGACTGAGGCTGAGGCTGAAGCAGGCTGAGGCTGAGGCTGAGGCAGGCTGAGGCTGAGGCTGAGGCAGGCTGAGGCTGAGGCTGAGGCTGATGCAGGCTGAGGCAGAAGCAGGCCGAGGCTGAGGCCGAGGCTGAAGGCAGACTGAGGCTGAGGCTGAAGCAGGCTGAGGCTGAGGCTGAGGCTGAGGCTGAGGCTGATGCTGAGGCAGGCTGAGGCTGAGGCTGAGGCTGAGGCATGCAGGAGGCTGAGGCTGAGGCTGAGGCTGAGGCTGAAGGCTGAGAGGCTGAGGCTGAGGCTGAAGGCTGAGGCTGAGGCTGAAGGCTGAGGCTGAGGCTGAGGCTGAGGCTGAGGCTGAAGCTGAGGCTGAGGCTGAGGCTGAGGCAGGCTGAGGCTGAGGCAGGCTGAGGCTGAGGCTGAGGCTGATGCAGGCTGAGGCTGAGGCAGGCTGAGGCTGAGGCCGAGGCTGAAGGCAGACTGAGGCTGAGGCTGAAGCAGGCTGAGGCTGAGGCTGAGGCAGGCTGAGGCTGAGGCTGAGGCAGGCTGATGCTGAGGCAGGCTGAGGCTGAGGCTGAGGCTGATGCAGGCTGAGGCTGAGGCAGGCTGAGGCTGAGGCCGAGGCTGAAGGCAGACTGAGGCTGAGGCTGAAGCAGGCTGAGGCTGAGGCTGAGGCAGGCTGAGGCTGAGGCTGAGGCAGGCTGATGAGGCTGAGGCTGAGGCTGAGGCTGAGGCAGGCTGAGGCTGAGGCTGAGGCTAATGCAGGCCACTGCGACTGTCATCGCGAATGCGACTACGACTGCGAGAACAGCAGAACTCTACAACTGGATTCTCATCTGAATCTTAAGGGGGATGCTTCCAGATATGCTCCTACACATCGCTGTTAGGTTGCTTTGCCGGGATAATACCGTTATGGTGTGACTCTTCCTATGTCTTCAATAGCAGTAACAAGTACACTCATGATTGAATCGCTTAGCTCATTCCGCCGGCTCAGATCGAATGGCCTTCGACCCATTACGCTACCATGCTTGGGTGGTGGCTCTGAGGCCTCTTGGATGTTCGTCCGGATCTCGTGGAGACCTGGCGGGGGCCTCTTGGAGGAGGCTGCTGTTCGGGGGCCTGTTTTGGGCATCTCGGTGGCTTCTTTGGGCCTCATGGACCTGTTGGGGGCCTCTTGGGGCCTACAGTGTGCCTCTTGGGGCGGGAGTCTCGAATGTTCGGTTCGTGTTTCCCATATTGGGCCCTTCTTGGGGCCGTCTCGGCGCCCCCTTGGGCCGCCTTGGGCGCCTCGTGGGCCGTCTTGGGGCGGTCTTGGGTGCCTTTCAGGACGTCTTGGAGCGTCGGAAACTCTAAAAGTGGAGAAACACCCAAACAGTAAGAATCAATGGGTAAATCAATGATTTTGGCCTCTCGGGGCACTCTTGGGAAGGCTCTTGGAGGCCTCTTGGGACGTCTTGGCTGCTTTTTCGGCCGCCATCTTGGGCGTCTTGGGCCGATCGCTCAGCAATTCAAGGCCCTCTTGGACCATCTTGGGGGCCCCACGGAACATCACTCCGGGGAGTTCTGGTATCCTTGAGGGGAGTTTGCCAGGGTATTCTTCGTCCGGGGATCTTTGGGAGCGGCCTCGAACGTGCGGACTAGAAGTATTCGAAATTTGTTACCCGAGATCGTAGCACGCCTCTGGCCCGCTGGGCCAGCGAGTTATAATAAAAAGAAGAAGACAAAGAAGAAGAATAAGCATAAGAAGAAGAAGAATAATAACATCAACATTACTTTTATGATTGTAATTTGTAGTGGCATTTTTATTAGTAGCCGTATTGACTGTATTATTACCAGTAGTAGTAGTAGTAGTAGTAGTAGTAGTAGTAGTAGTAGTAGTAGTGGCGGTGGTGGTGGTAGTAGTAGTAGTAGTAATAGTTGTAATAGTCGTAGTAGGAGTAGTAGTAGTAGTAGTAGTAGTAGTAGTAGTAGTAGTAGTCGTAGTAGTAGTAGTCGTAGTCGTAGTCGTAGTCGTAGTAGTCGTAGTAGTAGTAGTAGTAGTAGTAGTAGTAGTAGTAGTAGTAGTAGTAGTAGTAGTAGTAGTAGTAGTAGTAGTAGTAGTAGTAGTAGTAGTGGTCGTAGTAGTAGTAGTAATGGTAGTAGTAGTGTTAATAAAATTTAACAATATGAGTGTTGATAGTATTGTTAGTAGTGTTGTTGCTGTTTATGTTGCTGCTGTTATTGTTGTGGTTGATGTTGATATTGTTGTTGTCCGTAGTATGAGTATCAGTTGCAACATTATCATCATGATTGCTAGTATTCGATTAAGTATGATTATTATCATCATCCGCAGTACCATTTACTGGTGGTAGTCTTAGTGCTAGTATTATTATGTGCACTCTGAGTTTGATTACTGGTACAGTAGGAAAGAAGACAGGACTCGAACATGGGAGACTTGAAACTGCCACTGGCGCAGGGAGCAGCACACTTCGGCCTACAGCCTGGTGGCCCCACAAGAGGGCCGGCGGATCTTATTTCTCATTAGTATAGTTTCTCGTCTTCTTCATTCTCTTCTTCATTCTCTTCTTCTTCCTTCTTCTTCTTCTTCTTCTTCTGCTTCCCGCCGCGTGCCCCCCCGCCCAGGCACCAGCCTTGGGGGAGGCGGCCTCAGCGGCGTGCTGGCTCGCTCTGGGCCCTCAGGCGGTCCGGCCCCCCATTGCCCTGCGTGCCGCGCCGCCCGGCTGCTGCTCCGTCGCCCTCTCCGCTGTACCCCCGGCTGTCCTGCGACGTTTTCTCGGCCATGGGCGAGGCTCGATCTGTTGATTTCTGGCTCGCGTCGGCCAGTTGCTCTCCTGACGTCGCCGTGCACAGGCACCCCCTTTTTTTCCGCATGCGGTGCCGTGAGAACGGCTTGCGCAAGCTATCGGTCCCTCGTGCGTAAGACCCTGTGTTCGTCTTCCCCCCGTTTTCCGCTCAAAGCGTACCAGAACCCCCGACAGATCCGTGTAGATCCCATGAAGCAAGCCACTGTAAATTGTTGCTCCTCTCCCTCTTCTCTCCTCCGCCCTCCTCCTCCTCCCTTCATCCATGCGACCAAGTTAGTTCCGTCCCTCTTCTCCTCTCCCTCCTCCATCCTCCCCCTCGCCCTGCCAGGGTGGATGATTGGGGCCGCATTTTTTTTGTCCGCTGGGCAGGGCGGGATATGGATGCTTTCAGGACTGCTTGTGTCTTCAAATCTCAGCACACGAGGCCCAAAGGACCCCTGACGGCGCTGCGGAGCATGACGCTTCCTCCCCGCCGAGTCGATCCGATCCTTCCTCCCGGTCGGCCAGTCGGTCGATCGACACGGAAAGAGTGCCAGTGGTCGCCCTCCAAGAATAAAGGGGGGCCTTTCCCCCCGTCAGGGGATCTCTTTCTAACCCGTCCCCCCTCCCCCCTTTCTAAATCTTCTAGCCCCTCTACCCCTTCCTTCCTGGGCAGTGAACCAAGCAGTATGCCTTAACGTATACATATCCGTGCGTGCTGGATCTCCGAGGCCACGGCCTTGTCCCAGTTAGGCCTGGACGTGTGTCTGGTCAGGTGGTCGTTGGTTCGTTCGCGCCCCCCCCCGCATCAAAGGTTTCAAAGGGGGCTTGGTGGCTGGACCACCCCAATGCGCCGGAGAAGGAGGGGAGTCCAACCCTCGGCCCTCGCTTGATCGGGGGGCAGCGCCCACGGGGGTCGGCCCACCCCCTCTGACGGACTCCGCGTTTGGGAGCCACCCGACTCGGTCCCCGTTCCGCCCGTCGCTGGCCCGGGCTGGGGAGCCGCATCACGGCTGGCCCAGCTTCGCGACTGGGCCCTGGTCGACCCTGGTTCGTGTCGACCCGGCTCAGTGCGTGCCCGAATCGTAGTCGTCCCGAATCGTCGTCGTCGTCGTCGTCGTCGTCGTCGTCGTCGTCGCCGTCGTCCCCGCTGGGGCAACCGGCCACGTCCTCGCCCGCGCGCCCGAGGCCCCGGCCGCGCGGGGCGCCAGGCCGCTGGGAGGGTGCGGCAGGGCCTGGACGAGGAGCGCCAGCCCGCGCCTCTCCTGTGAGGCGGGGGCTCGGCTGCGCGTAGAGTCTAGAAGGGGTCGGAGCGCAGTCAACCCGCACAGTATGGATGGGCCGCCTTCCCAAGGGTACCCTTGCATCCTCGCCTCCTCGGTCCATCCTTGGCCACTTTCGTTGGCCGCGCTCCGCTCAAGAAGCTTCGAAACGGGCGCCCAAGGCCCTTGCATCCTTACCGCGCATCCTTATGATTCGGGCCGACTGTAGATGGGGTCGGAGGATCGCGCCGCATCGCCGATGCATTGGCGATGCGGCTCGCTCGATGTGGAGCCCGATTTTCTCCACGCCGACGTCGCCGATGCATCGGCGACGCAGCGCGATCCTCCAACCCTATGTACTCGGACCCCATCGAAGTGACCCTTCGCCAGAGTGACCTTTGGTCCGGGCCCGCTGGGGCCCCCCGATCGCTGACTGCGATGCGGTAGGAGCGGCTCGCGCGCTTGGAGTTTGGCCTCCCGGCGCCCCGCCCGATTGCCGCGCACCAGAGGTCACTTGTGCTCGGGATCGCTCCTCCGTGTAGTCGAGGGATGATGGGGGGGGGACCAGCTCAGGGGGGGAAGCATCGAGCTGGAATCTTTGAGGCGCGGATGAGGGGGCAACGTCAAGGTGGGACTGGCTCAGGGCAGGGGGGGGGCTCTCTGAGTCCTGGAACGTCGGGACGCACCAGGAGCGCACAGAGAGCCCCAGAAAGGGCCAGGAACACAGAGGGAGACACTGGAGCCTCATCGGGGAAGCACCAGAAGTCATAGGAAGCCCAGGATTTGAGCCCAGGGGCATGCCCCAAGGCTTAATGTCATAGAGTCGCGCGGGGGAGCATCGAGCTGGAAACGGCGAAGGAACGCCCAGCAGATCGGCGACAGGCCCCCGACAGCGGGACCGCAGCTTTCGGGCCCCTGCTGGCCCCTGAGCCTGGCTCCCCCTAGCGCGTTACCCCTGCGGCGAGGGTGCGGCCAAGCCTTTGTGGACGCTTTGCAGACGGATGGCGCGCGGATCGTGAGCTGCCCGCGTGCCCCCCGGTGGGCCCCTCAGAGAAGCCCCAGACCCGCGAAGCACCATGAAGCACCCCTGCGAGGCCCGCACACGGGCCCCGGTCCGCTTCCACGGCCCCAGGGGAAACAGATGGAAGCAGCCCCAGAGGACATTGGCCGCCCACAGTCGGAGGCCTTGAGGCTGGCACCAGCACCGATACCGGCGGTGGGCCTCCACCGAGGGAAGACGATCCCGATCTCGGCGATGGTGGTCATACGCGGGCTTCCTAGCTGGCCGAAGTATGGTCGCCAGCACCCAAACCCAGGATCCCGATCTCTGGGATGGTGGTGATATTCGGGCACCCTGGGCGGCCGAAAGACCGACACCAACGCCAAGATCTGGGACCACCTCCCCCTGGTGGAGGCACCCCCCCTGTGATGGTGTTGGCGCCCGCCTCCAAGCCTCCGACACAGGCTCTCGCTCGAGGGCCGCCGCGCGCCACCCGGGGAGCGCGGCGCCGCGGAGCCCCGCGCGCCACCCGGGGAGCGCTGGCGGGGCCGCTTCGCAGGGCAGGGCCGCGGCGCCTGGGCCCCCCCAGAAGCCGGCGTCGAGGGAGCGCCTCGCAGATCGGCCTTGGCACGCAGTGCGGTGACGCGCCGCGCTTTGCTCCGGAGTCCTCGGTCGGCCTTCTGGCTGCGAGGAGGAGTGTGAGGAGGAACGGGAGGAGGAGGAGGAGGAGGAGGAGGAGGAGGAGGAGGAGGGAGGAGGAGGAGCAGAGGAGGAGGAGGAGGAGGAGGAGGAGGAGGAGGAGGAGGAGGAGGAGGAGGAGGAGGAGGAGGAGGAGGAGGAGGAGGAGGAGGAGGAGGAGGAGGAGGAGGAGGAGGAGGCGGAGGGGGAGGAGGAGGGGGAGGAGGAGGGGGAGGAGGGGGAGGAGGAGTGAGCGGCGCTAGGGGAGTCGAGTCCGCCCCCGAGGAGCAGCTCGAGGAGCTCAGGGAGGCCTTCAACCTGTTCGACACCGAGCACGCAGGCGCGCC